>SJYX01021102.1:142392-265432 GCA_006410675.1 Oreotragus oreotragus
AGGGGAGGGATCTGCGGTTTGAGCAGAAAGTTTACTGTGTATAAAAGATACCCAGAGCAAACCGGGGCGCTCAGCCTTTGGAGGTGACTGCTGGGCCCACAACGGTGCTGAATAAACCCGGCTGTTCTGCATCTTTGAGTGCTGCTTATCTCTTTCTGACACCATGGTTTCCATAACAAGGTGACCTTTGAGAGGACCCCTTCCCAGGTGGCTTCCTACATTTTAATAATGTGGTCTTCCTCCCCTCCCCAAATTGGACTCTGTGTAAATCTGTTGTACCAATAGGGTATTTTATTAGTAAAAAGTTGATATTCTTTCCAGTTTTTAAACCGTGACTTGTTTTCTCTGCCATCAGTGAGAGCAGTCAGCATTGCCCTTAAGCCAGGGGGGAGGAGTCCTTGTTCCAATGGGGGCCCCTGGCCTCTGCAGCAGAGCCCCTCCCCCGCCCAGAGCTCCCTGTGCAAGGGGCCAGAGCCCACTCTGAGAGCTCCATACGTCCCTTCCCTACCCCCCATGGAGGGCAGCTCTCCCCACTGGAGTGTGCACCCCTAGGTCCCTGGGTGGTCCGGGGGCTGCTGTGGGCAGGAGTGTAAGGTGAAGTGTATGGATGGTGCTTGGATGTGCAGGCAGGAGTGTCCAGGGGTGCAGACAGGGCCTTTGAGATGCAGACAGAGCTGAGGTACAGGCAGAACTGGGGAGGGGTGGGTGGGGGGACCAGGGACTCCTACCCCTTCATTCTGGTGCATAACTCAGAATCAGAACATTAGGAAGTTGAACAAGGCTTCCCACAGGGTTCTCCAGTAGGCAGGGGGCCCCCGGATATTAGACTGAGCATCCAAACTTGACACAGGTGAGCTGATGAGCACTTTTCTGAGGTCACAGCACTTGGCACCTGTCGGCTTCCTGAGTGGGCCAAAGAAAGCGCTTGACTTTTGTTGACTTTTGGTCCAGGGAGCCAGGGTCACACTCCAGCCCTGTGAGTTCCAGCCACATCCTGCTGGAGTGGGGCCGGGCGGGCCAGGGGATGCCACCTGTTTTGCTAATGGTATTCTCATTCTGCTTCATTTCCAGTTCCTTATCAGCTCTAGAAGATTTAGATTGGCTGCCGCTCAACCACACCTTTTCCAGGGTCTCTGAAATGGTGCTGAAGGTGGCTATTTCAACGCTGGCATTCCTGCAGGAGAGTGGAGCGGTGGCCACAGGTATGGGCTTCTTACCGCTATTGTGACATTTCACTGTTGTACTGGTTAAATTTATCAGCAGCCACCACAGAGCTCACATGCTATTCAAAGAAATGATTTAAATAAGATACCCATATCTTATATCTTATCATATCCATAAGATAATGCAAGAAAGAATCAGTTGTTTCTGATAGAGGTAGACTGAAAATTTGGAACTCAAAACAATTTGACTTTCTACCAAAGTCCTGCAGTCATTTCTAATAAATACGTTATTTTTAATTAAAAAAATAACTGATTTTAAAACTCTTGGACTTGTGCCCTCTAAGAACAGACCTGTCATTGGTTCTTTTTTTTTTTTTTTTCGGTTGTACCACTCAACTTGTGGGATCTTTGTTCCCTGAGCAGGGGTGGAAACCTGGGCCCCTAAAGGAAGTACAGAGCCCAACCCACTGGACCGCTAGGGAAGTCCCATTAGTTCTTTGATTTTAGCCTTTCCTCCCTCCTGAACTCCTATTATTTGAAAAATATTTGAAGTATTTGAAAAACAATAAGAGGAGAAAGGTGATATGGATTTAGAACCCACCCCCACCCTCAACCGAATAGATAGTCTTTCCACAGGAAAAGGTGAAATGACTTAGCTTGACCCGGGTATCCTTTCTTGTGTCCTTAAATTTTCATTTTCTTTTATTTTACCGACAGAATTCTATATATTCAAAGTGTACAAGGTGATGATTTGATATATTTATACATGGTAACATGATCACCAAAATCAAGTTACTTCAAACATTCAGCAGGTCACACAGTTGCCTTTTTGGGGTGATAATGATGTCTGAGTAATAAGTATATAATACGTCATTGTTGACTGTAATCCCAGTGTCATGCAGGAAGTCTCCAGAATTTACCTTTAACTGAAAGTCTGTACTATGACCAATATCTCCTGCTCATTTTAATCTCAGATCCTGTTTTTTTCCCAAGCCAGATTCCTGGGTAGCCACCCCATCCCCCTCACTTCAGAACCTACCCAGAGTTCCCTGTGACCCTGACTTTCTGTCATCTTCACGCGTTAATTTCAGGGCAAGTGAAGTCTCGTAGGAGGGCTTGTGGTGGAGGCCCGTGTAGCTGTAGCACTCAGCTGATGCTTGTTGAATCATGATCTGAGATGACCTGGAGCTGGGTTTCCGGATGCAGGTTCACCTTGGAATTTATGTGCTTTTAGGTCTGAAGTAGTGTACAAGGTGATGATTTGATATATTTATACATGGTAACATGATCACCAAAATCAAGTTACTTCAAACATTCAGCAGGTCACACAGTTGCCTTTTTGGGGTGATAATGATGTCTGAGTAATAAGTATATAATACGTCATTGTTGACTGTAATCCCAGTGTCATGCAGGAAGTCTCCAGAATTTACCTTTAACTGAAAGTCTGTACTATGACCAATATCTCCTGCTCATTTTAATCTCAGATCCTGTTTTTTTCCCAAGCCAGATTCCTGGGTAGCCACCCCATCCCCCTCACTTCAGAACCTACCCAGAGTTCCCTGTGACCCTGACTTTCTGTCATCTTCACGCGTTAATTTCAGGGCAAGTGAAGTCTCGTAGGAGGGCTTGTGGTGGAGGCCCGTGTAGCTGTAGCACTCAGCTGATGCTTGTTGAATCATGATCTGAGATGACCTGGAGCTGGGTTTCCGGATGCAGGTTCACCTTGGAATTTATGTGCTTTTAGGTCTGAAGTTCAGAGAAGGCAATGGCACCCCTCTCCAGTACTCTTGCCTGGAAAATCCCATGGATGGAGGAGCCTGGTAGGCTGCAGTCCATGGGGTTGCTAAGAGTCGGACAGGACTGAGCAACTTCACTTTCACTTTTCACTTTCATGCATTGGAGAAGGAAATGGCAACCCACTCCAGTTTTCTTGCCTGGAGAATCCCAGGGACAGGGGAGCCCGGTGGGCTGCTGTCAATTGGGTCGCACAGAGTCGGACACGACTGAAGCGACTTAGCAGCAGCAGCATCAGGTTTGAAGTTGCCAGGCCATACTCAGCAGAGATCACCCGACCTTGGAGGTCTCGGGTGTAGATTTTGGGGCGGGAGTTGCCACTTCTGTATGGCATTGCTAGGTTACTTGGGTACCTTATGAGTTTTATATTTTGATTAGCTCTGTTGCAGGGGAACTTTTTCTTTGGTTTTAAATAATTTTTGTAAATATGATTTTAAAGACTCCACAGTATTTTGTGCTATAAATAAATCGTATTTCCTTCTCTCCTCCAGCGCTAGACACTGAGTTGGTTTTCAATATTTAAACAGTGTAAAATCAGTGCAGTAATATTGTGGTTCATGACTTTTCCTTCAGGCATCTTATTAGGTTTCCTGAGATAGATTTTTTAAAACAAAATTATTGGGTTCAATATGTGAATTTCATAAACTTCTTGCCATTCCCTTTTCTAGGGAATCTTCCCAACCTAGGGACTGAACTCAGGTCTCCTGCATTGCAGGCAGATTCTTTACTGTTTGAGCCACCCGGGAAGCCCATTATCAAATGACCCTCTAGAAATTTGTGGTCATTTATGTGCCAGGAGGTGGCTCAGTAGTAAAGAATCCACCTGCCAATGCAGGAGATGCAGGAGATGAAGGTTTGATCCCTGGGTCGGGACCATCTCCTGGAGGAGGAAATGGCAACCCACTCCAGTGTGCTTGCCTGGAAAATTCCATGGACAGAGGAGCCTGGCAGGCTATAGTCCATGGGATCTCAAAGAATTATATACAACTGAGCATGCAAGGAAGCAAGTGATGTATCACCGCAATCTCCGTAGCTCTGAATTAGCTTCTGTTTGCCCTTCCTGTGCGGAGAAGGCAATGACACTCCACTCCAGTACTCTTGCCTGGAAAATCCTATGGACGGAAGAGCCTGGTGGGCTGCAGTCTATGGGGTCGCTAAGAGTCGGATACGACTGAGCGACTTCACTTTCACTTTCATGCATTGGAGAAGGAAATGGCAACCCCCTCCAGTGTTCTTGCCTGGAGAATCCCAGGGATGGGGGAGCCTGGTGGGAGCCTGCTGTCTATGGGGTTGCACAGAGTCGGACACGACTGAAGTGACTTAGCAGCAGCAGCCCTTCCTATGAATGGTCCAGTTGGCCAGTTGGCCTTTGCACTGCATTTGCGTTTCTGTTTGAACTGGAAAAGACATCATTTTCTAAATGACTTCGACCTGTCACAGTGCTGCTGCAGCCGACGGTATAAATCACTGGTTGTCTTGCAGAGTCAGGTTACAGCCTGTCCGTGAAGGAACTGATATGGGACCCACAGAAGGTTCAGGCTGACCTGAAATCCCGATTTGGCTTTGATGACCTTCGGGCAGAACGAGTCCTGAATTACTCTGCTGACCTACAGGAGGTACACACGCTCGGCTGCTCTCACACTTTGGGTTTCTCCCCGAGGGCGACTCTAGAACCTTCTCCTGGGACCTCGGGGCTGGAGTTCCCTTACTGAAATCTGGCTCCTTGGACTGTGTGGGACGCTGCTGTGTCTGACTGTTCTAGAACTGCTCCTTCCCTCTTTCCTTGACACGTGATCCTGCCTCAAACACAGTTTGGATGTGATAGAACACCTCGAGGCAGCAGGGGGACAAGCCAGGCCCCTGAGGGTGGGAGGTTGTGAAGGTGGTGAGGTCCAGATGGGGCAGAGGGCATGAAAGAACTGCTTTCCAGGCAGAGCGATGCCTGGGGTCTGGGGAACCAGCTGGCTTCACCAGATGGGAGCCTCACTTTCCAAAGTGTAAAATCAGGGGCTCTGACCCACTGACCCCTCCAGGCCCCACTAGCAGCTGCTCCTGAGGGGCTGGGAGGCCCTTACCTGCTGACCCTTTAGTCTCTTGGCACATCTGTGGGTGCTTCTGGTTCTTGCAGGGCAGGAGCCAAATACTGGCGCCCTCTCTCCTTCCTGTGCCCGTTCTCCCAGACCCCTTTCCCACCTCCAGATAGGATGACACCACGATTGTTATAAAACTATGTAATAGAGAAACATAGTTCATTCCAACAAGAACATACATGTTTTAACGGCGTTGTATTAGAGAAACTTCATGTGAAGGTCATTCACAGCAATAAAGGAGGTTTGGTTTCAAAATATTAAGTAATTTCTGACCCAGAACTCTGATCCAACTTCATCCGGCTCTGATACTTAGAAAACGATGTTGGCCAGGTAAATTTGTGAGTCCAAGGTATCAGTTAAACTGGGTCAGCCCGTGCGTGCCTTTGGCCCAAGGGAGTGGAGATGAACAGTTTCTGAAATCATCCCATGTCCTGGAGAAACTGCGATTCTCCTGAAAATGGTCATCAGCTTACTCCTGCACTCTGAAGGCCTCCCCTCCAGGTAAATGCACGCGGACGATAGTGCTCCATCAACTTGTTATGTCTTCAGTCAAACAAACGTCGGAGCTTTTTCTTTGGCAAGATTGTGGTATTGTTCGGAGAAAAACATCCCAGGAAAAACACGCTGATTTTAAATACTTCCTGTATCATTGGCAGATCCCCACAGACAGTTCCCTGGAGCAGATGCTGTGTTCAGCCTTGTCTGGCTCCTCCGAGGATGAAGATGACGGAGAGGGTCGCCCTGCAGACTGTGACCCTCGGTGGTCAGCAGCCAAAGAATACCTGGTCCACGCGGTCAGCCAGCTGCGCCTCTACAGACAGGTGCCGCCCACAGTAGACACCTGTCCTGGCGTGCCCACACCCAAGCACGTTCCTCCTGAGTGTTTCCCTGCTGGATTTAATTTATTTATCTCATCTTTTGGATTTTTTTCTGGGCTTGATTTCTTCTCCCCCCTCCACCCCCCTGTTTGTTTACTTTTGGCTCTGCTGGGATTTTGCTGCTGCTCTAAGAGCTTTCTCTGGTTGTGGCTAGTGGAGGCTACTCTCCAGTTGCAGTGTGCAGGCTTCTCATTGCAGTGGGTTCTCCTGTTGCGATTCGTGGGCTCTGGGGCACACGGTTCAGTAGTTGTGGTGTGTGGGCTTAGCTGCCCCGCAGCACGTGGGAGCTTACCCACATGAGCCCTGACCAGGGATTGAACTGGTGTCCTGCATTGGCAGGTGGATTCCCAACCACTGGACCACCAGGGAAGTCCTGAGTTCTTTTTAATTTTTTTTTAATTTTATTTTATTTTACTTTACAGTACTCTACTGGTTAATTTTTTTTTTAATTGAAGCATAGTTGATTTACGATGTTGTATTAGTTTCAGGTGTGCAGTTATATATATATATATTTATTTCTTTTCAGATTTTTTTCCCTTAGAGGTTCTTATAAAAGATTGCATGTAGCTCCCTCTGCTATACTGTAGGTCCTTGTTGGTGATCTTATTTATACTTATTATTTTATTTTATTGTGTGGGGAACACTGAACATGAGATTTACCCGTTCACCTGATTTTTAAGTGGGCAGCACAGCAGTGCTGCCTGGAGCTCAGGCCGTACAGCAAAGCCCAGAGAGGGTGCACCTTGCTTACTGGAGCTTTACAAGAGTCAGTCCATTCATCACTGCCTGTCCCCTTCCACGTGTCCTCTCTTTAATTCCACATCTTTCCATGGGGGGGAGGCGTGAGGAGCCCCACAACCCGGCCTCCATATGCACCTTCTTCATATGCGCGCAGACAGCACCGGGATCCCTCTTTATTTTATTGAACGATAGTTGCTTTAGGATATTCTGTAAATTTCTGCTGTTTAGCAAAGTGATTCAGCTACATATACACACATTCTTTTTCATACTCTCTTCCATTCTGACTTATCAGAAGGCATTGAATATAGTTCCCTGGGCAATACAGTAGGGCCTTGTTGTTTATCCTTCCTGAATGCAATCATCAGAACATCCAAAGGGACAGCAGTGACCTGACCAGCATTGCCACGGTCAGTGGAAACCTTGTCTGGGTGGCGAGCTCGTGGAGAACTGGAAGATAGCGCACAGCCCTGCTCTCCATACATCCCCATGCTTTCAGTCTGGGTGGGAATGATCTGTTTTGGTGTTATGTTGATAACCCACAGTGTGAACGGCCTTTAGAATCCCCAAGCTCATGACATAAAAAGATATTTAGAAACTATGTATTAGGTACATAATTTTCAGATGTATGAATATATTCATACCATTCCACATCAGCGTAGTTTTTAAGATTTACTTCACTTAATAGAAATGTACATTATTACCTTCGGACTTCCCAATGGCTCAGCAGGTAAAGAATCTGCCTGCGGTGCAGAAGACACAGGAGACTCTCCAGGCTGGGAAGGTCCCCTGGAGGAGGAAACGGCAACCCGCTCCAGTATTCTTTTCCTGGAGAATCCCACGGACAGAGGAGCCTGGTGGGCTGCAGTCCATGGGGTCATGAAGAGTCGAACATGACTGAGTGACTAAGCACTATTACTACCTTCTCTTTTGAAAATGGGGAGAGGGCAAGGAAAAAGAGAAACTGGGCCAATGAAACAATTGCATGCATTCATTGTTGCAATTTGCAATTTTGAATTTCTGAGTAGAAATGAAATCCTAATACAATTGTTAACAGGTGTTTCAACTTGCCAACCACATAAAAGCAGGCCATCTGTCACCTAGAGGAGTCTGTTACTATTCCTTTCTCTTTCCTCTTATTTTTGGCTGTGCTGAGTCTTCGTTGCTTTGGGCAGGTTTTCTTTAGTTGCGGCAGTGGACGCTGCTTCTCAGCATGGTGCGTGGGCTCCTCATTGCAGTGGCTTCTCTTGTGCGGCACAGGCTGTAGGGTGTGAGGGCTTCAGTAGTTGCAGTGTGTGGGCCCGGAGGTTGTGGCTCCCAGACTCTAGAGCTCCGGCTCAGGGGTTGTGGTGTATGGGCCTAGTTGCTCCTTGGCCTGTGGAATCTCCCCAGACCAGGGATCGAACCTGTGTCCTTTGCATTGGGAGGCGAATTCTTATCCACTGTGCCCCCAGGGAAGTTCTGTTACTATTTCCTAACTAAGCTCTAGCATTTTCAGTTTATTACTGTTGATAACAATGTTCTTGTTTCTTGGCATGCAGGTATTTGATCAGCAGTGGAAAGGCAGCCTCTTCCAGCAGGTCCTGGAGGGCATTGGCCGTGGCCTGGAGGCACTGAGGACTCAGTCTGGGGAAGGGAGCCAGCCCTGGAAGGTGGCCAGGGCTTTGCAGGCCGCTCTCCTCCTCCTGAATGACAGCATGGCAGCAGATGGCCCCGAAGGCAGCCACACACCTACCAGGATGTAAGGCACTTTTTCCTGTTTGGTTGTTGACGAGGTTTGACAACTCCAATTTTAGAGTGCACGACTCTTAGGATGCTTTCTGTGCAACCCCAATTAGACAACAAAGGGTAGTTAGCAACTGCAAAGTGAGAGGCTTGTATTGTAGACCCTGGTAGGACAGTTTGCAGCAACCTACGTGCCTGTTCAGGTTTAAAAACAACCAATGAGGGTACAGTGTTTGAGGAGGTTTGCAGACTCTCGACCTTTAGGTCTTGTGTCTTTGATATTTGTTTAAAAATGAACAAAAATATTTTAAACGTACTTTCCTGTAAGGAAGTACCTATTTCATTATTTATTTATAGCTTTTTGTGTAGTTGAAATGTTTACATGAGGTCCAGAAATATTTAAAAAGTAGGAAAGGTGGGTCACCTGTTTTCATGTTTAAGATACTGAAACCAGCACTCACTCACATGGAGGAGGGAGGAGTCGAGAGCGACATGGGGTCTGTTTCTTCAGCAGAGGTGGCTGTTCGTAGTGATTTGATGAATCTCGTGTTGTTCAGTGGCTGAGTCATATCTGACTCTTTGTGACTCCATGGACTGCAGCATGTCAGGCTTCCTTGTCCTTCACCATCTCCTGGAGCTTGCTCAAACTTGTCCATTGAGTTGGTGATACCCTCTAACTATTAAACTCCTAAAGCTAGGGCTTTCCTTTGAATAAAACAAAACTCGAGTGGTTGCCCGGGGCATGTAGGTGCCGTGGTGAGGCTTCCCACAGGAGGGAGGTGGGGCACCACAGGAGGGGTCAGCCAGCCGCAGACACTTGCCGGATTAGCTGGAGAAATCATGAGACACACGGTTCTGTCTCATGAGAGCTTCACATACAGGACACGAATGAGGGCACTAAAAACTTGCCTGCTTGGCTGTCTACTTTGAAGCTGTTTAAAAATAGCACCTCTGTTACTGAATGCACATCAGTAGAGACACTGCACTGGATTACCTTAACAATCCTGCCGACTTCCAGCATGTCCTGGCACTTCCGGCCAGGGTCCTGCCTGGATTGTGATAGACCACAGTGTTGGGGGCCCCCAAGAGCCCTGCCCCCGCTCTTGGCTTCTCAGGGATTTGGGGCATCAGTGACCACATTGTGCTCTGAGTACTGAGCCCACTCGGCAGGCATCCTCCTGAGTGACCCAGAGTTGGAGGAATGTGACTTGCCTGCAGTCATCCTGTTTTGGAAGCCACCTAACAGGGTGCAGAGGTCTGGTCCGAGCTGGACAGCCTGGACTCCACCACACACCATCTGGACACTGAAACACTTTTAAAAACTTTTTTCTAATAACTCAGGTTTCATGCAAATGTCTTTAAATCTCACCTGGAATTTTATCCTAACCCTTGTCTCTTCTACCCACTACTCAGAATAAGCTTTTCTGGTTTGGGGTAAAGAGAGTGTTTAATCCATGTTCAGCCTAAAAGAATCCCCAAATTGGAGGATGCAGGGGATACGATCTGTCAGGAGCTTGGTTATCGGTGTCTGTGGGGACGTGAGATCCTGAAGCCGCGGGGGGTTCTCCTGTGAGCGGGATTTTATTTCCCAAGGAGGCCGGTGAACTGTTTTCNTCTGGTTTGGGGTAAAGAGAGTGTTTAATCCATGTTCAGCCTAAAAGAATCCCCAAATTGGAGGATGCAGGGGATACGATCTGTCAGGAGCTTGGTTATCGGTGTCTGTGAGGACGTGAGATCCTGAAGCCGCGGGGGGTTCTCCTGTGAGCGGGATTTTATTTCCCAAGGAGGCCGGTGAACTGTTTTCCGTCGTGTTCCATTTGTATATTTCCGCCCGCAGATTGCTGTATATGCAGAGACTGCAGCGCGGCCTCCGGAAGCTGCCCCCGGGGCCGGCCCTGACGAGACTGCTCCAGCTAGAGGGGGCTCTCAGGAACGCAGTGGCCCAGGATCTACACCTCGTCCGAGGTAACTAGCGCCAGGTTTATTTGTCCACACTGCACATCAGGGCAAATGTGAGTGCAGGGAGGGCAGACTCCAAGCCGCCTGACACCTGTCGGGTTTGCAGGTGAGGTGCAGGCGTGCAGTACATAGTTGCCTGAGGTGCTTCAGACCTAGCATGTGCAGGCTGAATAAACAGCTTCTCGCCTTGGAGATCACACCCTGCTGCCCCCTGTCAGCCTCCCTGGGGCCTGGACGGGCTCCTTCCTGGGACCAGGTCTGCTGACCCATCCACTCCCATCCCCGGTGCTTGAGGGGGACTGATGCTGGCACCCCTCCTTTCTTCCCTCCCCACGGCCCTAGGCCGAAGGGCTTGTCCCCCTCATCTGCCCAGCACCTTTCCCTGACTGAGAGCGTGACTGTGGTCCCAGGAGGTGGCCGTGTGCGTTGGGCACTCAGGGTTCTGTCCCTTCTCATGGTGGAGAGGGAGCGAGGTGGCTGACGGAACCTCTCCTTGTGAATCTTCAGAAAGAGGAGCTAATATCGTGGGGACTTTCTCAGCTCCCTCCTCAGGGAGACAGGAATGTCTGACAGCAGGTCTGGGTGCTGACACAGGGGTCAGTCTGTTATTTGATGGCCACGTGTTGAGTCAGGCATGGAGCAGCCCCAGGGGCTGAACAGTAACCCGTCTGTCTGTCCTTCAGAAATCCTCATTTGCCTCGAGGCATCTGCCAACAACTCTAAATCCCATGGACCTGGCCAGTCGAAACTGGAAAAAGACGTGCTTTTTAAGGAGTTACAGCAGGTAAAACACAGCAAAAAATCCTGAATAAACAACTTGACTAGAACACTCGAGAAGCTCAGGTGGTATTTCCTTTTGCTCCTGCTTTGCTAGCAAAGTAAAGAGAAGAGTAGGCAGTTTTTATGCATTTTTTTTTTTTTGGCCGTATTGTGTGGTATGTGGAACTTCCCCAGCCAGGGATCGAACCTGTGTCCCCTGCATTGGCAGGCTGATTCTTATCACTGGACGGCCAGGGAAGTCCTGGTAGGCAATTTTTGAGGAACGTTGTCTTCTGTTGTAAGTCTGGCTCCTGTTTGTGGCCTCTGGCTCGGAAACTGTCTCACGTTGCTCTCCCTGGCTCTGTTTGTCTTAGTTGCTGATGAATAAGAACGCCACTTCTCTCTGCCTCGGGGGGTGCTTGTTGGAGACGGGAGTTCCCCAGCATCCCAGGGTGGCTGGCGTCCAGGAGGCCCTCGGGGGACTGACCTGTGGGCCTCTGCCGTCCAGCGAGGCCAGTGCTTTACACAAGCTGCTTGGGTCTGTGCAGGACGCTGTGAGTATCCACCATCTGCCCTTTTCCGGGCCCTGGGGGCTCATTCCTGTGGTAGATTCACTGAAGATGTCCAGCCTGGAGCTGTGGATTTATGAGGCCGCTGCTGATGTCGTCGAGCCCCAGCTGCCCCGGGACCCCAGCCCTTGTCTGGCCGCCTTAGGAGGTTGTGTGCCCCACCTGGCCAAAATCTACTTGATGTTTAATGGGTCTCCCCACAAGCACCCAGGACTGTCCCCAGGTCGTGTCTGCTTCCTTGTGTCCAGGTTCCCGGTCCGGCTCCATTTCTAGCTGCAGATGCTGCAGCGGGTGGAGCCGTGTCCTGAGGTCGGTCAGCGGGAGGCCGAGTTGTAGCTCCAGTGGGTGGAGGCCTTGGTGGGCACGTGCTCTCCCTGCGTCCTGCCTAGGACCTGGGGCTGCCTTCCCCCAGTGTCTAAGTGTGTGAAGCGGGCAGCATTAGTGAAAAGGACCATGTCAAGTCCAGCCCACATTTTTCGTACTGAACGCTGTCCTGTGTGCCCAGGCATGTCCAGTTCTTTGTGACCCCGTGGACTGTAGCCCGCCAGGCTCCTCTGTCCATAGGATTCTCCAGGCAAAAATACTGGAGTGGGCTGCCATTCCCTTTTCGAGAGGTTGTCGTCCCGACCCATGGATGAAACCTGGGTCTCCCGCATTGCGGGCAAATTCTTTGCCTTCTGAGCCACCAGGGAAGCCCTGCCTAACGCTGGAAGTTACTTTAACGTCCATCCTTTTGTACTGATGGTTCATCTCCCTTTCAGCATTTCCTGTTTCCTGTTTGTCTTCTTTCATTAAACCATGGAATAAAATCAGTGAAAAGATGAGCCTAGTGAACTGTAGCAGTAGTGTGGCTGCCCAGTTGTGGCCGATGCTGCGCGACGCCGTGGACTGGAGCCCACCAGGCTGCTCTGTCCATGGGATTTTCCAGGCAGGAACACTGGAGTGGGTAGCCGTCCCCTTCTCCAGGGGATCTTCCCAACAAGGGGACTGGAGCTGGGTCTCCCGCCTTGCAGGCAGACTCTTCACCGTCCGAGCCTCCGGGTAGCGTGTCAGTCCAGTGTTTTCTCCGCGCCTGCTCTGTGAGGGATCACGGGTGGAAGCGTGCACGCCGGCCTGACTGAGGAGGGCAGGGGGCAGCCTGGGTCCCCAGTGGGGCGCGTCCCCCAGATGACTGTATGAGCTCTGAAGGAGGCTGGGGACTGGAAGCAAGGAGAACTCAGGGAGAGTGCCCGCCAGAGGGAAGGTGTGTGCAGGCACGGAGGCCGTCGCCTGTTGGCACAGCTGTTTTTCTGCTCTTGGTTTGTACACTCTTTCCCGACAGAAAGCCCACCCACGTTTCTCTGTATCTGTAAGGCCTATGTCATGGCGCCCACGGGCTTCCCNGCCAGAGGGAAGGTGTGTGCAGGCACGGAGGCCGTCGCCTGTTGGCACAGCTGTTTTTCTGCTCTTGGTTTGTACACTCTTTCCCGACAGAAAGCCCACCCACGTTTCTCTGTATCTGTAAGGCCTATGTCATGGCGCCCACGGGCTTCCCAGGTGGCTCAGTGGTAAGGAGCCTGCCTGCCAATACAGGGGACTCAGGGTCCATCCCTGGGTCAGGAAGATACCCCGGAGAAGGGAATGGCTACCCACTCCAGGATTCTTACCTGGAGAATTCTGTGGATGGAGGAGCCTGGCAGGCATGGAGTTGCAAAGAGTCAGACACGGCTGAGCACACATATGGAGCCAATAGCGCCAGCACCTGCTGGTGCTGTGAGCCCGTTATGTGTATATATTTATGTACACGTGATAGCCCTCCTGATGGGGCTTAGGTTATGTGTCACTGTCGAACCCCCAGAGTGCAGCAGGTGGTTCTGATGGTCCCCCCAGACGCCTCTCTTGTAGCTGCGGGGGTCTGGGGGGTAGCTGGAACATGGGTTGGGGCGGCTGTCTCCTCCAAGTGCCAGGGTCCCTCTGCTCCTTGTGGCCTGTTCACGTGGCCCCCAGCAGGGCGGCCACACTTCTCCTGTGGCAGCCTGGGATCCCAGGCAAGAGAGTGTGGCTGGGAGCCAATGTCCTCAGAAAGGGTGGGGCCGGAAGGGCCGTGTCCTTCTGCTCTACTCTGGTTAAACGTGGGTCTCAGCCCAGCCTTGATGAGCTGCAGGGAGCGGTTACAGGGCTGTGATGTTTGGAAGTCCGCTCCACTGGGATCACGCGGGCAACAAGCCAGTATAGATGGGCTTGAAGGGTAGGTGCTCTCTGGTTGATGTCTGCCTGAGGCTGAATTTGGGGTTTGTTCAAGTGAACAGAACAGAGACACAAGTGTAGGACCAGGACTCAGTGGTTCCAGCCATTCGAGGTGCAGTTCAAAGGGACCTGCTGCTGAGTGAGCACAGGGCGAGGCTGCATCACAATTGCCCACGGTTTAATCACTTTACGGACCACAAGCCATGCTGTCTTTGCCTTTGCAGAGTCATCTTTTGCAAGCAGTCATTGCTGGGCACACAGGTACGCCAGTTTCAATACCAGAAGACGCCCCGGACTGGCAGGATCTGGGGACGCAGCTGCAGGAAGCGAGCCTGCCCTGCACCCGGCTCCTGCGGCTACTGAGAGCTGATGTCTCCGCTGCTGACTGTGCGGACCAGCTTTTCTCCACGGTGTAAGTAGTAGCTGTTAGGTGGGAAATATCTGCACAATCGGAAACCCAAGGGATTCCCATGGCTTCCTTCTATATGAGCGATAGGTCAGCATGGCATATTCTACTTATAAATAAATAGTCACTTAATTTTTTTTTTATTTAAAAAATATTAGCCTGTTTGGTACTATTGGAAAGCGTCTACAGGATATAAAATAGTAAACAGTCCCTTTTAACCATTGGCTTAATCTTTCACAGGAAATCTAGAACCCTCATTTAGTACAAAGAGCTTTATTTATTTAAGAAAAAAATATATATTTTTGGCAGTGTTGGGACTTAGTTGAGATGACAGGGCTTAAAGTTGCCTTGGGGCATGTAGGATCTTCGTTCCTCGACCAGGGGTTAAACCTACATCCCCTGCACTGGAAGGCAGATTCTTAACCACTAGCCCACCAGGGAGGTTCCCCCAAGGTGCTGTTAATCACGTCATCCAGGATGCTAGCATGAATTGCTTGCAAGTGGCTTTCAAAGGAGCTGTGCTTCTCCAGAAAATCTCCCTTGTTTTCATTTTCTCAAACCATGGATTGTACGTGTAATGAATTTCCATTCTTCTCAGCTGCTAGGATATTCATAGTCAAATATGTCAGATAGGAAATGTGGTTTTCGTAACTCAGAACTCTCTCCGTATCATATCCTTTATTTCCCACTTTCTCCTCTCTTGGTTTGTTGTCTTATGTTTTATGTATGTCCATAAAATAATTTTTCCTCATTTTGGAAATCAGGATCGGAATGTTCATAAATAAGAAAACGAGTTCAAAGGTTCTAATTTCCTATATAACTGGACTGCCAGACATTTGTATATATTTGTATTTAGATGAGTTTGTAATAAGACCTTCTGGAAAACCATTATTAAAATTTGTTTTTTTCTGGATGGGTTTTAATTGCAGGATGTTTCATACACTTGAAAAAGCACAAGCATTCCTGGAACATACACACTTCTGGAAAGCCTTCATGGGGTTTATCAGGAAGACTTGCGAAATGGCTCGATACGTGAATAAGCACGAGGGTATCCAGAGCAGTTCGCTGGGTAAGTCAGTGCTCTTGACTCCAGCCACGTGGGTGTTTGCCGCGTTCACTGTGGCAGCATAGCTTCTTCAGAGAGGAGCAATCCCGCCGAGGGGAGGGGGCTGACAGCGGGGCTTGCGAGCAAAGGCACACTGAGCTTTACTCTCAGTGATAACAAGACTGACTGCAGGTCCCAGCACAGTGACTGCTTCCACTCGAAACTGGCCCACTTTGGTCCATAAATTCTTGTCTCTACAGACTCATCATAACCCAGCCTCTGAAAGTCCGGACGCTCTGTGTGCAGTACCACCTCCCTTGGCAGTGTGCCTGCCACAAGTACCCGTGGCAAGTAGACTCCCCTCTCTCCTTACCAGTCTCAAAGCCAGAAGCCCCTTAAAGTGCGAACTTTACAACTTGCAACTACAGAACTCACAGAGCATCATACTGGTCTCCGAGAGGCTTTGTTTTTAGGGAAGATGCTGGCAGGGAGACTCCTCCATCTCTGCGTCAGCCTCTTCGGGGTCTAGAGCCGGAGGTGTGCTTCCGTCTACCTTGGGAGCCACGTGCCCTGGTTCCCCTGTGTTGCACAGGCTCTGGCCCCATGCGGTCACCAGCATCTCCTTGGAGCCCCGGTGTCTTGAGCTCGAGGATTGGGGCCTGGGGACGACAGTGCCCTGTTCCTTTTCTGTGGCCGGGTCTATCTAACACTCCTTCCTCCCTCCTCAAACTGATCCGAGGGGCTGCTAGAGACCCCATGTCTCCGGTTCTCGGTATGAGACTCATCAGCCGTGAGAGGGGTCCCTGCGTTCACTGTTGCTGCTCTCCAGGCTCTGTACCCCACATACAGAGCTGGGTCCACGTGGCTTCTCCAGTCGGTTGGCCATGTTCTTCCGCGTTGGGTGCTCATCCTACATGTTGGGCTTCCCTGGCGGCTCAGTGTAAAGAATTCGCCTGCCAATGCAGGAGACACGGGTTCAGTCCCTGGGTCGGGAAGATCCCCTGGAGAAGGAAATGGCAACTCTTCGGTATTCTTGCCTGGGAAGTCCCATGGACAGAGAAGCCTGGCAGGCTGCAGTCCATGGGGTCACACAGAGTCAGACATGACTTAGCAACTAAAAAACAACAACCTACACGTTAACTTCCTGCTTCAACACCTTGTCCTCCTTTTCATCACATATTTCTGCGCAGTTCTACCATTTCCAGAAACACAGGCTACAGACATATTCACCAACAGCCAGAGGCCCAGGTTCAGAAGTCTCTAGTATTGATAATCACACACAACCTTCATGGCAACCTTTGACTTGGGTATAACTTCATTCCAGAGCTCCTGCTGATTACATTCCTGGAGGACATCACAAAACTACTGTCAAATCCAGGAATCCTCACTGTGATGCCTGCAAGCTTGACCACTCACTTCCCTTTGGAGGGATCCTTGCTGGAGCTTAATTCTTCCTAAACATGCTCCACTGCAGAAATACAGCCTCCTCTGACAAAGAACTAAGTTTTGTTGGTTTCTGCTGTTTGTTTTTTTTCCTATTTCACTAATCTCTTTGTTTGGTCTTCATTTCCTTCCTTCTAGTAAATTTAGTTTGATGTTCTTTTTCTAGATTTTTGATTCTCAGATTTTCTTTTCTAATATATGGTTTTAGGACTGTACATTTTGCCCTATGCAAAGTTCTGCATATATTCCACACATGTTGATACATCATGTTTTCAATCAGACCTGCAAATCTTTCTATATTGAACACTCTCAGATTTTAAGGCTTTGGGTAGTGAATGTGTTGTCAGGCAGTTTTGATGGTCACATGGAAACATTATTTGATTAATAATTGTCAAGGGAAGTTAGTGACTCTGGGCCCTTTCCTGACTGTGTTGGATGAGTTACACACTCCTGATTCACATATATCTTTGCTACTCAAAGTGGATCAGTGGCATCAAGCACCGTCTGAGAGCCCATGTCAGACCTCCTGAATCAGAGTGTGAATGTCAAGACAACATAGTACTAAGACGAAGCCTATTGGTCAGCGTTCATCTTTAGGTTACATGTTCCATATTTCCCTTCCTCCAGTAGGAAACAAAACCAACTGCACATGGTAAGAATTCGTTATTTATCTATAATGGTTCAGTTCAGTTCAGTCATTCAGTCATGTCAGACTCTTTACGACCCCATAGACTGCAGCGCGCCAGGCCTCCCTGTCCATCATCAACTCCCAGAATCCACTCAAACCCATGTCCATTCAATAGGTGATGCCATCCAACCATCTCATCCTCTGTCGTCCCCTTCTCCTCCTGCCCTCAATCTTTCCCAGCATCAGGGTCTTCTCAAATGAGTCAGCTCTTCGCATCGGGTGCCAAAGTATTGGAGTTTCAGCTATAATAGAGATACTAACTAAGTGTTCTAATAACTGGATTCTGCTGTAAATATTTAAACTGTGGAGTGCAGGCAGTTTTGCAGGCAGATGGAGTTAGGAGCAAACCCTGTTTGTGATACAGACTTTACTGAGTGAGTTATTGGCCTCCCATTGCAATTCGTTTTCTCCTTGGTGACATAGAAATTATATGGTCTACTTTACTGGGTCCTTATGAGGATTAAGCAAGCTAATGTACATAAAATGCCTAGTGCAGTACTTCTAGGCAGTTGCCAGAGATGCTAGTTCCTTTTTCTCCCCACAAAAATGATGCCAGAGTAATAATGTACCACAAACAGTGGCCATGGAATTTACTTTAGTGGATTCTGTTTTTTCTTTTGTTTAAAAAAGTTATACCGTACAGACTGGTTTTTCTGATAGCATTTGCTTTAAAAAAATCTGATATTAATCATATACACCTGTGCTCTTTTTCGAAATTGTTACCATCTTTTTCCCCATCTTAAACACTTATAAATTTATATATACATAAGCCAATCTATTGCAGTGGGAACTCAGTGAAGCATAAAAACTGCAAGTTTTATGTAATTTTGCCTCTGAAATAGATGCTAGAGAGGTTAAATTACTTGCCATAAATGAGAAGGGTTTCTTTTTAAAAATTAGCTTTATTGAAACATAATTGCTCAACAGATCACATGTGTTTAGATCATGGCATCTGGTCCCGTCACTTCATGAGAAGTAGATGGGGAAACAGTGGAAACCGTGTCAGACTTTATTTTTTTGGGTTCCAAAATCACTGCAGATGGTGACTGCAGCCATGAAATTAAAAGATGCTTACTCCTTGGAAGGAAAGTTATGACCAACCTAGATAGCATATTCAAAAGCAGAGACATTACTTTGCCAACAAAGGTCTGTCTAGTCAAGGCTATAGTTTTCCCAGTGGTCATGTATGGATGTGAGAGTTGAACTTTGAAGAAAGCTGAGTGCCGAAGAATTGATGATTTTGAACTGTGGTGTTGGAGAAGACTCTTGAGAGTCCCTTGGACTGCAAGGAGATCCAACCAGCCCATTCTAAAGGAGATCAGTCCTGGGTGTTCACTGGAAGGACTGATGCTAAAGCTGAAACTCCAATACTTTGGCCACCTCATGTGAAGAGCTGACTCACTGGAAAAGACTGATGCTGGGAGGGATTGGGGGCAGGAGGAGAAAGGGACGACAGAGGATGAGATGGCTGGATCGCATCACCGACTCAATGGACATGAGTTTGAGTGAACTCCGGGAGTTGGTGATGGACAGGGAGACCTGGCGCGCTGTGATTAATGGGGTCGCAAAGAGTCGGACACGACTGAGCGACTGAACTGAACTGAACAACAGATCTCACGTGTTTAGATATACTATTTATTGGGTTCTGACATGTGTGTGTGTATCCATGAAGCTATCATTATAGTTAAGACAGGGTTGTGCCCATCTCTTCCCAGGGTTAATTCCAGCCCTGACTCCTGTTCCCAGGCAACCACTGATCTGCCCTTGCTTGCCATCAGCTAGTCCTTTCCTTTTCTAGAAATATATATAAATGGAATAGTATAGCGTGTTCTGACATCTTTTTACTTACCGTCATTAATTAAAACTAATTAGCTTTGGCTTCATTCATGAGGTGGTACGCGCACTCTTGATTGCTGAGTGTGGATACATCACAGATTCTTTATCCATTCACATGACTTACAATTTGGGATGATTCCTGTTTTTGGCTACTGAAAATAAAGTTTTTTATGGAAATATGCTTTTTTCCCCTCTAGAAGTAAAATGGCTGGATTATATGGTACGTGCATGCATAACTTTTAAAAAAACTGACACACTGTTTTTCAAGCTTAGTGGATACATCACAGATTCTTTATCCATTCACATGACTTACAATTTGGGATGATTCCTGTTTTTGGCTACTGAAAATAAAGTTTTTTATGGAAATATGCTTTTTTCCCCTCTAGAAGTAAAATGGCTGGATTATATGGTACGTGCATGCATAACTTTTAAAAAAACTGACACACTGTTTTTCAAGCTTGTACATTTTGCAGTTTCCACCAGCACCCTTTCTACCAGAGAGTTGTGATCCTGCCACATCCTCACCAGCACTTGGTGTGGTCAGTTTAGAAACTTTTAGCCATTCTAGTAGGTGTGGTATCTCATGGATTTCATTCACATTTATGACTAGTGATTTGAACAGCTATCTTGTCATGTGCCTACGTATCCTCTGCGCATCGTTAGTCATGAANTGTGATCCTGCCACATCCTCACCAGCACTTGGTGTGGTCAGTTTAGAAACTTTTAGCCATTCTAGTAGGTGTGGTATCTCATGGATTTCATTCACATTTATGACTAGTGATTTGAACAGCTATCTTGTCATGTGCCTACATATCCTCTGCGCATCGTTAGTCATGAATTGTCTATTCACATCATTTCTCCAGTTTTAAAATTAGGCTGTATGTTTCTTTATTGTTGAGTCTGAAATTTCCTTGTAAAGGTAAGCTATAGAAGACTTTTATCACATATGTCCGTTGCTAATATTTTCTCCTACTCTCAAGCCTGTCTTTCCACTTTTCTCAACAGTGTCATCCAGGAGCAAAGGGTTTGATTTTGATCAAGTTCTTCTTAGCTTTTTCTTTTTCCCCCTGTGGATCATGCTTTTGGTATTGTAGCTGAGAAGTTTTACTAACTCTCGAGGTCACAGAGATTTGTGAGCTATATTTTCCTCTAGAAGGTTAATAGCCTTCGGTTTTAAACAAGGTCTATGGTGCATTCTGAGTTAATTTTTATACATGATGTAGGTATATATCAGATTTTATTATTTTTTGCACATGGAGATCCAATTGCTCCAGAAAAATTTTTTGTGACAATTCTTCTCTCTCCAGTGACTACATTTGCCCTGTTGTTAAATACATTGTGCAAATTCATGGCTCTTTCTCTGCACTGTTTAATCTATTCCAGTCATCTCTACACCAGTGTCACCTGATCTTGATTATTATAGTTTAAGGGTAAATCCTAAGGTCAAGTGGTGTAAGCTTTCCAACTGCATTTTCTTAAAAAAAAAGTTTTTAGCTATTCCAAGTCATTTGCAATTTCCAATCTGAATGCTTGTCAGATTCTCAAAATCCTGCTAGAATTTTTTAATTGGATTGAATTGAATCTATGGGTAAATTTAAGGGAGAATGACGTTTTTCTGGTAATAATGAGTTTCCTGACTCATGAACATAGACTATCTCTGTTTATTTGTGTCTACTTTACTTTCTCTTAACAACTTGTAGTTTTTCACTGTAGTTGTCATAATATTTAATGTTTTTATGCGATTGAAATGCTAATGAAATATATGTAAATGTTAAACCAACTTTGTATAAGTGGGATAAATCCCAACTGGTAAGGCATAAATCTTTTTTGTATATTATTGAATTCAATGTGCTAAAATTTTATTTAACACTTTACATTTGTGCTATGAGAGATATTAGACTGTAGCTTTGCTTTCTTTTAATGTCTTTATCTTATTGTGTTATCAGAGTGATCCTGGCCTCATGAGTTGAAAAGTATTTTCCCCTTTTTAGTTTTTTAGAAGAGTTTGTGTATTTTCTCTCCCTTAAACATTTGGTATATTTCACTAGTGAAGCCATCTGGGCCTTTTGTTTTCTTTGTAAGAAGATTTTAAGCTAAAAATTCAATTTATTTAATAACTAAAGGCCATTCAGATGGTTTATTTCTTCTTGCATGGGCTTTGGTAGATTATGTCTTTAAGGAATTTTTCTCTTTCATCTGAAGTGTCTAATTTAGTGTTGTATGTTTTTTATAACACAGCTGACCCTTGAACATCATGGGTTTGTACTGCACTGGTTCACTTGTGAGTGGATGTTTTTCAGTAGAAAATGCTACAGTGCCGTGTGATCTGCAGTAGGTTGAATCTGCAGATATAGGGGATGTGATCTGGAGGGCTAACTACACATGATACATGGATTTTCCACCTTGTGGAGGGCTAGTACCTTGATTCCCATGTTGCTCTCTGAATGTTACAGAATCTGTAAAGTCTTTGCCTCTCTCACAAACCCTTATGATAGTAATGTATGCCTTTCTTTTGGCTTGATCCCTCTGTCAGAGGTTTGTCAGTGTTACTGATCTCAAGCAAGAAGCCTTTGGTTCTGTTCATTTTCTGCTCATTGTTTTTCTTTTTCATATTTCCTCGGTTCCCACCTTGATCTTTATTATTTTCTTTTTTCTACTTACTGGAAGTTTAAATGACTCTTCATTTCTCTTTTCTTAACTTGGAAACTGAGATCTTTATTTTTTTCCAGTACAGGAACTTAATGGTATAAATTTCTTCCTAAATACATTTTCTTAGATGGCATCTCACAAATATTAGTATACTGTACTTTCATTTTCATAAAAACTCAAAGTGCTTTTTAATTTACCTTTTGATTTCTTTTTGACCTGTAAGCTGTTTTCCAGGTATATTTATGTCATTGATTTCTTTTTTTTTAAATTATGAAAGTATGATAACACATTTATAGGAAACTTGGAAAATGCAGAACAAAGTTCCACTATACTACAATTATCTTTTAAGTAGATAAATTAAGATTTTAGTTGAAGTTTCAATATCAAACTCTCAGAAATTAATAGGCTGAATAGACAGAAAAGTAGCAGGATATTGTAGACCTGAAAAGCTCTATGAAACAATTCAACAAAATNGAACAAAGTTCCACTATACTACAATTATCTTTTAAGTAGATAAATTAAGATTTTAGTTGAAGTTTCAATATCAAACTCTCAGAAATTAATAGGCTGAATAGACAGAAAAGTAGCAGGATACTGTAGACCTGAAAAGCTCTGTGAACCAATTCAACAAAATTAAGATTTATACAATTTTCACATAAGAGTAGGATATAAATTCTATTCAATTTCTCATAGACTGTAAACTAGGAGATAATGGACCATATCCAGGGACATAAAACAAGGTGCAAAAATTCATAGTCTACAGGTATTGAGATCATATAGAGTCTATTCTCTTATCGCTGTGGAATTATGTTAGAAATCTGTATCAAACCTCAATAAAGTTAAAAAACTGAAAAAACACAGAAGGTGATTGCAGAGAAAAATGCATTTAAATGAGAAATTATTATCAAAATGAGAAAGTAATATCAAAGATTATGTCATTGATTTCTAATTTAATCCATGAACATTCTTTGTATGACTAATCTTATTAAATTTATTGAGATTATTTTTTATAGTCTGTAAAGAACAAAGTTCCACTATACTACAATTATCTTTTAAGTAGATAAATTAAGATTTTAGTTGAAGTTTCAATGTCAAACTCTCAGAAATTAATAGGCTGAATAGACAGAAAAGTAGCAGGATATTGTAGACCTGAAAAGCTCTATGAAACAATTCAACAAAATTAAGATTTATACAATTTTCACATAATAGTAGAATATAAATTCTATTCAATTTCTCATAGACTATAAACTAGGAGATAATGGACCATATCCAGGGACATAAAACAAGGTGCAAAAATTCATAGTCTAAAGGTATTGAGATCATATAGAATCTATTCTCTTATTGCTGTGGAATTATGTTAGGAATCTATATCAAACCTCAATAAAGTTAAAAAACTGAAAAAACACAGATGGTGATTGCAGAGAAAAATGCATTTAAATGAGAAATTAATATCAAAGATTATGTCATTGATTTCTAATTTGGTTAATCCATGAACATTCTTTGTATGATTCTAATCTTATTAAATTTATTGAGATTATTTTTTATAGTCTATAATATGCATGATCTTATAAAACATCCCATTGCTTTTGGAAAGAACATGTACAATGTTGTTGTCACGTGGGGCATTCTTTATGCATCAGTTAGATCATGATATCTGATAGTATTGTAGAAATCTGTATCCTGATATTTGTCTTCCTCCTCTATTGATTATTTGGAGAGAGCTATTGAAATTTCCAACTATAGTTGTGGCTTTGTCTATTTATCCTGTATTTCATCAGTTTTTGTGTCATATAGTTTGAGTCTCTGTTATAATGTGCATAAAGATTTAGAATTGTTATGATAGATCATGATATCTGATAGTATTGTAGAAATCTGTATCCTGATATTTGTCTTCCTCCTCTATTGATTATTTGGAGAGAGCTATTGAAATTTCCAACTATAGTTGTGGCTTTGTCTATTTATCCTGTATTTCATCAGTTTTTGTGTCATATAGTTTGAGTCTCTGTTATAATGTGCATAAAGATTTAGAATTGTTATGTCTTCCTGATTAATTGTTGCTTTTATGGTTATGGAATAGCAATGATATTGTCATCTGACATCTACTTCATCTGAAAGCTTCCTTTTGCAAATGTAGGGTGATATGTCTTTTTCATCTTTTTTACTTTTAAGTTTTTATGTCTCTTTGTACATGCAACATATAATTAGTTCTAGCTTTGTCTGACCTGACAAATTTTGCCTTTTAATTGGGGTTTTTAAACTAAGTATTATAAACTGTTTTATGTGATGAGTCCTCTTCTCTACTAATTCTGCTTGAATTCTGTCAGTTCTGGGTAAGCCTTTTCCTGCTTTTCTGCATGCCTTGTAATTTTTGACTGAATGCTAAATATTATGAATTTAACCTTGTTTTGTGCTTGTTATCTTGTTTTCCTTTTATTGAAGACATTGCTTGAAATAGTTTGATCCTTTAGGGTCTTGCTTTTCAGATTTGTTGGGCAGGGCTGGAGCAGTGCTTAGAGAGGCTGTAAATATCCCATTACTGAGTCATGACCCTTTTTTTGCATCTTATCCTCAATGTCTAACACATCATGGATCACTCCGGTCTGATTAATGGGATCAGAGTTTTTTCCTGGTCCTGGGCGATCCCTGGCCAGTTAATTGTTCATTTGTTTGCTGGCTGTGCTGGGTCCTCGTTGCTTCACATGGGGGCTTCTCTCTGGTTTTGGTGTGTGGGCTTTTCACTGTGGTGGCCTCGCTTGTTGCAGAGTTGGGCTCAGTACTTCTGGCACAGTGGCTCCTTAGCATGTGGAGTCTTCCCGGACTAGGGGTTTAATCCGTATCCCCTGCACTGGCAGGTGGATTCTTCTTTTAATTAATTTTTTTATTGGAGGATAATTGCTTCACAGCATTGTGTTGGTTTCTGCCATACATCGACATGAATCAGCCACAGGTGAACGTATGTCCCCTCTCTCTGGAATCTCCCTCCCACCTCCTGCCCCATCCCACCCCTCTAGGCTGTCACAGAGCCCCGATTTGAGTTCCCTGAGTCCCACTGGCTGTCTGTTTTACACATGGCAGTGTATATGTTTCCCTGCTACTCTCTCCATCCTCCCACTCTGTCCTTCCTCTACACCTCTGTGTCCATACTTGTCTGTTCTCTGTGTCTGGAGGCAGATTCTTAACCACTGGACCACCCGAGAAGTTCCTGGCTCCTTGATCTTTAATTTTGGTGTGGGTCTTTCCCTGGTCGCAGGGAGCCCCTTCGCGTGCACGGATCAGTTTGTCCTCAGCTGTGTACTTGGAGAGGGCAGACGGCAGATAACTCGCTCTTCGGCTTCCTTAGCTCTGCTCCCCTGTCCTGTAAATTCTCCTGTCTCTTGGACCCTAAGCTTTCTCCCCTCAACTCAGGACGCCCACCAGGCCCCAGCTCTGTTCCTGCTGTCTGAGTCACAGCCTGGAAGGTCTCACCTTGTTTATTTTCTGTAGTTCGTGGGTCTCTGTCTGACATTGCTTGATGGCCAAAGGCACCTCATCTTGGCCGGAAGTGAAAGACAAATTGAGAAGGATTTCTAATCCTCCTTTGTTACACTTTTAACTGTGTTAACTGCGACACTGTAGCATTTTTCACTTTACTAGACTTGACCTTTCACCCAATTTGAAATCAATATACGAAATGCCTTTCCATTTAGGTTTCTCTGAGGAATCTCCTTGTTATAAAGAGAACATGGATTGGAAAAGCATCAGTGATAATTATTTTGCATTTTTGAATAACTTGATCAAGACTCCAGTAGCTTCAATGTCGAGGTGAGTTTTCAGAATTCAGCTTCTACATCTTGACTTAACTATTATTTGAAATAAACAAAACTCTTGCTTTAAAACATGAGATCCTGATTTAGCTGTTGATAAAGCCTTTCATAAGTATTCAATTCTCAATAAATATTTGTATCATAGAATATATGACTCATGTTTCCATGGATTTTGAAAGGAAACAAATTAGAGGAATAAGATTTCCTTTTGAGAATATGATTTATTATAAAATCCCCCACTACAAAAAAAATCGTTCTTTGAAAAACAGTCTTATCTACTTACTTAGAGTTTACACTGGGGTCAATGATTTAAGAGTCTGAAGTTCTGGAGACTTTGGGGAAAGAAGTGATCTTTGGACCAAATCTGCCAGATTATATACTGCTATACTCTTTCAGTGAGTGTACTGAAATGGACATTTTAATGTTTAATTATGGATACTGTGTATAGTTTAAAAGCACACTTCATTGTCTGTGGGGTGTGTTGGGACATGATGTGACAGAAGCTTTGCCTTAGACTAGTAGTTCTCAAACTTGGAAATGGATAAAATTTATCTGTAAAGTTTGCTGGAAATACAAGTGCTTGAACTTTGCCCTCAGTTCAGTTCAGTTCAGTTCAGTTGCTCAGTCGTGTCCGACTCTCTGCGACCCCATGAATCGCAGCACGCCAGGCCTCCCTGTCCATCACCATCTCCCGGAGTTCACTCAGACTCATGTCCATCAAGTCCGTGATGCCATCCAGCCATCTCATCCTCGGTCGTCCCCTTCTCCTCCTGCCCNAGATCCATAGCAGCCGGCACAGTGTCTTTAATGATAGCAATAGTAGGGTTAGTTGCTCAGTGGTGTCTGATTGTGACCCCATGGGCTGTAGCCCATCAGGCTTCTCTGTGCATGAAATTCTGTAAGCAAGAATACTGGAGTGGGTAACCATTCCCTTCTCCAGGGGATCTTCCTGACCCAGGGATTGAACCCAAGTTTCCTGCATTGCAGGCAGATTCTTTACCATCTGGGTCACCACGGAAGCCCATCTTTCATGACAGCTGCTAGGGACCTGGGTGTTGACTTAATGAATGAATGAAGAGGAATGGACAGTGAGTACAACTAATATAAAGACAGCTGAGCTTGAAACGAGAAAACGCAGCCCATACCTGGTTCCTGCTGTACAATAGCAGTTTGAATTTGCTAACCTAAAAAATCCTGAAATGTTTCTTTCCTCATGAAATGGACATAATGATGTTTACGTCGAAGGGATGCTGTGGGAATGAACTAAGATGATAGTCAAGAAAGTGCTTAATAAACTGTAAGGTGATATAAATGTGGGAGGCAGCATCATTACTAGTAGTAGCAGTTCTGACTCGGTTCTCAGTCATCCGACTATTACTGCTCCATCACCTCCAGTTGCTAATGAAAAACAAGATCGTTCTGCATTCTTCTGTACCAATAACACAATCTCTTTGTGCATGTATTTCTCTGCATGGCTGGATTTGACTAAGGCTTATCTCAAATTCTTCATAGTCGAACTTTCTTTTTCCTAATGGAATTTTCCCCAGGAAGTGTTTTCAATGTTCCATGGTTCAAACCAGCAGCTCTCTGTTCTACAAATAATAGTAAACTAAGCTGAGCCTGTAGTTCTTCTGCTTTCAGATCTCAACTCAGAGAGGAAAATTATTCCTGCATCTCATCCATCCTCTCTCCATTCTATGTCAGACTGGGTTACACGCAGGATTGCAGAATTAAGGAAGTTCAGAAAGTAATTCACCCTTTAAGGCAATAATAGCCAAAACAGGTCAAAATCCTGTACCCACAGTTCTGAAATCTTAAAAAGTCTGAAACTTGAAGCTTTTCTTATGGTTTTCTTATGGCAGCACAACTCGTTCTGCAGACTTAACGTGTTTTTTTTTTTTTTTTTAAACTTAAAAAAACATTGGCTGTGGGGACTCTGGCATTAAGGCTTCTCTCTAGCTGTGGTGTGTGGGCTTATCTGCCCTACAGCATGTAAGACCTTAGCTCCCTGACTAGCGATCAAACCCGTGTCCGCTGCAGTGAAAGTACGAAGTCATAACCACTGGACTGCTGGGGAAGTCCCAGACTTAAGTGTTAAGGGTCTGTTGCCCACACACACTGAGCCTCTTCTGAAGTTCCCCCGCAGAAGTGTTGGTGGGCTGATAGAGGGCTGCCTGGTGCCCATGGGTGGAGGGCTGTGAATGCACGTGTGGTAGACACAGGCACAAGTTTCCTTCCTAGAGTCCAGAACACACAGGGCCCCAGGACTGCAAAAGTGGGTGTGTTGCTCCTGAGTCTGAGGAGGTGGTAGCTCCTTCAGGTGAAGATTCACACTGTAAGGGTAGATTTGTCATGATTGCTGAGCTGCTCCTTTGAGACCTCTTTGTGTGTTAAAAATAAACTCCTGGAGGAGAAGTTCATTTTATACCATCTAAAACAATAAGTTTCTAATAGTCAGGAGTACAGCGCTGTCTACAGAGCACTGTGATTGCTTTTTAGAGTGAGAAGTCTCAACACTTGTCCTTAGATCATACAGGGGCAAATTGTCTTGCCATTTGGACAACCTCTATCACTAGGACACTGAGACGTAATGAGGAATTGAATGCTAAGATTCTTCTAGAATAAATAGCAGATGTTAATGACCATGCATATCAACTCATTGAGTAAAAGAACTTTAAAATGCATTGTTTTTGGTGCAAGAAGCAGAATTTAAGCTAAGAGTATGCAACTACATCGTAAATTTCTAAAACATTTTCAGATGGTCACATTAATTTAATCTCTGTGGGAAAATATATTGCCTAGTAAATATTTCATTTATGTTTTCCTGTCAACAAGACTGCATATTATCTAAAACTTTGATAAGTTGAATTTTTCTTACAGGTATTTTTTTCTGATACTGAATCGGTTCTGTTAATATTATAGGGTCTTAAATTATACAAAGGAACATCTAGTGATGGAAAAGAAGTTGCAGACCCTTAAAGATGAGCAAATAAACTTCCTTTTATCTTTTATGGAATTTTTGGAGAAATTATCATTGCCTAATCCATTCAACTTATCCAGTATTCTCAAGTTCTATAACCTCCCATCTGTCCCTGAGATGACTCTAAATACAAGTCATTTGTGGCCAAATCATTCAGCAAGTTTAGAAAGAGATATACCTGGCATGGATACTCAGAAACTTCTGGAAGTCAGCAAAGAGATGATTGGGAAAATAGAAACTCATGGAACTTTCTGGATAAGGAAGGAATCAATAAATATGTTGAGATTTGTGGAATTAATACTTCTGGAGATGAATCCCAAGTTTCTGGCATTTTGGATGCATGGCGGTTCAAAAGGAAAGAGAGCTGAACTGGGACTCGTGCCTACACTTGTAAATTTTTCTGATTCAGAAAATGAGATGATTCATAGGAAAAGCTTTAACTTTTCCCAGTTGTTTCATTCAGATTGGCCTCAATCACCAGCCACGAAAATGGACTTTGTTCATGTAATTGAAGTGATCATAAATAGTCTCTATGAGTTTGGATTTCTGAGGCAGGAACAAGTCTCAGAAACTGTGGCCACACTCTATGCTATGAGGAATGCATCCAATCTTTTCTTAGCCCTTTCTGAACCTCAAAAACAAGACATTGAGAAAATTTTGACTTGTATATATCTACATGTTTTCCAGGACAAAGATTCAGCTTTACTTCTGCAGATTTATTCTTCATTTCACCAGTATATGTATAAATTCATGAGCATTCAGAGCAAAGAGTCTTTGCTTTCTCTCCTTATGCAAATCTCAAAACACTTTTTGGATATCCTAAAGCAATTTAATTTCCAAAGCATCAGCAAAGCATTTTCATTTTTATATGAGACAACAGGGGTTCTCGGGAGGATTTCTGAAGTATCTTACTGTCAACAATTGCTTTCAATTTTTAAATTTTTGGAGCTTCAAGCCCAATCCCTGATGTCCACAGAGGGCCCTGCAATGGAAGTCATCCATGCTACTTTGAGAGGCCTCAAGCAGCTCTTCATGGTCGATGACGGTTTTCGTAATTCTGTATTTCAGTATGTGAGTCAACTCTTTAATGGCTCAGCAGAGGCCCTGCTGGGTGATGAATGCTTTGTTCTGGATAATAAAAGCATTTCTTCTGCAAATTATTCACCAGATGAGGGGTCTCCATTTATCCTCCCATGGGCACAAATCCTTTCAAACTTCTCAGCAGATGGCAGTGAGTTCCTTGAATTCACAGCTCTTCATTGCACCACTTTGTGGCTTCACACGTGGACCGAGGTCTGTGGACACATAGCTCAGATATTTCAGCTGGACACTAATGTTTTCACTCCTCTTCGTGTTGGTCTCAAGCAGCTTTTGGATGAACTGGAAAGTGATGAGAAAATGCCTAAAAGCTGTCAGGAAGTAATTCCCAACCATCACCCTGCTGGACTCATCTTAAATTTGCTTAAGAATGTCACTCAAACTGATGGCTTTCATGATTGGAATGATTTCCTGAGTCTCAGGGATCTCTGGGTAGCACTAGGTGATGGATTAGTTCGAGTAAAGTTGCTTAACCTGGACCAAATAGAGAAATCCCTTTTCACCGTGGAAACTACCCTGAGTCAGCTGAAGTCACTTCCATTAGATACCAACACGAGCAGAGCGTTTTTATATTCTCTGCTCAACATTTTTATTGAGTTGAGCAACACCTCAGCATCTATAGATAGAAGTGTACATTTGATGAATCACTTTCTCTTAAGGAACCTCACGAATTATGAAGTAAAGTTTGCAAGTGTCATCACCGACCTAAGAGACACAGTATTATTTCTTAAAAATATGTCCCACGACCAAGATTTATTGTCCTGTGCTGACATTTTCCAAAATGTCACTGAGTTTATCTTGGAAGATGGTTTATTGTATGAAAATTCTTCCCAGAGGGCATTCTACATTCTGGCCATGTTGAATTCCACATTTTCCTCTGTGGACACAGTTAGCAGGTTGAAAGGATGTACCACGTGGGTCAGCACTGTAAACCACCTGTGTGCTGTGTATAACTCCAATTTTTCACAAGGCCATCTTCACAGTGTTCTGCGGAGTCTGAGAGAGGGGAAAGACAAACTGAACTCTACTTTGAAGCTTGTTACTTGGATGTTGAATATAATGATGGAGCCTTGCTCATTGAATAGATCAAATATAAACTGTGTGAATGTTTACTTAAAAAACGTGACTGACTTTCTAAATGTTCTACTCACTGCAGTCTTTGGAAAAGAAAAGGTACCACATTTTGAGATTTTATTAACTCTTTTAAATGATTCCACAAACCAAGTAAGGATGATTATCAACAACATCTCAAGAGACTTTGATTTTGCACCTCAATCTAACTGGACACATTTTACTGAATTAATTCTAAAACCCATAAAAATGTCAGATGACATGCCTCTTCAATTTCAAAATATTTGGCTGCGATTAGTAGCTCTGGGGAAGGAAATTCAAAATCTTGTGAAAGATATTTTCCCTAACAACCTGGAAAATAACACCTCTTATAAAGCTGAAAATTTTTTCAACATAATTGCTACCAGTCCAAAGGAAAAGGATATACACAGCTTAGGCAATTCATTTTACCAGTTAGCTAGTTACCTTGCCTTCAATTTATCTCATGATCTCCAAAATTCACCCAAAATAATTTCTCAAGAGGTAATGAAAGCTGTGGGTCTCAGTATTCAACTCATGAAGGATTTGTTCAACTCCCTAACACCCTCCGCTTATCACAATATTCCACAAGAGCCAGGTGACTTTCAGGTTTTAAAGAAGATGACTTCTCTCCTGCGCACTGTCAAGAAAACAGACATATACCTGCTAGTAGATCAACTTGAACACATTAGTGAAAGCATGATGGATTTCTCTAAGAACATCAGCAGGTTAGGTGCTAGCAATTTGGGGATCGGCCTCTTTGTTGACTTAATGGAAAAATTCATTGACAGCTCACATTCTTGGAGTATTAACCACCTGCTGAGGCTCTCACGTCTGTTTCCTAAAAAGGATGCTGATGCCGTGGTGGATGCGTACTACATGCTCCCTCATGCCATGAGGCTCCTGCGGGGCGTGGGCAACAAAAACATCACAGAGGCCCTCAGGGATGTCTATAACTTCACACTCCTCCATGGCATACACCTTTCAGATGTCACCAAGGAAGACCTCACTGCTGCGATAAAAATGCTCATGGACACGATTGAACTAGTATCAGCTCAACCGGGCATCCTTTCGGAAACATTAACTTGTCTTCCTGTGTTTTGGTGCTGGAATCAGACAACTTTTGGGTTTCAGCAGAACCCAAGATCAGACGCCTGTAATGCCCATGAGCTCGCATCTTCCTTTTACAGCAAAGTAGCCAGTATCCTTGACCGCCTCCACCTGTCTCCCCATGGTGATGATTCACAATGTTTGAATGAAAGCTCTCAGATGGAAATAACTAGGAAAGTAGCCTGTGTAATTCATGAACTAATGGACTGGAGTTCCATTCTTCTAGAGCTGTGTGAAGTTTTCCATGTTAAAACTTCACTTGTGAAATCGGTGCAAGAGTTTTGGCATAAGGTGTTACCATTTGTCCCACTTTCTGGAAATCAGAGAAATGGCAGCATCTCTGAGCTCTGTCCTGGTCATCTCGTCAAGCAAGTCGCTTTGCCAGTCATAGAAAAATTTAAAAACTTCAACTTTACAAAAGTCACATCAGATGGAAACCTTCTTGAAAAACTAGTTAGTTTAAACAAGGTTCTTAATGTGGACGAAGGAGCAGAAACATCTGTTTGGTATAATATTTCCTCTCATTTGAAAAGGATAATAGGCTTTCTTTCTAGGAAGGAGAGCCTGGTAAACAGCACCAATTTGCTAGTTTCTCCGTTCATGACATTGCTGAATGCAAACCTCACAGGCAGTAGTTTAGAAGCATTAACATGTTTTATTAAGAAAAGCGAAGCAGCTTACAACTTGGAAAAACAATGGCTTGAGTTTGAACAAATCATGAAAGATCTAACCCATAATTTTAGTATCAGACCCCTATATTCTGAAATTGACAAAGTGATGCAAAGAACTAATTCAGTGACTCTTCAAAACATACCCTTACCACTTGCCCATTTTTTGGAAAGCCTGGATTTATCATCATTGAAGACATTAGAAATTATTGAAGATTTTTTACTGGTCATAAAAAACTGGTTTCATAAATTTGCAAATGAAGATTATTCCAAAATGATACAAACATTATTTCTTCTTTTGGCTAACGAGAGTTCAACTGATGATATCGCTTTGGTGACTAAAGACATTGCTACCTTTTTGGGTTATCTCAAAAATATTTCTAGAGAAGGTAATTTTGATGTTGCCCCTCTTGCTCGTCTGCTGAGTCAAGAACAGCTAACTAATTTCTCATTTGTTCAGCTGCTTTTTGAAAGCTTCCTAATTAATTCAATCAATAACTTAGCTGAGCGTTCTCAAGGAGCAGCCTTGAACTTAAGCGATACTGACCTTCAAATAATGAATCTCATTAACCTCGTCTTGAACCACACACAGTCAGAAAATGGTGAGAGAATCATTCTCCCTCCAAGAAGCAGAGTGGGTTTCATGGAACAGCTTTTGAAAACATTCTTCTTTTTACTAAAGGAAAATTCTGGAAACAAAATATTTCTTCTGCTAAAAGACATCCACAAAGATCTCTTTGCAGAGATGAGGTGAGTTTATTTTTGCTTGTAGAGCACCTGTAGTTGTACATTACAATCCAGTTTATTTCCTGGAACTTCTATGAAACCTTGGAATGATCTTTGAAGTGAATTTTGTCTTAATGAATATTTTGGAAAAACCAAGGTAAAGTATCTTTGATGATAGTCATCTAACTGAGAAACCTATATACAAATGTATATATCATAGTATTATGTTTTATTATATTTTGGATTATGAAAATAGTTGTTAAAATTATATTTTATATGGAACTGAAAAATTATTATATACATATGTGGATATATGTGGTGTGTATGTGTGTGTGTGTGTGTGTGTGTGTGTGTGTGTGTGTGTACACGTGCTAAGTCATGTCCGACTCTTTGTGATCCTATGGTCCATAGCCCACCAGACTCCTCTGTCCATGGGATTCTCTAGGCATGACCTCTTCTAGGGGACCTTCCCCACCCAGGGATTGAACCCAGGTCCCTTATGTCTTCTGCATTGGCAGACAGATTCTTTACTACTAGCACCACGTGGGAAGCCCAGATGGATATAAATCATGGTCATAGTTTGAATTAAAGCATGAACTGTCTAATTACAAATGAAGGGCTTAAATATTTTCATTCTAATAAGTTTACTATGATGTTTATATTTGGAATTGATAAAAACTCCAACATTTTAAAACTGATAATCACACTATATTTTTTCATATATTATGTTTTCATCCACTTTGAACCTTGCCAATGAAAAGACTGGAGGGAAATTCTCATTTATTCTAGGATGTCTATATCAATAATGTGTCAACCTCAGAAGCAGAACCAGAACAAAGATTTCATACTAGGACTGGCTTCTGCAGTTTTGGGGTTGGCTCAGCGAGCCTAGAATCAGCAGGGCAGGCCATTAGGAAATAAGCTGGAGTCCCACGGACAGGGGCTGCAGGTTCCCATCCACAGGGGCTGGTCAGGGGGTGATGGGATGTGTCCAGGCCAGGACATGTCCAGCCTCCCACCCTTTAGAGCCCAGGAGGTCCTAACCCTCTCGAAGACCCTCTGTCTATGAAGTCAGCCTTTCCAGGGCAACATGCCTTTGCACTGACTGGGTCTTTAGTCACATCTGACAAATCTCCCTAAGCAGCACCTACCTTAGTGTTTACAATGATACAGTGTGGGCATCCTGACTCTCATAAGTGGACCCTGTGTGAAGCCCAGCAAACCAGAAACACACCAGAGAGGGCTCTGGGGCTGTCACGTGGCCCAGCTAGCCACCACCAAGCCAAGCAGCTTGCCAGGACTTGGGATGTTCAGAAGGATGTTCCCTCCTACCCTGAGAGTCCCATTTGATCATTTCATGTTCCTTTCCTTTCTAAAGGCAAAAATGCATGGCTCTTTAAGTTGTTAGGTTTGAGGCTTTGCAATGGATTGATACATAAAATCCACCCACTCTTTTCATTATTTGGCAACAAAATATTAATTTTCATCTGGGATGTATTGTAGCATTTCAATTTTTCAGTATTATTCTCCTATAATACTATTATAAAGCCTCCAAGAAATCACTACAGTTCACACTTGAACAACCTCATGAGCCCAGTTATACTTGGATTTTTTTCAGTAAATACTTGCTACAGCACTACCCGATCAACGGTTGGGTGAATCATGGGTGGGGAATGGCAGACACAGTTTTTAATCTGTGTGGAGGGTTAGTGCCCATAAGCTTTGGATTGTTCAAGGGTCCACTGTGTCAGTTTTCACTTTTTTCGTTACTAACCATGAAATTAAAAAATACATATTTACAGTTTTGTTCCAAAGGATAAAATTCTAGAAAATTTGAAACTCGATCATTTTCTCACCTCCATGAAAGAAGACAGATTGGTGAACGCTTTTTCAACTTTAAAGGAGATGGTGTATCATCTAATAAAGAACTCATTTATGTTAGACGATGGAGAATTATATTTTGATAATCATCAAGGACTGCAGCTCCTGGGAGATTTATTCCACACTCTTCTAAGGGAAACATCAATGAAAAAGGAGACTGAAAATCATCTGGAGTTTCTTATGGTGCTGAATCAGTTGCTTTCTCATATGAACAGTTCTGAGGACCTTTTTAAACTCAATCAACATCTCCAGTCAGCTCTTCACCTCGTGAGAGAAACTTCCATAGTGATAGCACATTTCATGGACACGCTTTTAAGCTCGCCTGTTAAAGACTTCCGTGCGCTGTACCCTTCCCTCCAGGAAGTTATACTTGCAAATCTAACTGATTTGCTTTCCTTTGTAAACCATTCATTCCCCCTAAGAAACAGAGCAACATTAGAAATTACCAGGCACTTACTGGGTGTTATCTCAGGAGTAGGTGGAGAGAACTGTGCCCTTGGCCCACTCTTGGAGATGTCTGACACTCTGACCATGCTGGCCAACGATGGTGTAGAGATGAGAGGTCTTGCCACGTCAGTCACCTCCACCATGGAATGTCTTAAGTTAGCCAAGAAAATCGCAAGAAAGGTGGCCACCATGTTTCAAACTCATCTCATTTCCACTGCCAACGACACCATGAAATTCTTTGACACTCTTTATTTTCTTTTGCTACAAAGTGTTCGAAATGTTGTCAATGAAATGATTACTTTAAAAAAGGCAGATCATTTAATATTTGAAAATATAGATGACTTGTTGATGCCATTTCTTGATTTGGCCTTTGGGATGATTGGAGTTAAGCCTAATATTTCCCAAGACTCAGATATCCTCAACATGTCATCTGGTATATTCACATACATGAACCAGTCCAGAGATCTTTATAATATTAGGGAAGAAATAGCTGACTTTTTAACTTCTGTGAAAATCAATTTGGGAGACATGGAACGTCTCCTGGCAGCATTTAAAAATGGGGCCCAAATATTTTCTGTGGATTCTGTCAACTTATGGGAAGAAATCCTTGATTGCTTAGTTCCTATAAATAACATCACCAGCCACATAGACTTCTTATATTCTAACCCAATTTCCACTCATCATTTCCCTCAAGATACAAAATGGGAAAGAACTCATGAAGTGATCCTGTTTCTGCGTGAAATCCTGTCACGAAACAGGACAGAACTAGGGAGATACTTGAGAATAGTGATCAACCTCATCTCAGTCACACTTTGGAATGACACAGGGAAGGACCCCAGGGATGTTTTTAATCTGTTGCTGACATTGGCTCCGCATCCAAATGACCTTTTGAAACTCATCACGATAATGGCAGAGGCCTCCCATGAAGCTTCACTTTTTAACACCTCTTGGATTCAGAATGTGACTGAGGAACAACTCCAAGAAGCCATTCAGACCCTGCTGAGTAAAATAGCTCTCGTGAAGAAAGAGCTTCTCCTCAACAGCTCTCAGTGGACGCATTCTGTGAACACTTTGCTTCAGCCTTTTTTGGAAATTTTTATTCATGCAACCACTGGAACACATGAGAAGACCCAGAAAGAGCTGGTTGACATTCTTGACATCCTCAAACCATTGTCACGTTTTGAGAAATACCGGAAGGCACTGATTGCATTGGTTGAATACTGGTGGAGGGTCTCGCTGACTGATCAAAGGTAAGGAAACACCCAATTTGTTTCATTCTGCCTGCCCGCACCCACCCTCCCCTGCCGTAGTAAATATGAAACAGAAGCAGGCAGGAATCACACTGATCCAGGGTAAGTATAAGTACATTCCTATAAATAAGGAACTTTTTAAACAGACTTTTAATATTCTAACCCAAATTCCACTCATAATTTCCCTCAAGATACAAAGGGAAAGAACTCATGATCCTGTTTTTGCGTGAAATCCTGTCATGAAACAGCAGAGAACTAGGGAGTTCCTTGAGAATGGTGATCAACCTCATGTCAGGCATGCTTTGGAGTAACATAGGGAAGGACTCCAGGGATGCGGTCTTTGATTTCAGCCTTCCTCTCCCTCCGAGACTGGCTTCCACAGGAATGATTCGAGCACAGTCCCTGCTTGCTGTTTGACTAGTCAGCACCTAAATATCATTTGAATTTATTCTAAATTGTTCCATTCATTTTTTTTCCCAAAAGGAAAAACCTCTCATTGTATTCACACACCCCAAGACTAGGTACCTAACTAGCATTTCTGGTCCCCTGCTCTGGCAGCCAAGGGTCCCGCTACTGGATATGGAAATAGAGATTTGGGGCCACTCAAGTCACACAGAAATCTGCACTTTCAGTGGTAACTGCCCCCTGGACAAGGCCAGACTTCACCCACCTCAGATTCCATCCAAGACCATGTGGCTGACCCACATCCAAGTACCAGCGGCCCAGCCCAAATGGTGGGTCAGGGGAATGGCAGGTTCCTGCAGGGCCCCGTGCTATTAGCCGTCATGCTCCGGAGGCTGGCTGCTGCCCAAGGATGTGGGCAAGAGCAGCTCTGCCCCGGCCCATCCCCTCTGTGTGTGACACATGGCTCCAGCGGTCTGTGGACTCAACGGTAACGGTGCTTCTGTAAGCCCCAAAGGGAGATGGAAAGTGAACCCTCACTCACCTCCCAGATAGCCTGACCTACTCTCCTCTAGCTCTGTTGCCACAGGGCTGCACCTTGAATCCACTCCTTCTTAAGAAGTTAGAGGGGTCTCCTTGGATAGTGAAGCAGGCGTTTACTGGCATGGATAACTATTAATAAAAGTGCCTTGGAATTTGAATGCTGGCTTTCAGAGCCTCACTGTTTCTGATCCTAAACTCGGACTTGATGCTTGTCTCCGAATTTTTATTTGAGCTGGAGGTGATTCCGACAACCCCTGCTCCCCACCAGTCCTGGCTTTCACCCCAAGGTGTCCAGTCCTTCATGGAGGTACTTTACACCGTGGCCCCAAGGCTGGAAACTAGTGGGCTGTGATCTGACTGGGTGTGGTCATCCAAGGCACGGTGCCCAGTTTTGTTCCACTTTAGCGATTCCTTCCTTCCACTATTTTTTTCCCTGTCTTTTGTTGTTCAGTCACTCAGTGACTCTTTGCGACCCCATGGACTGCAGCACGCCAGGCTTCCCTGTCCTTCACCATCTCCCGGAGCTTGCTCAAACTCACGTCCACTGAGTCAGTGATGCCATCTCCTGTCTTTGCTTTTCTTTGATCACTGCCTTCTTGACGAGGAAGACACAAAAATCTAAGATAGAGAACCCCACTGGTAGGGAGGGAATACCAGGATTGTTGGCAACAAAATGATGCTCTGAATGAAAACAGGAGAACTCTTGTCTCCTCGGCTGTGTCCTCCAATGTCTGTGGAGTGAGTGGCCCAGCGGTGGGATGATTCTTTCAGAAGTGTTACACATGCACTCAGAGAAGCTGGTCTTCACCTCTAATATTCCTGTGTGTTTCCCCCAAGTGTCTTGGATGCCTGTTGGGCTTTTCTGCAGTCCCCGAAGCCCCCGGATGCTGTGGTGACCCTGTGGAGGATGGAGATGCTGGCTCAGCGCGCGCTCGTCCTGCTTGCAGGTGAGCTGCTCTTGGGAGAAGGGTTGGTTGGTCCACACCTGTTGTCAGAGCTCAGCTGGCCACGAGATGGTTGGATGCCCTTGAGCTACTCTTGGGTTCAACTGCAGCCTTCTTGCTGGGTTCCCTAGACCCTGAGGACCCCCTCTCTCCCTGCCCCCAGCACTGTGACCTCCAGCCACGGTGAACATCCCCCTCCCTGCTCCAAGCTCTGCCTCCAGGCTATGTCTCTGCTCCTGGAATGTGCTTCCCTGTCTTTGCAGCCTGAGCTTCAGCCATGCCCTCTGGCTGGAGCCAGGGCATCTCTTCCAGGAGGAATGCCTGCGTCCCCTTTGCGTCCCGTTTGCTGGTGGTGACTTGAGTTGTCTAATGTGGTATTAAGGCTCCTATTTCTCAAGTCTCCCTCCTCTGCCCGAGTCAATGTTCTTTGAAGGTAGCAGCCGTGTCTCCGTCTCCTGTGCGTGCCCAGTGCCTGGCATGGAAGATGACTCTCCTTACAGGTGCTGGGTGCTCCATGCAGTGACTTGACTCCTGGAACACTTTCTCTAAAGTCCTGGCACTGAGTGCTTGTCTTTAAGTTTGTTGGAACCTCTCCTGCATTTGTTTCCTACTTCACTGAGAACAGGATCTGTTACTCATTCAGTTCTGTCTCCATGATACTCAGCATAGAGTCTGTGACAGTGAGTCATTACTACTTACATTGTAAATGAATTCATTCATCTAAGATCCTTCTTACCAAATCCGTTACTACAGATTTCAGGGACATTTCCCTGGCATACCACTGTGGAAGGAAANACCAGGGAAGTCTGTGCATGCAGCCCTCTTGGTGCAGTCGGGCCTTACGTTCTTGACAGCAGCGGTGTCAGGGATGTTGGGGAGATGGGTGTGAGCCCAGAGGAGGACACAGGGAAGCCAAGGCGGGCTGATCAGGAGCAGAGAGGAGCCGGGGTGAGTGGAGCAGGCCGTGAGCTCTGGGTCCCGCGAGGAGCCTGCCAGGCCGGCTCTGCACTCTCCCCGTCATCCCAGCTGGACCTGACACCTTGTCTCACGCTGCTGCCTCCTCCTGACTTGCTCTCTGATGATGATGATTATTCTCAGGTGAGGTGTTATGTCCTCTGGGAAGCTCTTCCCGGTGCCCCTGCCTGGGTTCGGTGGCCCTGTGCCCTCTGGGCAGTGAGCCCTGGGCTCCTTGTGATTGCATTTGCATGTGGGGACTGGAGCCGGCAGCTGCTGGCAGGTGCTTGGTGAGTGAATGCGTGAGCACGTGTCAGCGGCCCTCTTGGGCTCAAGTCTGTCCCCCGAGACTCCTGCATGAGTGTGGTCTGTGAATTTTGTGCTGATATCCTGGAAGGAACGTGTGGCCCTGGCAGGCAGTTCTCCGGGCCCAGGTGTCCCTGCGTGGCTGTGTGGCACTGGAGGACACCCTGCAGAGGTTACTCAGGCTCAATGCAGGCGTAGCGACACACGCCACCAACAGTGGTCTAGGGACTGGCGGCGGGGGCAGGGGGTGCTGACTAAGCGTATGGGCAGCAGAGGCTGGGGCTTTGGGAGGAGAGGCAGGACCCAGCCTGTCGACTGTTAGTTGCTCACCTGTGTCCGACTTGGCAACCCCATGGACGCAGCCTGCTAGGCTCCTCTGTCCATGGGATTCTCCAGGCAAGAATACTCTGGTGGGTTGCCCTTTCCTCCTCCAGGGGATCTTCCCAACCCAGGCATCAAATCCGGGTCTCCGGCATTGTAGGCAGATTCTTTGCCATCTGAGCCACCAACAACCCCATGGACGCAGCCTGCTAGGCTCCTCTGTCCATGGGATTCTCCAGGCAAGAATACTCTGGTGGGTTGCCCTTTCCTCCTCCAGGGGATCTTCCCAACCCAGGCATCAAATCCGGGTCTCCGGCATTGTAGGCAGATTCTTTGCCATCTGAGCCACCAGGGAAGATGTCAACTTTGATCTCACATTAAGTTGAATCATGGTGGCTGGGGCAGGGGAAGGACCAGGGCTTCCAGACCAAATGGGCCGGGGTCCAGTGTCTGCAGACACAGGCGGGCTGAGGGACGCCCTGAGCTGGACACAGAGGCTGGAGCTCGTAGCTCTTTCCAAGTGAGAGGATGAAATCAGTGAGACATGGGACACATGGGTGCCTGGCATGGACTAGCCCTGCTCCTGCATTCTGTTAAGAGGGCAGGTTGAGTATGGGTGGCCCTGCCCACCGTGGGGACATCATCCCACAGCTTACAAAGAGCTGTTTGTAGTGAAAACACAGGCTTAGCTTTGATCCACTCACTCACCTCTCTTTTGTAATACCTTCTTAAACCCAAGAATCGATGAATCTTTCAGTGACAGAGCAGGGGAGGAGTGAGGCTGGTCGGGGAGGCAAGGTGAATTCATTTTATAAATGAAATCCCAGTTGTCATGTAGGTTTATTTATTTATTTTTTTTTAAAGAAAATCTCTGTTTCCAGTTAGAGATGTTATGAGTGTTATTGATGCTGTATTATGCACCTCGGCTCACCTTTGGGTGGCTGACAGATATTCTCACATGCAGAGATTGCACTCTAAAATGTGGTTGCTTATCTGACATAGTGAACCCAGCCACACTTTAAAGCATAAGTATTTCACTTTATAGTCAGCTAATGTAATGGCTTTTAAATGAATTAAATATTCATCAATACCTGAATTTATATGTATTTTGCCATTCTGTACTGCATTTGCTAAATTAATATAGCACACTTGAGTCACTTCATTACTGAAGATTAATTTCTAATTTTTATATTTCAAGAAAACCCAAGCATGTCATACTTAAGCATGACTAACATTCAAACTTAATCTCCACTTTCCTTATTAACTTGTCACTCCATTCTGTAGTGACAGGCCCAGAGAAGTTACAAATGCCAGCCAATAGGGTATTGGGGTAGAATGGGCCAAAATGGGCAAGTCGTCCTCTTCGGTCGCACAGAGGGCATACAGTCAGATCTGTTACAATGACTGTTGACAATGAAGTAGAGATTTGAGTATCACAGAGTTAAGTTCAGCAACACCATGAGGAAAGTAACATTTTTGTCCTTTGGATCTAGTACTTGAAATACATTAGAAAAGTCTGCCTGGGAACAGGGTGTGTAGTTTGACAGCTCTTAAACCAAAAGGGACCTCGTAGTCACCTTCGACTTGGTTGGATCTGGTTTCCCAAATTGGCAAATGAAGGTCCAGAGAGTGTGAGTGACTTGGCCCAGGGCCTGGGGTGTGGGGGGGAAGTCAGAGTCCCTCTTCAGTGGAGAAGCACGGAAGGGCTGACCAAACAGAGAAGAGGATCTAGACAGGGAGATGGGCCAGACATGGGGGTGGCCTGATGTGACCAAATGCTGGAATGCCAACAGCAGGTGGGAAGAGCCAGGACTTGTCAAGGGGGCAGGTCTGCAGAGGCCAAGTGAGGTGCAGCAGGAATGGGCCTGGAAGGTAGGGCACAGAGGTTAGCATTTCCGAGCCTCCTGGGCAGCTGCAGGACAGTGTCAGCGGTGGGGCAGCTACATCTCCAAAGCAGAGGGTCCATTTGTTCTCAAGGCTTCCCTGGTGGCTCTGACAGTAAAGAATCTGCTTGCAATGCAGGAAACTTGGATTTGACCCTAGGGTTGGGAAGATCCCCTGGAGAAGGAAATGGAAACACACTCTAGTATTCTTGCCTGGAGAATCCCACGGACAGAGGAGCCTGGTGGGGTCACAAAGCTTCAGACACGACTGAGTGACTCAGCACACACACATTTGTCCTCAAAGATACATGCTGGATGCTTCATATACCTTACCTTATTCATTTTCCATTTTAATAAGAGATTACTTGTATTTTTAACAATAATATGTTGGGTTTCAAAATCAGAGAGATAGCAAGATTGATGAGAAAATATAAACTAAGGTGGCTCTGGGTGGTCTGCTTCTGGAAAGTGTGAATTTGGGTTTATTCTATGCACTCTACCTTGTGTGCAGTTCAAAACCATTAAAAAAAAGAATTTTTGAGAAACAGTGTAAAAATGCAAGAAGCAGGACTGTTGCTTCCCCTCCCCCCATGTGAAAGTGACAGAAGTTTTGTTATTCGTGAGAGTACATTTCATCTTCTGTAAGGTGAAGGCACAGAAGCACGTGTGAAGCCAGGGGCTGCACGCCTGCGGAGGCACTCGGTTTGCACATGCGCAGTGGAGCCCTCCGTGATTCCACAGGGTGGGTCGCGAGGCTACGCTGGGTAGGGTTGCGAGCAGCCGGGAGGCAAGGCACTTGTAGTCCTGAAAAGATAAGAGGTCAGCAGCCTCGGGAAGGAGCCGAGAGCGAGTGAGATGGAGCTGCAGGTTCCTTCACCAGCTGCCTGCTTAAGGAAGAGCGCGTGGCCCAGGGTGGAGGCGAGTTGCGGGGAGGGAGTGGCGAGGGACAGGCTTGTCAGGATGTTGCCCTGTCCTGGGCATGACCTGGGGGCTCTGGACAAGGCACAGTGTCCAGAGGTGTTGCGTGTGACTGACAGTGGGGTTTGTGAGGAGCCAGGTAGCACTCCCAGGATGCCTCATCTAAAGGGTGGTGGGTGGGGGCCTGCCGTCCATCCTGTGTGTGCGTNTGTTGCCCTGTCCTGGGCATGACCTGGGGGCTCTGGACAAGGCACAGTGTCCAGAGGTGTTGCGTGTGACTGACAGTGGGGTTTGTGAGGAGCCAGGTGGCACTCCCAGGATGCCTCATCTAAAGGGTGGTGGGTGGGGGCCTGCCGTCCATCCTGTGTGTGCGTGTGTGTGCGTGCGCACGCATGTGTGAGCGAGAGAGCTCGAGCGAGCGAGAGATGCAACCTTCAGACTGAGGCCCTTCTACTTGTCGCTACTCCAGGCCCATTGGTGAAAACCAAGACTGTCCTGGGCAAAGTGGGGGCCGGGGGCACGTTGCCCAAGGGGTGCGAAGAGGGGGCCGTTTGGGGCCAGGGGAGAAAGATCTTAACTTTTATACTTTCAGTTAGACCAGAATAAAACAGTGTTTATTTAGCTGCATTTGAGACCAAAAGGAGCAGCGTCCCTCTCATTTCTGGTAGTTTTAGAATTCTTTATGAATCTGAGTCATTTTGAATCTTTAAACAGTGACTTTGTGAGAGCTGGGGAGAACTGCATACTGACAGCTTCTCTACGTGTTTCCTCTGCAGAAAACCACTCTCTGACGAAGGACATATTGTGTGCCGCTCTGCACTGTGAGCAGAGCATGGTGAGGCTTCTGCTGTTATCTGCTCTGAGAGGTGTCGCTCTGGTGCTCGACGACTACCAGGTTTGGCATCCTTGATGTCTCAGAGACCTTCCTATTCCTTATGACTGGCCCGTGCAGGACAGTTTCCTGTTCCAGGCTTGCTGGCTTGGTCCTAAAGACAGGGGACCATGGTGCAGAGCTGTGTGGGGAGTCAGGGATGCAGACTGGGTGTGCACACCTCCTCCCTCACGTCTTCCAGCTGCCGCTTGAGTGGCTGGCACAGGCTTGGGAGAGCTGGTCGTTAAATGTTTGAGTTTTGCAAGCTGGTTCTTAAACATAGGCATCATTAAGAATCCAATTATATATGGTAAAATAAAGTTGAAAACAAAGATGCTAAACATTCAAGACTCCTCACTTCCTAATTAGTTTAGCATGCTTTGCTCTTGTCTGAGAAGGTTTGCGCTCTTTTATCTGCACAGTGGGCATGCTACTGCTGGTCTCTTCCCCATCCTGTGTTCAGTGACGTCATGTTGCCTGTTTGAGTAGGTCATGCCGAGAGTCTGGCAGGCAGAAGGAACATGGGAGCAGAGGAAAAAAGCCATGTGTACATGAGTTCTGCCACCAAGTAGGAAGCGAATAGTCTGGTCTGATGGACCGCCCAACCCCACCCTCCCCAGGCCTCAGATGGACAAGACTCTGGCTGAGGCCTCATGCTCTGAACACCGCTGGTCCCAGGCTTCTTGTCTTCCTTGCTCCACAATTCAGAGGTTCCGTGTGGGGGCCTCTTCAGGAGACTTGCGTTTTGGTGCTTGGATCACATGCAGAGAAGTTCGTTTGTGCCCAGGAAACCCCAAGGCAGGGACTGAGAGCCCAGGACTCTCTACTGTGACGCCTCAGAATTCTTCACATTTAACTTGCTGGGAACACACATTTGTTAGTTCTCTGATCATCTGAACGATTCATGCCTTTCCTTTGTGAGAGTGATCAGTGGCAGTTTTGAGAAAGATATTTAGAAGCGTTATTAGAATATTGTGTGTTCTCTCAGCCTTAGCACCATCTTTTGAGAAACCTCTGTGCTGTGAGAGTGAAGTGGAGGAAGAAGCCTTTGTATAGGCTGAAGTGCAAAGAAAGAAGATGAGGCAGAGGTCCAAGCAAGCTTGAACACCCATGGCAGCCACAGAGGCAGAAGCAGGGAAGCCAGAGGCCAGGGACGCTGGGACAAATTGCTGGGCTGCATGTCTACTATCCAGAGCTTGTCTCAGTGGATCTGGAACTTTGAATGGTTCCCATGGCCATTCTGATCTCCTCAACCACCTTTGAGAGACTCATCTTGCTTGTATCAAAGCAGTCCCTTTTGGTCCTTTGCCCTGGACCTGTGATATTATGGATTCGTTCTCTTCTCAGTTGTGGCTGAATGTAACGTGTACAATAAATTATCTCTTTTGCTGTCTTAAGCTGAAGGAAAAAAAATTAGTATGTGCTGATTTATATGAGATAGGGGTTCCCTGGTGGCTCAGTGGTAAAGAATCCGCTGGCCAGCGCAGGAAACTCGGGTTCAATCCCTGGGTCAGGAAGAGTTATCTAGAGAAGGAAATGGCAACCCACTCCGGTGTTGTTGCCTGGAGAATCCCAAGGACAAAGGAGCCTGGCGGACTACAGTCCACGGGGTCACAGAGAGTCACACGTGACTGGGCATGCATGAGTTACATGAGATGCCTTCCCCAAATCACTGCAACCTGGGACTGTGCTTGCAACATCAGGAAGAACTGGGTGATGAAATAAGTCAAGTCTGATGATGTGAAATAAATGATACACAGCAGAACTATATTTAAAATGGATAACCAACCAGGACCTACTGTATAGTACAGGGAAATCTGCCCAGTGATACGTGGCAACCTGGATGGAAGGGGAGCTCTGGGAGAATGGATACATGTATATGGATGCGTCCCTTTGCTGGTCACCTGAAACTACTGCAGCATTGTTAACCAGCTATATCCCAATACAAAGTTAGAAGCGTGGAAGAAAAGTGATATACAGCGGAACTGCCGAGTCCAGGGAAGTGTGTATAGGTTTATATGTGTGTCTGAACATATAAACACATGTGATCGCCTGCTTTCGGGGTCATTTTATATTTTAAGTTATATTTGCCAGTTAGTTTTATGAATTATAGGTATTTTACATTCTTTTCAATTTATAGGTATTATATATTTTATAAAATGATCAGTCTTTTATACAGCTGTTTATGCTTATAAAAGATGCTGATGTGTCCATGGAGTCTTAAAAGTCAGGGCCTAGAAAGGGATTCTTCGATGGGGCTTCTCCAAACACCCACTTCCCCTGCCAAAGAGTGGCCCGGCACCTTCCTTGAAAGTGTCTGTTTTCAGGCCAGGAGGCTGCGTGTCAGGCCCTCAGCTGGGCAGTGCTGGTCCTTGCCATGCCCTTGTGTCCGCTGGGTAAATGGCAAAGCCTTGTTCTGCCTGGTTCCTGGCCAAGGGCTTCTTCCAAGGCCTTGCAGTGTGCAGCCAGGCAGTTGGGCAGGATCAGACATTCTCCGTCTCTGCCCTGTTTCCTTAGAGTGAGGACGGTGGACTGACAGCTGTGTAGACAGTAGACTGGCGGTCCGTGTGATGATTGGTGAGGATGCCGGCGTGTCTGGTTGAGCTCATGTCAACAGTCTCCAACTGTATCACTGCTGTGTTTTCTAGGAATTGGAAAAGATATGGACCTCTCCCTATCAGCTAAGCTGTGAAGGCCTTCGCAGGAATCTGTCCAGAGCCTTGGAAAGCTTCAGAAGCAGTTTGGAAGATGCCAGCGAGCAGGGCTGTGAATGCCAGCCTGGGCCGGCCTCCAAGCCACACACGTATGCCCTGGGGGGGCCCATGCCGCCTCAGTCTCTCTCTTCATAAGGGCGATGTCGCGCATTAGTAAATTATGGATCTCAGGCAATAACGGTGTAACATACACCGTTAATGTACACATTAATGCATGTATTTTCTCACCCACACCAAAGTTTCCCACGACTTTGACTTTTGAGATTGTAAGTGGTAGCAGCAGCATTAGTGCTGTGGCTGGCTTTTTTGGGGATCAAGAAATTGCATCAAAATGTCAAGATTCAAGGTTACAATATGGTAGTAAAGATGTTCTGTAGGTTCAGTCAGTGGTTTTCCAAAGCACCTTCATACTGGATTAATTTTGCTCTGTGCTCTCAAAGTGTTAACCCTCAGAAGAGGAAGCTGGGGACTTGTTTCTGAAAATGACTTCCTCCCGGAAGAAATGGTGTTCCTCTGACTTTTTGGTATCCTCATTTCTCATACATTGCATGGTCTACCCTAACTGTTCTTTCTGCATTTATGAGAAGCCTTTTGTTATGCATCCTTTACTCCCCTGCCTCCTCCTGCCTGGCAGGGGTGTTGTGATATTAATGGGTGTTCACACACAGACACATCGTGTGTCCAATTATCTGAGAAATTTTAGGGAAACGCCATCTTGTTATCTAGCTCATTTCCTGGGAACTGAGGCAGTGTATGCAACCAACATTGTTCCTGGCGTTTTACCTTGCCTAAATTAGCTTTAATTTTCTGCCATTTTAGGTTAGCCCAAAGCCTGGAGAAGACTTTATTGTTGTCTGGGAATCCCATAATGACTTTTCTTAGTAATTTCACAGTAGCTGAGGGTGAGTATGTAGTTCCTCCAAGTGTGCTTGATTAAAAATTAAATTTAGTTTCTCACACAAATATATCATTAAAATAAAACATGTAAAGGGTGAGTTATGCTATCTATATGTGGTAAATAGCAATTTAGAGCCTGGCTGCTCTGATGTATTTGGGGCTGAGAAGAAAGTCCTAGAATCCTGGGTGCCAATACGAAGAAAGGATGAGAGAAGCTTCTGTGGTCCAGGGGACTTCCTGGCCCTGTCTCCCTGTCTTATAGATCCCGAAGCCCCTTTGCATCACCATGTCAGGTCCGAAGAATTCTGGCAAATCTCTTGTTAGGAGAAGTGAGATGAATAGATATGTGGGGAGAAGTGAGTTTCCTTGGTCACTGTTCCCTTGGGGTGGGGGACACCTCTTTCTAGAGTAAAATTTAAAATGCACAGGTCTTAGAGGAAGAAACTGATGAGAATTGCCACATCATCTGGGGTTTTGTTTTACTTCTGATACAAATGATCGCAACTCCCCCATGGAAGAGTAAGGTATGACTTTATTTGGTGCTTGTTATGGGCTGAATGTAGTGGAAGAACACTCCTTGCCAGGTTTTCATGTCAGATCTTGTCTTTACTACTTCAGTCAGGAGTAGCCCAATTGTTTATAAGATTTCCTTCCTTCTGATTGTCTTTCAGATGTAAAAGTAAAAGATTTGATGCAGAATATCAGCAAGTTAACTGAAGAGCTCCGATCTTCTCTGCACGTCTCAGACGGAACCATCAACAGTATTTTAGAAGCAAACATCTCCCACTCAAAGGTGGGGTTGCTGCTTCTGTTCATGGCTGGAGCTGCTGACCTCCTGTGGTCCTACCCCATGCCTGGGGGTCCCCTGTGAACCATGTTTGTGTATTTGTTAATTGCTCAGGTGTGTCTCGGAGAAGGCAATGGCACCTCACTCCAGTACTCTTGCCTGGAAAATCCATGGATGGAGGAGCCTGGAAGGCTGCAGTCCATGGGGTTGCTAACAGTCAGATATGACTGAGTGACTTCACTTTCACTTTTCACTTTCATGCATTAGAGAAGGAAATGGCAACCCACTCCAGTGTTCTTGCCTGGAGAATCCCAGGGACGGGGGAGCCTGGTGGGCTGCCGTCTATGGGGTCACACAGAGTCGGACACAACTGAAGTGACTTAGCAGCAGCAGCAGCAGGTATGTCTGACTCTTTGTGACCCCCTGGACTGTAGCCTGTCAGCCTCCTCTGTTCATGAAATTTAGCCAAAAATACTAGAGTAGGTAGCTGTTCCCTTCTCCATGGGATCTTCCTGACCCAGGGATCCAACCTGAGTTTCCCACATTACAGGCAAATTCTTTACCATCTAAGCCACCAGGGAAGCCCCTGAACCATGTAAATGGAGCCAGAAAGGAGATCACAGAACATTCTGGCAACCCAAGGGCATCATGATCCGCTGCCAAGACCTTGGAGTCTTCAGTTTCATAATAGTGTCTTTACCAGAGTTCAGTTCAATTCAGTCACTCAGTTGTGTCCGACTCTTTGCAGCCCCATGGATTGCAGCATGCCAGGCTTCCCTATCCCATCACCAACTCCTGGAGCTTGCTCAAACTCATCATCAAGTCAGTGATGCCATCCAACCATCTCATCCCCTGTCATCCCCTTCTCCTGCCTTCAATCTTTCCCAGCATCAGGGTCTTTTCTAGTGAGTCTATTCTTCACATAAAGTATTGGCCAAAGGATTGGAGTTTCAGCTTCAACATCAGTCCTTCCAGTGAATATTCAGGACTGATTTCCTTTAGGATGAACTGGTTGGATCTCCTTGCAGTCCAAGGGACTCTCAAGAGTCTTCTCCAACACCACAGTTCAAAAGCATCAATTCTTTGGCACTCAGCTTTCTTTAGGGTCCAGCTCTCACATCCATACATGACTACTGGAAAAACCATAGCTTTGACTAGATGGAGCTTTGTTCGCAAAGTAACATCTCTGCTTTTTAATATGCTGTCTAGGGTGGTCATAGCTTTTCTTCCAAGGAGCAAGCATCTTTTAATTTCATGGCTGCAGTCACCATCTGCTCTGATTTTGGAACCCCCCAAAATAATGTCTGTCACTGTTTCCATTGTTTCCCCATTTGTTTGCCATGAAATGATGGGACCAGTTGCCATGATCTTCGTTTTCTAAATGTTGAGTTTTAAGTCAACTTCTTCACTCTCCTCTTTTATCAAGAGGCTCTTTAGTTCTTCGGTTTCTGCCATAAGGGTGGTGTCATCTGCATATCTGAGGTTATTGATATTTCTACCGGCAGTCTTGATTCTAGGTTGTGCTTCATCCAGCCAGCGTTTTGTATGATGTACTCCTCATATAAGTTAAATAAGCGGGGTGACAATATCCAGCCTTGACATACTCCTTTCCCGATTTGGAACCAGTTTGTTGTTCCATGTCCGGTTCTAACTGATGCTTCTTGTCCTGCATGCAGATTCCTCAGGAGGCAGGTCAGGTTGTCTGGTATTCCCATCCCTTTAAAAAATTTCCACAGTTTGTTGTGATCCACACAGTCAAAGGCTTTGGCATAGTCAATAAAGCAGAAGTAGATGTTTTTCTGGAACTCTCTTGCTCTTTTGATGACCCAACGGATGCTGGCAATTTGATCCCGGGTTCCTCTGCCTTTTCTAAATCCAGTTTGAACATCAGGAAGTTCACGGTTCATGTACTGTTGAAGCCTGGCTTGGAGAATTTTGAGCATTACTTTGCTAGTGTATGAGATGAGTGCAATTGTGCGGTTNTGGTTCCTCTGCCTTTTCTAAATCCAGTTTGAACATCAGGAAGTTCACGGTTCATGTACTGTTGAAGCCTGGCTTGGAGAATTTTGAGCATTACTTTGCTAGTGTATGAGATGAGTGCAATTGTGCGGTTGTTTGAACATTCTTTGGCATTGCCTTTCTTTGGGATTGGAATGAAAACTGACCTTTACCAGTCTTGCAGCCACTGCTGAGTTTTCAGATTTGCTGGCGTGTTAAGTGCAGCACTTTCACAGCATCATCTTTCAGGCTTTGAAATAGCTCAACTGGAATTCCATAACCTCCACTAACTTTGTTTGTAGTGGTGCTTCCTAAGACCCATTTGACTTCATATTCCAAGATGTCTGGCTCTAAATGAGTGATCACACCATTGTGAATATCTGGGTCATGAAGATCTTTTTTGTACAGTTCTTCTGTGTATTCTTGCACCTCTTCTTAATATCTTCTGCTTCTATTAGGTCCATACCATTTCTGTCCTTTATCGAGCCCATCTTTGCATGAAATGTTCCCTTGGTATCTCCAATTTTCTTGAAGAGATCTCTAGTCTTCCCCATTCTGTTGTATTCCTCTATTTTTTTGCATTTATCACTGAGGAAGGCTTTCTTATTTCTCCTTGTTATTCTTTGGAACTCTGCATTCAGGTGGGTATGTCTTTCCTTTTCTCCTTTACCTTTAGCTTCTCTTCTTTTCTCAGCTACTTGTAAGGCCTCCTCAGATAACCATTTTGGCTTTTTGCATTTCTTTTTCTTGGGGACGATCTTGATCCCTGTCTCCTGCACAATGTCACAAACCTCTGTCCATAGCTCTTCAGGCACTCTGTCTATCACATATAATCCCTTGAATCTATTTCTCACTTCCACTGTATAATTGTAAGGAATTTGATGTAGGTCATATCTGAATGGTCTAGTGGTTTTCCCTACTTTCTTCAATTTTAGTCTGAATTGGGTAATAAGGAGTTCATGAGCTGAGCCACAGTCAGCTCCTGGTCTTGTTTTTGCTGACTGTATAGAGTTTCTCCATTTTTGGCTGCAGAGAATATAATCAGTCTGACTTCAGTGTTGACCATCTGGTGATGTCCATGTGTAGAGTTGTGTCTCGTGTTGTTGGAAGATGGTGTTTGCTATGACAAGTGCATTCTCTTGGCAAAATTCTGTTAGCCTTTGCCCAGCTTCATTTTTTACTCCAAGGCCAAATTTGACTGTTACTCCAGGTATCTCTTGACTTCTTACTTTTGGATTCTCATCCCCTTTGATGAAAAAGACATCCATTTTGGGTGTTAGTTCTAGAAGGTCCTGTAGGTCTTCATAGAAGTGTTCAGCTTCTTCAGCATTACTGGTTGGGGCATAGGCTTGGATTACCATGATATTGAATGGTTTGCCTTGGAAATGAACAGAGATCATTCTGTCATTTTTGAGACTGCATCCAAGTACTGCTTTTCAGACTCTTTTGTTGACTATGATGGCTACTCCATTTCTTCTAAGGGATTATCACCCACAGTAGTAGATATAATGATCATCTGAGTTAAATTCACCATTTCCAGTCCATTTTAGTTCGCTGACATTCCTAAAATGTTGATATTCACTCTTGCTATCTCCTGTTTGACCACTTCCAATTTACCTTGATTCATGGACCTAGTGAATGGTTGTTGCTGACTCATGAAAAGACACAGGGATTCTTGGCCTCCGGAAGAGAAGAACTCAATCAGGGCCAGAGTCAAGGCTTGATCGCTCAGAGCTTTTGGGCAATAGAGTTTTATTAAAGTATAAAAGGGATAGAGAAAGCTTCTGACACAGGTATCAGAAGGGGGAAGAACGAGTACCCCCTTGCTAGTGTTAGCAATGGCGTTATATACCTTATACCTTTTAATTAGTTATTATAGTGAATCAAAAGAATGTCTCAAGTTTGTGAAAATTTTACCAGACCTACTGTCACAATTTACAGTTTAGGATACCAAGATTAAAATTTAACAGTAGAAGATTCTCCAGACCTACTGCTATAGTATATATTCTAAGATATCAGGATTAGTCAGGTTTTCAGAAAGGAGAAACTGTCCTCCAGCTGGATACATTGCTGTTATATAATCCCTGCTGCTGCTGCTAAGTCACTTTAGTCGTGTCTGACTCTGTGCGACCCCATAGACGGCAGCCCACCAGGCTCCCCCGTCCCTGGGATTCTCCAGGCAAGAACACCGGAGTGGGTTGCCATTTCCTTCTCCAATGCATGAAAGTGAAGTCTCTCAGTCATGTCCGACTCTTAGAGACCCCATGGGCCACAGCCTACCAGGCTCCTCCACCCATGGGATTTTCCAGGCAAGAGTACTGGAGTGGGGTGCCATTGCCTTCTCCGATAATCCCTAGTACAGAGTTTAAACTGAGTTGTGTAATTGACTGAGACTAAGGAATGCAGAGGGAAATGTCCTTTTCTCCTCCTTGAGAATTCCAGACCCCCAGTCTCCACTTCAAGAGCCCCAGACCCCTTTCTCCTCTTTGGGGACCCTGAACTTCTTATCAATCTGCCTAGGAATTGACTCTCTCACTAACATTCCAGGTTCCTATGCACTGATGTTCTTTACAATTGTTGTCTGGACTTTACCAGAGTTAGAAAGGGTAAAATTGGTGGTGATGTTCGTTCCTGATTCCCAAACTGATCTCCTTTCAGTAGGGAGTGCTGTCCCACCTGACGGCATGTTGGAGCAGTGTGATAGCAGCGGGCGGGCCAGCGCCTGGTGGGGGAGGAGCACTGAAGAGGCCCCAGGAGGAAGGAGATGGGGACACAGGCTGGGTTTGCCCATGCAGGGCAGAGCAGGTGAATTTCATCTGGATCTTCCGCAAGTGCTTTGCTGAGATCACCATTTGGCTCGTCGCATGGGGGTTACTTCCCTGTTGGTAAAGAATCTGCCTGCAGTGTGGGAGACCCAGGTTTGATCCCTGGGTCAGGAAGAACCCCTGGAGAAGGAAATGGACAGCCCACTCCAGTATTCTTGCCTGGAGAATTTCATGGACAGAGGAGCCTGGCGGGCTATAGTTCATAGGGTCGCAGAGTCCATCATGAGTGAGTGTCACACACACACAAACTGCCAGAAGCCATTGCCATGAAGATGGTTCTCAGATGACCGTTTTTACTGACAATCAGCTGGACCTCAGTGAGCATTTATTTTCACATTGAGTCTTGTTACCTAAACGTGAGCTTTGACAAGTAGATCAGTTAATCACGAATTAATCTGCTTTAAGAAAGAAATGAATTGGAAGCTAGGAATCCTCAATTTACAGTTACAGTCTGAACTTGTCTGTGGTGAGTTACACTCCTCTTTTCTTCAAGGAGAATGCTGAAGGTAGCTTATTGGCCTCCATGCGTGCAGGGGGTGTAGGGGTCCGGGTGGGGTGGAACACTACCTCCTGCACTGCCTCAGTTGTAAACAGTGATTCAGATCTGCCTTGAAACCTTTACTCACGACAGCTTGCCACAGGACCAGAGCAGTGGATTAATTCAAGTAGTCAACCAGCGGAGCTGCACAAGGAGGGTCAGGGCCCTTTTAGATTCAGTTACAAAGGGGCACTCGTGGTAAAGAAGCAGCCTGCCAGTGGAGGACACATAAGAGACCCAGGTTCAATCCCTGGGTTGGGACAATCCCCTGGAGGAGGGCGCGGCAACCCTCTCCAGTGTTCTTGCTTGGGAAATTCCATGGACAGAGGAGCCTGGCGGGCTCAAGTCTGTAGCAACTGAAGCGACGTAGCACAGCAGAGGTTGCTGCCTAATCAGCACGTGGCCGCCAGGTGTCGCTGCCGCTCTGCGCGGGAAGGCTGGGCCCTGCGAGGGCTGAGGTCTAAGGTGCCTTTGAGGTTGAGGTGGCTGTGCAGTGCTTGCTTTGTGTGAGTCCTTCTGATCATGTGAGTCACTGTGGATGGCCACCTGTGTGGCTGGATGGTGAGGCTATCGGCAGGGGCGTTTAAAAAGCTTGCATTCTTGGGATCCAAACTAGTAATGTAAGTTAGTCATATTTGCTGTGCTACCTAAGTGGATACACGGACTCATGTGTGCTTACAAATCTGAGGTGCTAAATTCATGTTTGGTTAGGTGACACTTGGGCCCTAGATTCTTCTAGGTTGTTAGGTTGATAGCAGCATCTCTTAATACACATTATCAGTAGTAACTTTCCAGCATTTCTCTCTTTGAACTTCTCTGCCTTTCCCTGGGTCGGGAAGATCCCCCGGAGAAGGAAATGGCAACCCACTCCAGTGTTCTTGCCTGGAGAATTCCGTGGGTTGAGGAGCCTGGTGGGCTACAGTCCACGGGGTCTCAGAGAGTCTGAGCGACTTCAGACTCTCTGGAAGTCTGGAAGACTGGTTCTAGCTTCGCTTTGCTTTGCCTTACCCTCAGACAGTGTTGAGTTATCTCTCACTCGAGGCCGAGGCCGTCACTGAGCATCAGTAGCGACTGGTGCTCTGTTAGCTGAGAGATGCCTGGTCAGGATTCAGCCAGCTCCACACATCCCATTTGTTACAGCGCATGAGGCTTGTCTTTTGGAAAGCTGCAATGGATAGTTCTTGGTGTAACTCGCTTCAGAGCAGACCCTGGTAAACAACTGGCTCATTCTGGCTTTTCTCTTCCCTGAGAGAGAAAGAAATAATTACTTTGTGAGTGGAGTTAAGAGTTTCTGGCCCACGCAGAGGACTGTGGCCAGGTGTGCCCTTTAAGGGACTCCCCTGCTAGTCCAGTGGCTGAGACTCCGAGCTTCCAATGCAGGAGGCTTGCGTTTCATCCCTGGTCAGGGAACTAGATCCCAGGTGCTACAACTGAAGATCCTGCATGCCACAGTGAAGATCAAAGATCTTGAGTGCCGCAACTAAGACCTGTTGCATTGAAATGCATCAATAATAAATATATTAAAGACAAAAGGCACTGCCAACCACGCAGCATCTTACCTGAGGGAGCTGATGCCAGCTGTGCCTGCAGGTAACCCCACCTGTATGGCTTCAGACCGGAGCTTACATAGGTCCTTTTAACTTGGGGAACTTCAGACCCTCACTGCCAGTAAAGAAACAAAAACATTGAATGGGCCCCTCTAATGGGGCCTCTCTTTCATTACTCACACTTAGGTAAATTTTTTTTTTTTTTTTTTTTTTTGTGGGGGAGGAAGCCTAAGTCTCAAGATTGATTGCATTAATTTCTGCAGAAAGTATTTCTTACTGGTTCTGGGCAATTATTCTAACCATCAAGGTGTTTTTAGTCCTGATCTACTTTGCAGAGTGTCATTTGTCTCTCATCTTGGCCAGTCACAAAGGAGAAAAGCACACTGTCTGTATCTCATTTGTGTTATCAACATAGAAAGAGGCTTGTGACCTGAGGAGTTGCCAGCCTGCACCTGTTGAACAGTATGGGCTTTTAGACCAGCTGTAGCACAACTGGTAACTTGCATGTGTGCTAAGCCACTTCAGTCACGATCGACTCTTTGCAACCCCGTGGACTGCAGCCCACCAGGCTCCTTTGTCCATGGAATTCTCCAGGCAAGAATACTGGAGTTGGGTTGCCATGCGCTTCTGCAGGGGATCTTCCTGACCCAGAGATAAAACCTGCATCCCTTATGTCTCCTGCACTGGGCAGGAGGGTCCTTACCATCAGTGCCCTGCTAACATGTTAATCTAATAACTCTGCCTTCAAAAGAAAATGACTTTGTATTGATCTGGCATGATTTTAGCAATTGCCATATTCTCAAAGGGCTCGTGGCTAACCCAGGATCAGAATTCACACCAGGACTGACATTATCTGCCAGTCATTTCTAAAGTTTAAGAGATAAAGCTGAGGTGGTTTTAACTTTCTTCTTGACTTCTAAAACACTCTTGGTAATAGAACGTTACACTGTCCTGTCTGAAGCCCTGGGAGGAGGGGGATCTGGGGGTCGGCTGGGGTTGGGGTCCCGGTGGGGTGTGGAGTTTCCCACCAGGCCTGCAGCTGGTGGGTTACTGTCTTGGGGGCAGGCCCTCCCCCTTACTGCCACTTCAGGAAAGGATGGGGGGGCTTGATNAGATGTGTATAAGAGACAGACGTTACACTGTCCTGTCTGAAGCCCTGGGAGGAGGGGGATCTGGGGGTCGGCTGGGGTTGGGGTCCCGGTGGGGTGTGGAGTTTCCCACCAGGCCTGCAGCTGGTGGGTTACTGTCTTGGGGGCAGGCCCTCCCCCTTACTGCCACTTCAGGAAAGGATGGGGGGGCTTGATGCTGTATGGAAGCAAAGAAGGAATTCATTAATTTAACTCTCGTTCTTAAATTCAATACTTTTCAATCAATAAACCCATCTAATTCTTATACATCTTTCTTCACATTCCAGAAAGTCAAGCTCTGTTTTTGCTGTTAACCTCCTGTCAGCTATAATGGATGTCACTGGGCTGCGTGTCATTTATAATGGTCTCGTTTGGTTCTCCCTTTGGAGCGCTTTTGGGTCTTGTTATCGTCTCTTTTGCTCAGATGGTTAAACTCAGGCTAACAGTGTTGACCTCTGGGAGGTCACACAGGAGGAGTTGGAGTTGCCTTATTCTGGATCCTTCCTGAGTCCTCCCCATGGTCTTCCCACTGTGTGGGGCTGCAGCTCTTCCAGACGGTCTAGGAGCCATCTCCTGCCCTCTCATCGCACCCCATCCAGGCTTCTTCATTGTGTGGGCAGATCTGAGCCTGATGGGACCCTGGAGCCAGGCCCCAGCTCCTCCCTGTCCTGTAGAAGCTGGTGCCTACTATCTAGTCCCACTTCTTTGCTTTGACAAGAGCGGAGGTGGCCCAGGACCTCCTGTGATGTTTCCCATCCTTCCCCGTCACTGTTGGTGCTTCTAGTCACAGGCTGAGAACAGTGATTCCTCCCAATATTTCTGTGCGCCTCTGAGTCTGAAGTTACCAGCTGTGCAAACCACCTCTGAACTGCTGCTCTGAGCACAGTTAGCGTTTCGGCAGATCCCAGGAAACAAGCTCCTGCTGAAAATGCAAGTATCTCTCCTGGAGATCACTTCCGCTTTTATAGGGAGTCTGTGAACGCAAATGAATGTCTCATCAAATGTGTGTGTGTGTGTGCTTGGTGGGGAGCTGTCTGCCCTGGACCCCTGGCTCCTTGAAGTTTTCCAAGCAGATGTGGACACATAGGAAAGGTGCTAGCAACTTGGCATCCGCATGTTTAATTAAACTGCCTGGACCAATCTGAGCTGAAAGATGACTGACTCTAAAACGGATTCACCCATGATATTTCGAGTCCAACAAAACTGAGTATTTTCTCTGTTTTTCTTACTCCCTGCCTGTGTCAGGTGCCCTTTGAGCAGGGAAAGTGGTCACAGTAAAATTAAAAACAAAGGTAAAGAATGAAGTAGGGAGGCACAGAGCAGGCATGGCAGCAAACACGGTGCAAGGCGGTGTTCCTGTGTGTGGTGTGGCCGTGAGGTTTCAGCTTGAAGGGACCTCCCCATTGGTCGAGAGACATGTATATAAGTTTTAAGACAAATGTTGCCTTTAGGGCTAAACTCTAAGAGATGCGTGGAATATGATCCTTCTTGGGGACCATGCTTGGTGCTGAGATGGTGCAGAGGGACCCTCACCAGCTGCCCTCATGAGAGCAGGGGCAGTGGTCCCGACTCAAGGAGAATGTCCATGGAAGTCTGTTCTACAGAACTGGCCAAAGAGGGGCTTCCCTAATCAAAGTGAAGGGTGGATGTACATTACCCCCGAACCCCTCTTTGAAACCCTTTTTCAACCAGAGGCATGCACCTTCCCTTAGAGACCATGATGGAAACAGTGGAACAAGGGAATCTTTCCCAAGGTACATCTGTGCCTCATAAGTCCCCTATAGAAAAAGAGCTTTTGGTTAATTAGGTATGCAAACAACATCTTTCTCAAAGATTCAAAATGTCCATCAGCGTATTAAATTTTCTCTCCATTTGTGATGGTTAGTTTTGTATGTGTATAGGGCTAGGCCACAGTACCCAGACATTTGGCCAAATAGCAATCTAAGTGTCCCTGTGAAGTTATTTTTTAGATGAGATTAACATTGAAATCTGTAGACTTTGTGCAGATGGTTGTTGTTGTTCAGTTGCTCAGTTGTGTCTATTTGCAACCTCATGGGCTGCAGCACACCAGGCTTCCCTGTCCCTCACCATCTCCCCGAGCTTGCTCAAACTCATGTCCATTGAATCAGTGACACCATCCAACCACCTCATCCTCTGTTGCCCCCTTCTCTTCCTGCCCTCAATCTTTCCCAGCATCAGGGTCTTTTCCAATGAGTCAGCTCTTTGCATCACGTGGTCAGTGTGNAGCTTGCTCAAACTCATGTCCATTGAATCAGTGACACCATCCAACCACCTCATCCTCTGTTGCCCCCTTCTCTTCCTGCCCTCAATCTTTCCCAGCATCAGGGTCTTTTCCAATGAGTCAGCTCTTTGCATCACGTGGTCAGTGTGTTGGAGCTTCAGCTTCAGCATCAGTCTTTCCAATGGGTATTCAGGATTGATTTCCTTAAGGACTGACTGGTTTGATATCCTTGCAGTCCAGTCTTGAGCAGATTACTCTTTGTACTATGGGTGGGCCTCATCCAATCAGTTGAAGAACTAAGTAAAAAGACAGAGGCTTCCCGGGGAAGGGGGATTCTGCCTCCAGATGGCTCCTGGGGCTAATCTGCCACATTGGCTTGTCTGCAGGTTTCCCTGATGCCAGCCGACCTGCAGAGCATGGTCTTGCCAAGCCCCTACAACTGAGTGAGCCAATTCCTTAACAAAATCTCCTGGAAGATGCACACCCTAGAGTTTCTCTTTCTCGAGAGAACCCTCATTAATCCATCATTCTACTTCTTAATGATTCTTGGGGCTCTTTATGGCATTACATGAAAGCATCTGATGAGTTCTCCATGTTCACAGGCTCCTAATAAGGGAACAGTAGCTCTTGTTCACAGAGGGTCCCTCTTGGCCGGAACGTTTTGCAGTAATCGCAGCCGTCAGAGTATGAACACAACAGGAAGTCTGCTGCTTGTTTTAAATTCTGCTTTATAATTGTCATATTAACCAGAAGACCATTAACAGGAATTCATTCCCAGGCGGAGACTCAGCCCCGGCCCTCTCACAGAGGGAACAGTGGTGTGCCCAAGAGCAGCACAGCTGTCCTCGGGCCCTGCTTTTCACACTGTTTGCTTTTTCTTTTAAAAAATGATAACTGCCTTGGAAATCTGGTTTTCAGTTGGAGGTGGAGGAGAAAAAATAGTTCACACTGATAACACTGGAAAAAAACTAAACGCATAACCTGAGAGCAGAGGCTAAGACTCACTGTCAGAGGGAGAGACACAGACATGACTTCTGAGAGCTTCTTGGGTGGAGGGTGGGAGGCAGCTGGGGGCCTGAAGGTCCCAAGTCATCACTCTGTTGCTTACAGATTCAGGGGATTATGTGTACATTTTAGAAACCTTTCCATTCAGAATGTTTGAAATAGCACAGAGTTTGGGGAATCCATGAAAATGCAGGTAAAGCCTCAGCATCTTGGGAGAGTGGGCTTTCCAAGGTCTCATCACTGGGGGCATTCTGAGTCCGGGGACTCCACATCTCAGCCATAGTCACGTCCAACCCTCATGCTTCGACACAGGTGCTGTCCAGCGCCCTGACGGTGGCTTTGTCTGGAAGTTGCAGCAGGGACGTTCTTCAGCTCCTGCTCCAGTTCCCTGAAGATGGAAGGTCCGAGTCTGCAGCGAGGGAGCTGTGTGGCCTGCCCAGGGCCCAGGTGTTTTCCATGATTGTGGTGTTGGCTCGAAACCTGGACCTGCGGAACTTCGTTTACAAAGTAAGGGGAAGACGGGCGCTGGCCTGGCTCGGGCAGCACGAGGGGCCGGTGTGGATGCATCGGGCCAGCGAGGCCGGTGCGGACTTCACAGGCTCGGCCTGTCCCTGAGCCTCCAGGGCTCCACCTCTGGGCGGGGGGCTCGGAGTCCAGGGCTGCTCAGGAGATCTTCTAGGGCCCTTGCAGTTGGGCCCGTCAGGACATTTGGCGCAGAATTGCTGGCAGTCAGCGTGCTCACTGGGGAAGGACCAGTGAACAGTCACCACCCGAGCTTAGCACCTGCTCCCTCCTCTTTGATGAGCACTGGTCTGACTCTCTCGGGGAGGCTGGGTTCTGCTGCCCATCACCCCCAGTGCCCCTCTGAGTCAGAGCCTCTCCCCTGCCTTGGCCATGCCCTCCTCTACCCCTCGTTACATCCTGGGGCACACGGACTGTGTCCCATGAGGGGACGTGCCGGGGCCTGTCCAGGAGGTGTGCAGATGGTGGGGGCATCAGGCAGTCCCTTCCTGTGTGAACCAGCTTGTTACCTACACCCCCTGCCCCCGACCACATGCCCATGCCCAGCAGGTGAGGGGAGGGAGATGGGAGGAACTGAGGGTTATAGTGTGAATGAGAAGGAGCTGAAGGTGACCGTGGGGATAGCTGCCTGGGGAGCCCAGTTCCCCTCTGCACACAGGAGTTATGCCCAAGGGATCACACGCACATGGCTCATGGCCTCGATCTTGCGCTCTTGCTCCTGCCTTGTCTAGAACTTCCTCATCTTCCGGCCTCCACTCTGCTTATGTCTCCAAACCCTTCACCCTTGACCTCTAGGGGCTGGTCTGGCTCCAAGTTTCTCCCCAGGGAGATCAGCCGACATCTGGGCCGATCGGAGTTAGCGTGGTGGCTTTAAGCGCTCCACATCCCAAAGGACAGTTTTGGGATTTGCCAGTCCAGTCCTGCTTCCTTTGTGGCCTTCGTCTTTTCAGTAACTCCAAGAATCCAGTGGGTGGATGTTGGATCACACACACACACACACACACACGGAACAAAAATAACTCTCAGAATGAGAATTAATTCTGAACGTTTCAGAATTTTCATTTCAAGCCCACAAGCAGGAGAATGAACATGTCCTGAGTCTCCATGACTGGTGAGGCCGCCCCCATCAAGGAGTGTCCGGGCCTCCAGCTCCCGCGCAGGCGGATGGGTCCTGTGCTCAGCAGGTCTCTCCACTGTGCCACGTGCAGGTTGGGAAACATGCTGCCCGGTGGAGGCCAGCTCTCTTATGCACACAGAAGTGACAGATTTGAAACTGGTGCTTTTCAGGCCCAGATAATTACTTTGACAAGCGCCATAAGGATGGAATACTGGGTTGGAGTCGCTCTCCCAGACACCATGAAATGGACACCACTGTTAGTAACACCAGCTCCTTCTAGTTGCCCGGCTCCAGGGAAGCCTGTTGGTCCATGGTGATGCTCCGGTGTTAGAGCCCCGCAGGCGTACATGGGAGCCACACCAAGCCCAGGCATCACCAGGCTCAGCCTACGCCCCGGGCCTCTCGACTGACAGGGAAGCTAAGGTGCATTTCACAAGACGCCATTTGCGGTTAAGGTCCAGTGTGTTCCTCTGGCCTTAGGTGCCGGGTCCCAAATCCGGCCACGCCCAACAGCCAGTGTCCCTGCGGGCAGCTTCTCAGGTGCAGCTGCAGTTAGAAAGGCGGGTGGAAATGTGACAAGAGCCTGCACTCCCTTTGCTCCTGTCCAAGGCGTCTCTGTTGCCTTAACTGAGGACAGTCGCTTTGTTTTGAGCAGAGAGAGTGTGTGAGGGACAGAGTGGGGCTTCTGTCCTGCAGGTCAGGGGCGGAGACAGCAGCCACGTGGCAGGTGCAGAATTGTTAAGGGCCAAGGCCCGAGTATGCAAACCTGGAAATTCAGATGAGAGCAAAGGGAGGAGACCTACTGTGCAGCCTCCACCTCTGTGGGAGGAGGCAATGTTTGCTGATTTACCCATTCATCCAGAGACTGGTATTTTTTTGAGTTTTTAATTAATTTATTTGTTTGTTGACATTTTCTCCTAACACAGTCTTCAAAATAACTTTTTTTTTTTTTAGCCTACGCCCCGGGCCTCTCGACTGACAGGGAAGCTAAGGTGCATTTCACAAGACGCCATTTGCGGTTAAGGTCCAGTGTGTTCCTCTGGCCTTAGGTGCCGGGTCCCAAATCCGGCCACGCCCAACAGCCAGTGTCCCTGCGGGCAGCTTCTCAGGTGCAGCTGCAGTTAGAAAGGCGGGTGGAAATGTGACAAGAGCCTGCACTCCCTTTGCTCCTGTCCAAGGCGTCTCTGTTGCCTTAACTGAGGACAGTCGCTTTGTTTTGAGCAGAGAGAGTGTGTGAGGGACAGAGTGGGGCTTCTGTCCTGCAGGTCAGGGGCGGAGACAGCAGCCACGTGGCAGGTGCAGAATTGTTAAGGGCCAAGGCCCGAGTATGCAAACCTGGAAATTCAGATGAGAGCAAAGGGAGGAGACCTACTGTGCAGCCTCCACCTCTGTGGGAGGAGGCAATGTTTGCTGATTTACCCATTCATCCAGAGACTGGTATTTTTTTGAGTTTTTAATTAATTTATTTGTTTGTTGACATTTTCTCCTAACACAGTCTTCAAAATAACTTTTTTTTTTTTTGATCTGGACGGTTTTAAAATCTTTATTGAATTTGTTGCAATATTGTTTCTGTTTTCTGTTTTGATTTTTTGGCCCCAAGGCACCTGGGATCTTAGCTCTCTGACCAGGGATTGAACCCACACCCCCTGCCTTGGAAAGCAAAGTCTTAACCACTGGACTGCCAGGGAAATCCCATGACAATCTTTTAAAAAAATTTTTAACCTTTTAAATTATAGTTGGTTTTTAGTATTGTGTTAGTTTCAGATACATAGCACAGTGATTCACTTATACATACATAACTATTTTTTCAGATTCTTTCCCCTTATATGTGTTTGCTCAGTCATTTTAGTTGTGCCTAACTCTTTACGACGCTATGGACTACAGCCCACCAGGCTCCTCTGTCCATGGGATTCTCCAGGCAAGAATACTGGAGTGGGTTGCCATGCCCTCCTCCAGGGGATCTTCCCAACCCAGGGAAGTCTTCTGCATCTCCAGCACTGCAGGCAGATTCTTTACCACTGAGCCACCTGGGAAGCTCCATTCCCTTTATAGAAAAGGGAAAATAACCTTATGGATTATTACAAAACATTGAGTAGAGTTCCTGTGCTAAGCAACCAGTGTTGCCAAAGGCTGTTCTAGTCCCTGTGGCCACATCAGTGACCATGGCAGGCAAAAATCCCTGCCTCCATGGAATTTACATCCCCTAACTGAGAGGATGCCGTTCATAAGTGCAGAGCATGTCAGCGGTGACGGCAGAGGTGGGTCCCATGATAAGGAGATGCTGACATCTCTAAAGCACCCAGGTTGCATTTCTGGCCCTGATCATCCAGCTGTGATGCTATGGGAACCCTGCGTCTCTCTGAACTCAGGTTCTTCACCCACAAAACCAGCCCCAGCACACAGCCTGCAGGGGCAAGGAGGACTGGAAAGGATGTGTGTGCTGTGACCCAGGGAGGCAGTGGGTAAATGGAAACTGTCTCACGCATAACAACTGTCTCATTTTGACCCTCTTCTTAAATTTCCACTCAGGGCACCCCAAAGACAGAAATATTTTTTTAAGACTAAAAAAATGTTTTGTAGTTCTAACATTTTTTGCTGTTGTTTCCCAATTCATTAATTTCTGCCTTTATCATTATTATTAAATGCTTCCTTTTTTGATCTCTTTGGGGGTAATTTTGTTGCTCATTTTCTAACCTCTTAAATTGGATGCTTAATTCATTTTTTTGTAAATGTGAGTATTCAAGGTTAAGACTCAGCCTTTAGATACATATGCGAACTATTTTGGGCTTCCCAGGTGGTGCTAGTGGTAAAGAACCTGCCTGCCAACGTAGGAGATGTAAGAGACGCAGATTCAATCCCTGGCTTGGAAAGATCCCCTGGAGGAGGGCATGGCAACCTATTCCAATATTCTGCCTGGAGAATCCCCTGGACAGAGGGGCCTGATGGGCTACAGTCCATAAGGTTGCAGAGTAAGACATGCCTGAGGTGACTTAGCACACACGCACTGATTTTTTATTTATTCATTTGCTTATTTTTGGCCACGTTGCAGGTGGGATCCTAGGTCCCCCACCAGGGATCAAATTGTTCCCACGTGCAGTAGAAGTATGGCGTCTTAACCACTGGACCACCAGAAAAGTACTAGAAAGAAGAATTTTGAAAGTGATTTGAATTTTAACAACAGGTCATATCTGGTCCTGCTTTACGTGCTGACAATCTGGGTGTTGTAGAGTGTGCTCCAGAAATGGAGCTCATAGAGAGGACCTCATAGGGCACGACAGAGGTGTTTCCCAGGCTCAAGAGAATAAAATCAAATAACACTCATCACTCCCTTCACTGTACCAGCGAGGCTCGTGAGGTCCCACATCCAGCGTTGGTTATGTCCTGTTGTGTTTCCTTTGAGACTCTGCTTCCTGCTGAAGCCAGCACCCTGCTGAGCGCCCTGCTGGACATTGTGTCCAGCCTCAGCCACCTGCTTCCCAGAGCTGGCCGCGTCCTCGAACGCCTTCCTGTGTTCCTCCATGAATTTAAGATCACTGCTTTGCTGGGTGCACCCGACTTCCAGCAGGTGGGTGTTTGGTCTTAGACCCGAGAAAGGTGTGGACCCACTGTGTCTTTGTGTTTGCTCCTTTGTTTTTCTTTCTCTTTCAACGTCTGAAATGTGCATTGATGACCAAGCATGGGGCTGAGGGGGACCTCTTAATGGTTCTGTGTCGTGACATCGTGATAAAGAGCAAAGCCTGGGGTGTCCTTCAAAATCCAAGGAAGCAGACTCCAGGGAGGCACATCCATCCACGCACGTGTGTTTTCTGTGACCTAAGAAATCACAGAATTGATCATCCATCTACACAAATGAGATTCCAGGGGCTTTTTTAGCTTCTCAGAGAATACATTGCTTTCAGAAACCTCAATACATTTATTTGCACACCAATAATTGGCTTACAGATTGCATATCACAAATACAAACACAAAGTGCAGTGAGGTTAGCATCCTGAGGTTCGTTTTGCTTGGACTCTGTCTGCCTGGAATGAAATGGTGGGGAGGGGCTTGTGTGGGGGCCTGCTGAGGGGGGTGGCAGGAGGAGGGGTGGGTGGCGTGTCCTTGGACCTGCCTTGGAGGCAGTACTTGGGTTGATCATCAGTTGAGGGCTGTTTTGATGACCCTCAGGCATCTGGGAAATTTGGTTGTAGAGACACATATTCATACTATTGGCTAGTCTGAGTTAGTGATATTTATTGAGTAATAATTTATATGTGTGTATAACATTTGTCTCTTCAACCATATAGACCAGCAAAATCAAGGACAGAAAAGACTAAAGCTCAGATACCATACCTTTGATGTGGTGACAGTCTTCCGTGTTCCTTTGGAGGAGGGGCGGCAGGCTCAGGAGCCTGTGAGGGAATCACTCTAAGCCACCGTTTGCCTTATTTTTCTTTTGTTCTCGGGCTTCACAGAGTAACCAGGCCAGAAGTTCAGCCTTTGGTTCTTTCCAGTCTTTGATGAAGATGGTTTGCAAGGACCACGCGTCTTTCTTCAGCAGCTCTGACACCTTTCTTAACTTGCCTAGAGTTCACGAACTCTTAGGAGATGACAAAGAGAAATTCAACATTCCTGAAGACTCAAGTAAGAAAACAGTAATCCATATGTGTTTAGATTAATTTGCATTTTGATAATTAGCCCTGCTTTGTACAAGATACTCAGTCTATGTGGAAAATAGGAACATACTTGCCAAGAATTTCCTGTTCCACCGTCCAACCTGTATCCTTCATTTAGTGTAAAGTCAGTAAATGCTGGTCTGGCAATTGGCTTTGCAAGGCCCCTGCACCCTTGAGCACAGGCTAATTCTGTCACCTGTGATGCCACGGAAGTGGGTCTTAAATTCTGGTGTACCTGAAGCCCCAGCCCTTTGGGATCCTGGGATAGCCAGTGACAGGGAGAGGTCTGGGTTTTGGTTCCTGCAGGATGGCTGTCTCAGAAAGCCAGGAGAGCTGTATGTGGCCTCCCACAAATTTGCCTTCTAGATAACGCTCAGTAGCAAATAACTGCAGAGTTAACAGTGATTTCCTGGCCCTACTTTAAGTGGATGCATTTTGATTAGAAAGACAGACTAAGGGTAAGTGTGCTGATAAAGGTTTAGACTGTTCAGCCCCACCAACAAGTTGGGTGTCTTCGGTCCTGTGACTTCATGTCAATCATGTTCATCTTGCGTTTAACATGGAAACTTAATACCTGCCTCCTAAGGTATTGGGAGTGATGCCTACTGACTGTTGAGGACCGTGCTCTCGTGTGTCTAGTGTATTAATTACTCTTCCATGCTGCACAGCAAGTCAGTGGTTTAGGACACACACTCATCGTCTCACAGTCTGTATGGGCCACAGTCTGGGCACTGAGTAGCTGGTCCTCTGTCGGGACGGGCAAGGCTGCAGTGAGAGTGTTCGCTGGAGGTGGTTGTTGGTAGAACTCACTTTCTTGCAGGTGTAGGAGCCCTGATGGCTGCATATTTAAGGACAGCAGTGCCTCTCCTTGACAGGGGGACTTCTGGACTCTTAAAGGGTTTGGCTGATGGTTCCAGCCAAGATAACCTCCCCTTTGATCAAGTCAGAATCCCTGCACCATGCCTAGATGACCTGACCCATGGGTGTGTCCACACAAGAAGGCGTGAGTGCCTCGAGGCCATCTTAGACTTCTGTCTGCTGTCCCCAAGACGCCTCTTTCTATACTTGTGCCTGGGATGGATGGAGGTGTTGATGGGGCGAGGGGAAAGGAGAGAGCTGGACTATGTAGAGGAGGAGCTGCAAGGTGTCCTCAGAGCTGCCTAGAGACAGGGTGTTGGTGTGTTCATCAGCTGATGGATAATTGGGTGGCTGTTGAACAACATATAGTGTGGCAGTGTAGATACACAGTAAGGCTATTAATGTGGATAATTTTGTTGTCTCCTATACTAATCCTCATTTCTTCTTGTTTCTTGCATGTGGGTTTTTTGAGGATTATTGATTTTTTCATAAAATCCAATCATTCAACCATTTATCCATCCATTTATCCTTCCATCTTTCCAACTATGGATCCATTCATCCTTCCATTGATCCATTGATACAATCATCCATCCACCCATCTGTCCGTCCATTCAGCCATCCATCCACCCATCCACTCATCTATCCATCCAGCCATCCATTCATCCATCCATCCAGTCATTCAGCTATCACTGAAGACCAGTCTTTCTGGGTTCTTTCATACATTTATTTCAAATGATTATCCCACTAACCATAGGAAATACTAATACCTTCATTTTTCAGTTGACATGATAGAAGCTCAGAGAAGGTTAAGTGACTTGCCCAAGTTCACACAGCTCCCAAGTAGCAGGTGTCAGGATTCTTGGTTTCAGATTTCTCTTTATGTTCATATTCTTAGGTATTTTAATCCATCCACCCATCCACTCATCTATCCATCCAGCCATCCATTCATCCATCCATCCAGTCATTCAGCTAACACTGAAGACCAGTCTTTCTGGGTTCTTTCATATATTTATTTCAAATGATTATCCCACTAACCATAGGAAATACTAATACCTTCATTTTTCAGCTGACATGATAGAAGCTCAGAGAAGGTTAAGTGACTTGCCCAAGTTCACACAACTCCCAAGTAGCAGGTGTCAGGATTCTTGGTTTCAGATTTCTCTTTATGTTCATATTCTTAGGTATTTTCCAAGCCAAAAATTGCCACCATCTAAATTAAGCTTATAATTTCAAGTGTAAGTTGTTAAAATATCAGTAAGAAGAATAACCTCTATACTTAATGCTGTAAAAAGTCATTATGGAATCATGTACTTAATTTATATTTTGTGAAATTATTTCTTTCAATTTTATTGTGTTTATTGAATAAAAGGAATTTGTTTTTATTCAAATGGGGAATTTAGAAAGATGAAACTAATAGTGAAAATGATCATAACAGTAATTTTCATACACTGGGTATTACAGATAATGGTATCAAAGGTAAGATAATATTTTCATTTTAAATGTTCTCTTTGGGAGTAAAAGAATGGGTTATACTGAAGCATTTATCACTAGCTTAAAACCTTTACTATTTGATTACTAATCATTATCATGGTAAAGGTGCCACCTTCATTAGGTACCTATTGGTTTAGTCAAGTAAACCTTCCATTGAAACCAACCAGCACTACAGCAGGTATGAGTGCCATCATGAGGAATTGATATTTGGGTGAAAGCTAGGCTCTTTAATGTAGTCAGTAGTTCAATAGTTAGTCAGTAGTCAGTAGTAGCAATAGTTCTTCATAAATGCAGCAAAGGAAAGCCTGTAGCATTTCATAAAGCTAAATCTTTGGCATTATGAAAAAGCCTGTAGCATTTCATAAGAAAAACCTAATTCTCATCTTGATACTGTGACTGTTGGAATGAAAATTTTCTAGATTAAACACTAGATGCATTCCTTTTACATCACTGTTTTCATTTTCAAGTGTCTTTGTCATTATTTGGTACCTTTACCGATGACTTAGTTTAAAAATGTGAAAATCATATTTCCTTTTCATTCAAAATATCGATGGGAACAAAGTTTTGAGAAAAGAACTGCTAATGATGGGGACCAAAAAAATATTTCTGACCTTACTGCCCCAATTCAGAATTGAATCATGAAAAAAATATAGAAACCACTCATTTGAAAGTGAGCTGTCATGCTATATAAGTAAATGCTCCTGTTATCCTGGGCATCCTGTATCAGGAGTAACACTTTTTTTTTTTTTTTTTAATGGTGACAGCGCCGTTTTGCATGAACCTTTATCAGGAAATTCTGCAGTCTCCAAATGGCGCTTTGGTGTGGTCCTTCCTAAAACCTGTATTACATGGAAAAATACTGTATACACCAAACACTCCAGAGATTAATAAAGTCATTCAGAAGGTGAGTGTGACTGAATGAGGGTGTTATAGATCACACACGCAGTCCAGTGGGGAGCAGGAGGATGTGGAGAATAGGTGGGCATCTGGTGATGAAGGGAGAGTCAGACCCGGTGTTTGTGATCTGGGTCTGGTCATGTCATTTTCCCAAGTTGGTGGCGAGCCTTTGGTGCCCTCACTTTCATTCCTTGGTCCCCACCCCACTCCGCGCGATGGCAGGCAAGCTCAGGTGAAGAGGTAGAGAGCTTCCCTGGGGGAGTTTGGGCATTGCACAGCTCTGCGCGTTTTCCCTTTCTTAGACTTCTTACCTTCCTGTGCGTGCTAAGTTGTTTCAGTCGTGTCTGACTCTGTGACCCGCCGGGCTCCTCCGTCCATGGGATTCTCCAGGCAAGAATACTGGAGTGGGTTGCCACGCTCTTGCAGGGGATCTTCCTGATTCAGGGATTGAACCCAGGTCTCTTATGTCTCCCGCATTGGCAGGTGGGTTCTTTACTACTAGTGCCACCTGGGAAGCCCCGTCCAATTCAGGATTTATCATTGGTCATATTTACACTTTCTTCTGAGATGATGGTGCTGTGTTTTCCCGCAGTCTCATCTTTTTTTCTGACGGTGGCTTATGAGTCTGCAGACACTTTTGAGGGGCTTCAGGAGGCCACAGGGCCTGTCAGACCCGAGGAGGAATCACCAGTTCTATTAGTGCTGAACTTCCAGGCTTCAGATGCTACTCACAGTTTAGAAGCTGAAACGTTAGTGGTGGTGTGCAGTCATCCAAGCAGTTGGGTTGTTTTGGGTCCAAGTAGGTTTTACCACTTCATGTTGCCTTTCCCTTATGGCTGCCATGTGGAGTCTCTTCCATCTGTGACTCAGCTCAGGGGCTGTATTTGCCACTGTTTATTCTGATGGGGAAACAATGTCTGACTTCGTGTTATTAGGCTCCAAAATCACTGCAGGTGGTGATTGCAGCCATGAAATTAAAGATGGTTATTCCTTGGAAGGAAAGTTATGACCAACCTAGACAGCATATTCAAAAGCAGAGACATTACTTTGTCAACAAAGGTCCGTTTAGTCAAGGCTATGGTTTTTCCAGTAGTCATGTATGGATGTGAGAGTTGGGCTATAAAGAAAGCTAAGCACTGAAGAACTAATGTTTTTGAACTGTGGTGTTGGAGAAGACTCTTGAGAGTCCCTTGGACTGCAAGCAGATCCAACCAGTCCTTCCTAAAGCAGATCAGTTCTGGGTGTTCAATGGAAGGACCGATGCTGAAGCTGAAACTCCAATACTTTGGCCACCTGATGCAAAGAGTTGGCACATTTGAAAAGACCCTGATGCTGGGAAAGATTGAGGGCAGGAGGAGAAGGGGATGATAGAGGATGAGATGGTTGGATGGCATCACTGACTCGATGGACATGAGTTTGGATAAACTCCGGGAGTTGGTGATGGACAGGGAGGCCTGGGGTGCTGTGGTTTATCGGTCACAAAGAGTCGGACCTGACTGGGCAACTGAACTGTGCTGATTCTGAATGTGCTCGATAACTTCTGCTTTTATCTTGAGAATGTCCATTTGGGAGGGTATTTACCAAAAGCCTGGGCTCTCACGGTGAAGTGACGTTAATCTACACAGGCGTCAGGCATTCATCCTTTCAGGGCTGTGCTTTAGAAGGGCCTGGAGCCAAAGTCAGTGTTATTCAGATAATCTCAGTGCATTAAGCTTTTAAGGACTGTGGGTATTTTAGAAATTTCACAGAAAATGGCTCTGTATCACAGCTTTATTTTAAATTCAACTTAAAAAATTCAACAAAAATGAATTTGTTATTGTTATATAATATATTGTCACACGTAGTAGCACTGATAACAATATTATATGCACTATAATATTATATAGTGGGCTATATTCGGCATTGTACCAGCTAGTGTGACCATCCTCCTGTTGAAGAGCTCACCCTGCAATGGGGAAAGAGAAGACAGACATCTGAAGAAATAACTCAGGAGTAATGTGATGAGAGATTCATTCTGAGAGCAGTGTCCAGAGGCTTCCTTCCTGGTCTGTGGGTCAGGGTTCGACCAAGAGAAACAGCAGGGAGAGTTAAGAGGAAGTGTTACCGCTGTAGCAAGGTGCTAGGGTGACGGGCCGGTCAGTGATGTGAAGAGAATTTTAAAGCATGGAGCCTCTCTGCTGAGCTAGGAGGGTGTCAAAGGAAGGGACAAGACCGGATGTGGCCTCCAACCCGGGTTGGGGTCCCGACCTCCCTGGGGAGAGCGTGGTTCTGGCCAGCTGGGTGGCCAGGTTGCCCAGGAGCCTTCCTGGTGTGGTTTCAGGGGCATCTGCATACTGGGGGCTGGAGAAGGTCTACACTCGGTGACTCTCAGTGAGGTTGGACCAAGCCAGGGGTGGGGCGTCATCTGCAGCCGGGAGTCGTCCACAAGGAGGTGCCAGGCCACCAGCAGCCCCTGCTATTGGAGAGGAGCCTGGAAAGGTGCTGTGTGCGGGGGGCCAGGTGCACGGGAGCTGGGTGACCAGAGGCTCTGGAGGCAGCCGCCTGCTGGGCGGGGACTCCACAGTGAGGTGGAAAACCCTCTGAGGGAGCCTCTCGGGGGAGCCACCTGCTGGGAGGGGTGACAGACTCCACAGTGAGATCAAGAGGAAGAAGCCTCCCCGGCAGCCTCCCAGATCTCTGTGGCAGAGCTTCACATTCAAGCAGCCAGCACGGGCCAGCCCTGCCCTTCAGACCAAGCCTGAGTGTGGACTTGAAGCGGGGGGATGACCAGATACCCACACAGCAGGTCCCGCGTGGGCTTCTTCATCTTAGGGACCTGGGGCTCCTGAGGGATAAGGAGTTCCCACAAAGTTCCTGGAGGAGGAAATGGCAACCCACTCCAGTATTCTTGCCTGAGAAATCCCATGGACAGAGGAGCCTGGTGGGCTATAGTCCATGGGGTCGCAAAGAGTAGGACATGACTGAGCATGTTTGCACAGAGAATTAAAGTACAAAGCTCAATCAGCTCTTAAATGGTAAGTCTCAGTTTATCAAATATGTATTGAGAGGAGGTGGAGGGAGAGATGCTAGGGAGGAATCCCTGCCTGTAGTCCTGACCCTGCTGGAACCTCATCCAGCCCTCACACCCACAAGGGGTGTGAGCAGTGACCTCACTCACTCCTCGGGTGAGTCTCAGGGGCGAGTCAGCATGGCAGAATCTCTCAGCAGGGGCAGTGGTGAGTTCTGAACCCAGGTCTGTGTGTCTCCAAGGCCCATGTTTTACTTCTCTGTCACACCTCACTGAATCCCTGCCCTGGGATGTGCATGCTAGCAGAGCAGCTCTGTCCTCAGAGGAGCGTGCTGTGGGCAAATGGGACTCGGATCCCCAGTGACAGCACCGGGCAGGACACGGTGAGAAGACTGCTTCCCACAGGATGGGTGGTTATGGGAGGTCATGCTAGGGGAGGCTGCTCACTGCTGGCCTTAGGGCTTCTGATGGGGTGAGGTGCCGGGGTGGGGGCCGTGTGGGTGGACACCCATTCCTGCTTCTGCACTCACATAAACATGTTCAGATGCAGATTGAACCACATGCTTCTCCAAGGTTCTGGGAACCATCACGGACACTTTCCCAGATCCTCTCTTGTTCACTTCTCAGAACCCAGTAGGGCAGGTGCTTATTGTTTGAAATCATTGAGTTGTGTCCGACTCTTCTCTGACCCCATTGACTGTAGCCCGCCAGGCTCCTCTGTCCATGGGATTCTCCAGGCAAGAGTACTGGAGTGGGTTGCCATTTCCTTCTTCAGGGGAATCTTCCCAACCCAGGGACTGAACCCGCATTTCCTGCATTGGCAGGTGGATTCTTTGCCACTGAGCCATCAGGGAAGCCTGTGGGTAGGTGCTACTAGGTCCATTTTATAGATGGAACATGGTGAAGGCTGGTGAGGTTTACTTTCCCATATTTATTAGCTGGTGCATGCATGCTCAGTCACTCAGTCGTGTCTGACTCTTTGCAACCCCATGGACTGTAGCCCGCCACGCCTCTCTGTCCATGGGATTTTTCCAGGCAAGAATACTGGAGTAGGTTGCCATTTCCTCTCCAGCGGATCTTCCTCACATAGGGATCAAACCCATGTCTCCTGTGTCTCCTGCCTTGCAGGTGGATTCTTTGGCTGGGCCATCAGGGAAGCCGTCATTAGCTGGTACATGGAGGCGTATTGTGGACTCCATAGCTATATGCTTTTTACCAGCCGTATTTACAGTGTTAGGTTATCATGTGGGAAAGAGCTTGTACCCTGAAGCACCCTTTACTATTATCAGCCTGGGACACTAGATTCCTAATCAGACGCTCTGCACGATTTTATGCCTTTGTGTATTGGTGCGTGGTGTTTATCCACCTTCAGCACACGACTGCCTTTGGGGGAACTTGGGGAGGATGAGAATCAGCCTCACAGGTTACAGATGGGCAGTGGCTACTGGTGTTTTTACCATTAAGTGGACATAAAGCCTGATGATTAAGTAACTGAATAGAAATGAAAATTTTGCTTTCTGCTGCTTGTCAAAGATGAAAGATGTCCGTGAGGTGGGAGCCTCCCAGGACTGGAGTCTGTAAGTGAACTTGACACAGGCTGGAGGCGCATGCGCCCTGCATGCAGGACTGTGTGTGTGCACAAAGCAGTGTGGCCCCAGGAGGCAGCGACTGCTGTGTGTGCACAAAGCAGTGTGGCCCCAGGAGGCAGCGACTGCCCCCGGGGAGCCCCTCAGAGGGAACAGAACTTGCACTCATTCAATATCTGACTGCGGGCATCAGATTACTCATCTGAAAGTAGGTCCTCACCGTTCACTCCAGAGCAAGATTCTCGGGTGGGTGGAAATGTTCAACATGGAACGTTTTATCAAACGCAGCAAAGTTGCCCAGAGAAAAAGTAATTACATTTACGAATAGACTAGTTTGATGTAATCCCCTGTAAAGCAGCGGTTCCTTGAGAAAGCAGCATCAGTAGGTCTGGGAATGCACTGTTCTGTGAAACTAGATAATCCCCAGCCCCCGAGATGCATGCTGCTCCCGCACAGACCTCGGATGTCTGTGTGCTGTCATCATTTTGTCCTCTAGTCCAAGGCCACAGGTTAATTAAGATGACAGCTGTGAGATGGCCGAGCCAGGACAGACAGACAGCCACATCCAAGCACCATGAGAGACGAGCACCTTCACCAAGCTGCTTTGTCAACACAGCTTCAGAGCTGAGACGGTTTGCTCAGGGTCTCTCCACAGTCCTTGGCCAACCTGGCCTCCAGCTCATGTCCTTCGACTCAGAAACCTTGTTGGCCTCCTCCAGGTCCCTCAGGCCTCATTCCCCTTAGAAGCATTAGGCAAATATTCTGAATGCTGAGGAGGGAGCAGGGTGATGTAAATAATGAGCAGAAAAAATTAAGCCCACAGCTAAGATCTCATTCTGCGACCCAGTCGCCTCTTTCTTTCTTTTTTTTAAAGTCAGAATTAACTTCAAGTAAGAGGGGCTATTTTCTAAAACCAGCAGTTATTAGGTGATTGATAGGTGAAAAGAGAACCCAAGCAGTTTCTCCCAAGGAGGCAGAAGTGAAGACAAGACCTGAGGCTGTGGCATTTCTGAGAATTGTGCCCACCTTCAGGTGGGGCTCTGAGCTCCGAGCCTCCGGTCTCCCTACAACTTTCTGAAGGTTTTGTTCAAGTTCTTGATTCTGTTAAGTTTTCTGTTTCACCAGTTTGGGGAAGTTTTCAGCCATTATTTCTTCTGAAAGCGTTTCAGCCCCACTCCTATCTTTCTTGGCCTCAGATACAAACATGGAACGCTTTGTTATTGTCCTACAGGTCCCCGAAGCTCCGGCCACCCTGCCTGTTTTTCCCTCTTGCTCCTGTTGGTTGATGTATAATGTCCTGCCCTCTGAGATTTCTACTCTTCTACTTGAGGTCATCTGGAAAATTTAAAATACTTTTTGTTACGGCGTTTTCCAGTTCTGTACCACCCTGTGCTTATCTGTCTTTCAAATAACTTGTATGTTCTTGTTGAGATTTTCTGCTATTTAATTTGTTTCAGGATAATTTTGAATTGCTTGCTGAAGCATTTCTATGATGACAGCTTTAAAATACTTGCCGGATCATTCCAGCATCAGGTTTGTCTCAATATTGGCGTCAGTTGACTGCTTGTGAGCTCTCTGATTCTGTGTGTGGCAGGCGATGTTCAGTTGTATTGTGGGCATTGACTTACGTTCAGAGACTCTGTAAGAAATACCTTTCGCTTTTGCATACAGTCTGTCATTTAGGTTTAACACACAGGTCTCAGCCTTGTTTGTAGGCTGTGACTCCAGGGACGTTCAGTCATCACAGGCTTTGTGCTGTTATTTTTCTGCTCGCGTCATCTGGTCCCCATGAGGCTTCCAGTAGTTTCCGGTGCTGCTGCCTGAAGTGGGGAGGGCTTCTCCAGGAAGTCTGAGCCTCTTAAGCCCTTTTGCTTATTTCACTGGAGACCACCAGTTTGCTCTCTGAATCTCTGAGTGTGGTTCTGTTTTGTTTGCTGATTTGTTTAGTTTTTTTTTATGCTAAGTGAAATAAGACAGAGAAAGACAAGAACTGTATGATATCACGTAAATGTGGAGTCTAAAAAAAATGAAACTAGTGAATATAACAAAAGAGAAGCAGGACTCTCCTGGTGTGGCAGTGGGTAAGAACCTGCCTGCTGGTGTAGGAGACCTGGGTTTGATCCCTGGTCCAGGAAGAGTCCGCTTCCTGGGGAATCATAGTTGTTGTCTTTGGAGGAACTAAGGCCCAACTAAACCCATGGGCCTCAACTGCTGAGCCCGGGAGCCAAACCTCCTGAAGCCAGGCTGCCAGAGGCTGTTCTCTGCAACAGGAGAAGCCTCGGCAATGAGAAGCCTGCGAGCAGCAATGAAGAGTAGCCCCCGCGCGCTGCGGCTGGACACAGCCCGGTATGCAGCAGCGAAGATCCAGTGCGAGTAACAGTAATCAAAGGACAGCGCTGAAAAAAAGCAGCGGACTCCCAGATAAGGAGAGCAAACTAGTGGTTGTCAGTGGGGAGAGGGGGGCGGAATAGCGGCTGGGGAGCAAGAGGTACAGGCTCTTATGTATGAAATAAGCTGCGCGGATATACTGCGCCACGTGGGGAATATAGCCAGTATTTTATGATAACTAAGATAGAGTATACTCTTTAAAACTTGTGAATCACTATATTGTATACCTGTAACTTATATATATTGTATAGCAACTATACTTCAATTAAAAAAAAAAAACAAAAAACCAAACCAGAAATGGTCTTCAGATGTTCAGACCCAGCAGCGATGGGTTTCCCCCTCCTGTGATGACTGGGCCTGTTACCTAGCCCTTTCTCTGCGCTGAGTTCCGAGTCCTCCCTGGCTTAGATCGCTTGCGTCTGTCTTGATTGTCTCTGACTTGGCCTTTTCCTTCTTTGCCTCCAGCCTCCTCTGAGGGCTGGAGTCGGGTCTGGGTTATGGCTCCAGACGAGTCCCCACTCTGTCCCCTTGGTTTTGACTCCGAGCCTGTGCTCAGCCTCTGGGTCACACCTCTTCCGGTGGGGTCGTTCCTGTGTCATCACGGCCTCCTCACCACCTCCTCTGTGCTCCTGGAGGTTTCTTGAAAGACACAGTAGTTGCTTTATACATTTTCTCCTGTCTTACCCTAAGTGAGTTCCCAATAAAGACCTTTATTCTGACCCATACACTGGCCCCGTCTTTTGAATAGAAGGATCTCTTCATGTGCCCCTTGGTGTTCCCCATGCTTGCTCATCTTTAGGAACAGAGGCTCACACTTGCCCGGGTGGGTAAATAACACAGACGTCATGTGGGTCCACACCTCCCAGGGTCATGTGAAGGCAGGGGGGAGGCGTACGGACAGGATGCAGCTCCCTTTATGGCTCGGACCCCAGCAGCCGAGCAGGGGGTGGGCACAGGTGCAGGGCAGGGAGGGCAGGAGGCAGCAGAGGCAGCCACGTGCTGGTGAGCGCTTCATCCTGTTCTGGACTCCTGGTGGGAATTAGCAGCAGGAGCCCCTCGCTTCTTTCCAGCCCCTGAGCTGGCATGACCTGTGCCCTTGTGACCTCAGAGGTGTGTGGTTGGACTCCCAAACCCTCTTTAATCTTATCTCTTTGCATTTAGACTGTTTTTGATATAGAAATATAGTAATGTGGCCATAGGCATCTTCATGGGGCTTTCCAGGTGGCTCAGTGGCAAAGAATCCACCTGCCAGTGCAAGAGACCCAAGGGATGTGGGTTCGATCCCTGGGTCAGGAAGATCCCCTGGGGAAGGAAATGGCAACCCACTCCAGTATTCTTGCCTGGGGAATTCCATGGACAGAGGAGCTTGGCAGGCTACAGTCCATAGGGTTGCAAGGAGTTGGACGCGACTAAGTGTGCACACACTCACACACACCCCCACACATAGAGGCATCTTCATGGGTATAGCTTTGTATTTCATTGCAATTATCTCCTTAGGACAGTGTCCTTTTATTTTGAGAGAAAAAGGCAAGGAAGTTTTTTATAGGTCAGTGACTATGAATATTTTTTATGATGCCAAATTATTTTACAAAAACCTTATGCTCATTTGCTCTGCCAGCAGCAATAAATAAATAGAATTCTGCACTACTGGTGACAATGTAAATTAATACAGGCACTATGGAGAACAGTGTGGAAATTCCTTAACAAACTAGGAATAAAACTACAGTATGACCCAGCAATCCCACTACTGGACATTGTGGTCATTCAGTTGGTAAGTCGTGTCTGACTCTTTGTGACCCCATGGACTGCATCATGCCAGGCTTCCCTGTCCTTCACCATCTTCTGGAGTTTACTCAAATTCATGTCCACTGAGTCAGTGATGCTATCTAACCATCTCATCCTCTGACATCCTCTTCTCCTTTTATCTTCAGTGTTTCCCAGCATCAGGGCCTTTTCCACTGAGATGGCTCTTCGCAGCAGGTGGTCAAAGTATTGGAGCTTCAGTTTCAGCATCAGTCCCTCCAATGAATACTCAGAGTTGATTTCCTTTAGGATTGACTGATTTGATCTCTCTGCTGTCCAAAGGACTCTCAAGAGTCTTCTGTAACACCACAGTTCAAAATCATCAGTTCTTTGGTGCTCAGCCTTCTTTAAGGTCCAACTCTCACATTCGTACATGACTACTGGAAAAACCATAGCTTTGACTGGATGGACCTTTGTTGGCAAAGTGATGTCTTTGCTTTTTTAATGCCGTCTAGGTTTGTCGTAGGTTTCTTTTCAAGGAGCAAGCATTTTTTAATTTCATGGCTGCAGTCACTGTCTGCAGTGATTTGGGAGCCCAAGAGGATAAAATCTGTCACTGCTTATATTTTTTTCCCTTCTATTTCCCTGGAGTGGCTACCCACTCCAGCATTCTTGCCTGCAGAATTCCATGGACAGACTACAGTCCACAGGGTTGCGAAGAGTTGGATGTGACTGAGAGACTAACACTTTCATACTACTGGGCGTATACCCTGAGAAAACCACAATTCAAAAAGATACAGGCACCCCAGATTTCACTGCAGCACTGTTTACAATAGCCAGGACATGGAAGCAACCTAGATATCCGTTGACAGAGAATGGATAAAGTTGTGATACATATATGTAATTGACTACTACTTGGCCATCAAAAGAAATGAGTTGGGAGTCAGTTGTAGTGAAGTGGATGAACCTAGATCCTATTATACAGAGTGAAGTAAGTCAGAAAGAGAAAAACAAATATTGTAATTAATGCATATGTATGGAAGCTAGAAAAAAACGTGCTGACGAGCCTATTTGCAGGGAAGAAATGTAGACACAGACTTAGTGAACAGACTTGTGGACACAGTGGTGGAAGAAGGGAGGATGAATGAGAGAGGAGCATTGCAATGTGAAAGCAGTACACTACCACGTGTAAAATAGATAGCTGGTGGGAATTTGTTGTATGACACAGGGAGCTCAAACCGGTGCTCTGTGAAAACCCAGAGAAGTGGGATGGGGTGGGAATGGGAGGGAGGCTTGAAGAGAGGGGATGTATATAGTTACGACTTATTTGAGTTGTTGAATGGCAGAAACCAACACAAAAAAGCAATTATCCTCTAAGTAAAAAAGTATCGTCTAATTTAAAAGTTTTGCTTTCTCCTAAATAGAGTTGGGTATCATAAACCAGATCATAGTTGCTAGTTGAGAATGTATGGTTGAGGAGGACGTGTGGGCAGATGTTGTCTTATTTAGGCAGTATATACTGGAACATTCGTTCTTAGAGTGACCTGTACCTTGGGGACTCTCTGGTGGACAGATGGGCAACGCGCAGTGGAAGGAGCCTGGAGGAAGGGGCACTGGCGCGGTCACCTTATCCGGTGACGTGTGGCCTTGGAAGAGCTTTGCTCCGATGGCTAAGTTGCACACTGTGTGTCTCCTTGTGGCAGCCACAGGGCTGAAGAACCTTCCTCATGCAACACAGCTGAGCTAGAGACACACCCTGATGTGCTTTATTTTGCAGGTAAATCATACTTTTGATTTTGTGGGCAAGTTGAAGACTCTGTCAGAAACACTGCTGAATGTGTCCAGCATTTTTCNTGCAACACAGCTGAGCTAGAGACACACCCTGATGTGCTTTATTTTGCAGGTAAATCATACTTTTGATTTTGTGGGCAAGTTGAAGACTCTGTCAGAAACACTGCTGAATGTGTCCAGCATTTTTCAGAGCAGCGGAAACGGCCAGATGCTCCACCAGCTGCAGGTGAGGGGTGGCTCCTTTGCCACCAAGGGCTGGGAGACCCCAGGTGTGTCTGCAAAACCAGAGGTCTCCTCCAGAGGGTGCTAGAGAGTCACCTGGGGCTTGGCTTTCCCCGGTGGCTAGTAATGATGTAAAATTGGACAAGTGTGAAAACTTCTTGTAAATGATCAGTTGTTTTGCCCATGTAAGATCTTACTGCTGTGAGAATGATCAATAATTCATTAATATTTATTTGTGCTTTAAATTCCATATTAACTTAAAGCTCTTTTTAAGCAGAGAATGGTTTATTTCAGGGCCACTCAAGGAGACAAGCAGCTCATGCCTTGGTCTCAGTTTTTTATTGGAATATACTTGCTTTACGCTGTTGCATCAGTTTCTGCTGTACAGCAAAATGAATCAGCCATACCTATACGTATATCCCCCCTTTTGGATTTTCTTCCCATTTAGGTCCCCACAGGGTATTGGTTAGAGTTCCCTGTGCTATACAGTAGGTTCTCATTAGTTATCTATTTTATACGTAGTATCAATAGTGTATATATGTCAATAGAAATCTCCTGATTCCAGTTCATCAGCCCTGCCAACTGAAAGCTTTTTGGAAGGTTTGCATGCTTTTGAACCGTGGGCCTGTTAAAACCCTTCATTCCCTAATATTCTGTATTGAGAACATAATGTATTCCAAAAAATCATGGACTGTAGCTTCAAATGTCTCAACCGCTTCAGAGAAGACAATCATTAATTAATTACAAAACTTTAATCAGGTAGGTCACATGGTAACTTTCTGGGGGCATCTGTGTCACTCTGACTTGAGCTTGAGAAAATATACCTATGTTTTGTTCTTGTTTGGTTTGCTTGTTATCCACCAGACGTGTGGTTNACAGGCGTGGGTTTCCATGCCCTCCTCCAGGGGATCTTACCCACCCAGAAATCAAACCCATATCTCCTGTGGCTCCTGCATTACAGGCAGATCCTCTCCCACTGAACCACTGAGGAAGCCCTACACGCAGGATGATAAACAGCAAATCGAGTCTCTAGAAAGTAGCGTGAGGCACGTGAGCCCGAGAGCATGTGGCAGCGGCCAAACCCATCTCAGGAATCAGGGGGTCTGTGGAGGGGTAGGCAATGACACCCCACGCCAGTGCTCTTGCCTGGAGGGTCCCAGGGACGCGGGAGCCTGGGGGCCTGCCGGCTATGGGGTCGCACCAAGTCAGACACGACTGAAGCGACTTAGCAGCAGCAGCAGCAGGGAAAAATTAGGAGCTTGGGGTTAACAAATAGTGACTACTTATATAAAATAGATAGACAGCAACTTACTGTATAGCACAGGGAACCCTACTCAATATCTTGTAATAACCTACAATGGAAAAGCATATGAAAAGAGTAAAACACATATGTATAACTGAATCACTATGCTGTATGACTGAAACTAACACAGCTTTGTAAATCAAGCATACTGCAGGAAAAGAGAAAGAGGTGAAATTTTCAGTTTGGCTGAATGCTGTTTACACAGTAGTCAAGTTGGAAATTAAAGCCAAGTTAGAAATTAAATTCAGTCACTTGAAGAACTTTTTGCTAAGAGAATGAAGTGTGGTGAGTGGCTCTATTTCTTAACATCAGGATCACATTCAAGGAGCGTCCATAATATCCTTGGACTTTCAATAACTGATGCCAGGGCCCTTCCCTGGTCTGGCTCTGCCCCCAGAGGGCCAGGTTAGTATTCTGCTGATGCTAGCAACTCTGACTGACTTTTTCCTTCAATTAAGAGTGTCTTTTTGTGGAGATGTTGCTGAGATTAAACGACTAATACATATAAAGTGCTTTCCACAATGGTGGGCGAGTAGCTAGTGCTCAAAGAAGATCCCTGGAGATGTAAAGGGCAGCCCACTCCAGTGTTCTTGCCTGGAGAAATCTGTGGACAGAGGAGTCTGGCGGGCTACAGCCCATGGGGTTACAAGAGTCGGACACGACTTAGTGACTGAACGGCAGCAGCGGCAGTGTAAGAATATAAATAAGATTTTAAAAAAGCAGGCACTGAGGTTTCATCACGAAGTCCTGTCATCTGTAGACAAGAGGTGACTGTGAAATTAAAGAGCTAAATGCAGAAGGCGGTTCTTATTTGAAAATTGTCAGAAATCCTCAAGTTATAAAGTTGTTTGGTAAAGGCAAGTCAGAATAACGTCAGTATTCTCCAGGGAGCTAACAAATCCCCAATTTAATCTGCACTCAGAACTCCCCCTCCCTTTGGCTAATCCTGCGTTGGCACCTCACACCTATATTTTCACTCTCAGTGGCTTGTCGAGTATAGTAAGCGGGTGGTACCACAGTGGGCGTGTGCACATGCCCACTGCAGGATAAGCAGGCAAGATGCCATCAAGCTGATGAAAGTAATCCTGGAGAACCTTCCACAGGGAAAGCTTTGACCAATGAGGTGGAGCTGGAACTGTCACTGTCCATAGTGAAAGAAGATGTGCATAATGATACGAAACGTGCTTCCAAAGAGAAGGCTTTGAATATTGCAGGTTCCAGACAGGGTTTGGGAAAAGGCTGAAACCTTTCATCAGTATTTTTGTAACAATGACCCCCTCTTTATAACTGGCCTGTGGAAAAGGCAACACAAAAGATTTATGTAGAGGACCACCCAATAGTTTTCTTAGAAAGATTTGAAAAAAATTCAACACTGAATTCATTCTTTGTTTTTAATAAGTGTGTCCTAAGTGATTCAGGTGTGTTCAACACTGTGTGATCCCATGGACTGTAACCTGCCAGGCTCCTCTGTCCATGGGATTCTCCAGGCAGGAATACTGGAGTGGGTTGCTATGCTCTCCTCCAGGGGATCTTCCTGACCCAGGGATCAGGGACCTGCATCTCTTACATCTCTTGCATTGGCGGGAGGGTTCTTTACCACTAGCACCACCCAGGAAGCCCCTTATTTTCAATATTAGTGCATAATTACAACTACCACTCAAATTGTTTTCAGTATTAATGCATATTTACAATTATAATCTAAGTGGTTTACTTTTGTTTTTCAAGTAAATTCCTAAGCAAATGTCCTGTTGTTCACTGGGGTGTTTTAAAATCCTTTTCAAATGACTCACTTTTTGAGCCATTTTCCTGTATCATGAAACTTGAAATAAACCTAGCAAGTATAATTTGACAAGAGGAATGGTGAGATTATTTTTGTTAAACTATGTTTTTTTCCTCTAGGAAGCCCTGAAAAACAAATTTATAAGAAGCTATATAAAAAGCCAGCTGCACATTGATGTAGGCAAACTGACTGAAAAGCTTCAGATCTTCGGTAAGTGTGGTGGATGGTGTGGTGGGNGAGGAATGGTGAGATTATTTTTGTTAAACTATGTTTTTTTCCTCTAGGAAGCCCTGAAAAACAAATTTATAAGAAGCTATATAAAAAGCCAGCTGCACATTGATGTAGGCAAACTGACTGAAAAGCTTCAGATCTTCGGTAAGTGTGGTGGATGGTGTGGTGGGTCCACTGTCCGGCCAGGAAATTTCTGGGTGACACAGACAAGCCACTGCTTCCTCCCTCAGTCTCTGGATTCTTATCTGTTAGATGAAGAGCTTGAATTAAATATACTCCATAGTTTGCTTATCACTGAAGTTTTCTGACTTGCTGATTCAGGGCTTGAATAGTAAGGGACTTAGTTCAAAAGGAAGGGTTCTGATTTAAATACATGAGTTCCGAGGTATAACCCAAGTTTATAAAAGAAATGGCTATCACTGAGTTACTAAGTCAATTGAAAGCATTTATGTTCATTAGAGGATTTGAAGATCTGAAGCTTAGATAAAAAATTCATCAGTCAGCAAATGTTCATCGCATGTCTACAGTTTATCAATCCGTGACTTCGTTTAGATACTCAACAGCCGTTTTGTGAACATGCAGGAGAGTCAGGCTCTGAGCGAGAATCTGATTTGCCAGGTGTGTCTCAGGGATGCTCCTAGGAGCGTGGACCAGCAGATGGAATGGAAGTGCTTCCAGGAGGGAAGGAAGGGTGTCAGGCCATCTGACGCCCCCGGCACTGTGCTCTTGCCCAGGACAGGGGCTGCACCTGCCTGGAGCATGAGGGTTAGTGGGGGGCAAGGCATTAGCGATTTATGGCCTCAGAAAGTTTACCAGTATTTCTAAATAGATGTTACTGCCCTGAATTATGTTTTCATGTAGTTAAAGCAGACTTGAAAACACAGTCGTTCTGGAAAACTAGCCAGTGGCTCCCTTGTTAGCTGTGGGGTGAGGATCAGATGTTTCCTGTCCCGACACTGAGGCTCATTACTCTGTGTGCCTGCAGCCCCACTAGGGTTTACCTTGGGGCACAGGGACCAAATGCTTCTCCAGCACCNGGGGGGAGGCAGGGGAGACTGGAGAGGCAGGGGAGGCAGGGGAGGCTGGGGAGGCATGAGAGTCAGGAGAGGCAGGGGACACTGTGGAGGCAGGGGAGGCCCGGGAGGCTGGCGAGGCAGGGGGAGGCAGGGGAGGCCCGGGAGGCTGGCGAGGCAGGGGAGTTTGGGTGCTGGGTCCCCAGTCAGCAGATCTGGCCCTGCAAGATGGGGGCTGGGGGGCTGGGTGGAAACACCCCCACCAGCCTCGGTGTTTGGTGAGTGCCTCCATCGAGCTGGTCAGTTACAGTGGGGATGGTTTTCTGCGCCGGGGCGCCGTGGCTCTTAGGAGTGACCTTGGTGGTGGTCACTGCTGAGAGCCACCTGGGGAGGTGTGGCCTCTGGGCAGGGATTTCCGAGCATAGCAGTGGCCCTGGCCAGTTCCGTTCCTGGAGTTGGAAGCCTGTGATGCTCTTGTGGTGGGTGTGACTGTTACTGCTTTCTTCTTTGTTTACTCGTGGGTTCGTCTGCTGACATAAAGATCAGGAGACATTCTGTTATGAATCGCATATGGTAAGTAGTTCAGGCTTTGATAAGGGCTCTGCTCTAATTAGAGATGATTGCATGCAATACGTGTGGGTGTGCTTAGTCCCTTCAGTCATGTCTGACTCTTTCTGACCACGTGGACCATAGCCCGCCAGGCTCCTCTGTCCGTGGGATTCTCCAGGCAAGAGTACAGGTGTGGGTTTCCATGCCCTCCTCCAGGGGATCTTACCGACCCAGAAATCAAATCCATATCTCCTGTGGCTCCTGCATTACAGGCAGATCCTCTCCCACTGAACCACTGAGGAAGCCCTACAGGCAAGATGATAAACAGCAAATCGAGTCTCTAGAAAGTAGCATGAGGCATGTGAGCCCGAGAGCATGTGGCAGCGGCCAGACCCATCTCAGGAGTCAGGGGGTCTGTGGAGGGGTAGGCAATGGCACCCCACGCCAGTGCTCTTGCCTGGAGAGTCCCAGGGACGCGGGAGCCTGGGGGGCTGCCGGCTATGGGGTCGCACAGAGTCGGACATGACTGAAGCGACTTAGCAGCAGCAGCAGGGAAAAATTAGGAGCTTGGGGTTAAAAGATAGTGACTACTTATATAAAATAGACAACAACTTACTGTATAGCACAGGGAACTATTCTCAATATCTTGTAATAACCTACAATGGAAAAGCATATGAAAAGAGTAAAACACATATGTATAACTGAATCACTATGCTGTATGACTGAAACTAACACAGCTTTGTAAATCAAGCATACTGCAGGAAAAGAGAAAGAGGTGAAATTTTNCTCAATATCTTGTAATAACCTACAATGGAAAAGCATATGAAAAGAGTAAAACACATATGTATAACTGAATCACTATGCTGTATGACTGAAACTAACACAGCTTTGTAAATCAAGCATACTGCAGGAAAAGAGAAAGAGGTGAAATTTTCAGTTTGGTTGAATGCTGTTTACACAGTAGTCAAGTTAGAAATTAAAGCCAAGTTAGAAATTAAATTCAGTCACTTGAAGAACTTTTTGCTAAGAGAATGAAGTGTGGTGAGTGGCTCTATTTCTTAGCATCAGGATCACATTCAAGGAGCGTCCGTAATATCCTTGGACTTTCAATAACTGATACCAGGGCCCTTCCCTGGTCTGGCTCTGCCCCCAGAGGGCCAGGTTAGTATTCTGCTGATGCTAGCAACCCTGACTGACTTTTTCCTTCAATTAAGAGTGTCTTTTTGTGGAGATGTTGCTGAGATTAAACGACTAATACATATAAAGTGCTTTCCACAATGGTGGGCGAGTAGCTAGTGCTCAAAGAAGATCCCTGGAGATGTAAAGGGCAGCCCACTCCAGTGTTCTTGCCTGGAGAAATCTGTGGACAGAGGAGTCTGGCGGGCTACAGCCCATGGGGTTACAAGAGTCGGACACGACTTAGTGACTGAACAGCAGCAGCGGCAGTGTAAGAATATAAATAAGATTTTAAAAAAGCAGGCACTGAGGTTTCATCACGAAGTCCTGTCATCTGTAGACAAGAGGTGACTGTGAAATTAAAGAGCTAAATGCAGAAGGCGGTTCTTATTTGAAAATTGTCAGAAATCCTCAAGTTATAAAGTTGTTTGGTAAAGGCAAGTCAGAATAACGTCAGTATTCTCCAGGGAGCTAACAAATCCCCAATTTAATCTGCACTCAGAACTCCCCCTCCCTTTGGCTAATCCTGCGTTGGCACCTCACACCTATATTTTCACTCTCAGTGGCTTGTCGAGTATAGTAAGCGGGTGGTACCACAGTGGGCGTGTGCACATGCCCACTGCAGGATAAGCAGGCAAGATGCCATCAAGCTGATGAAAGTAATCCTGGAGAACCTTCCACAGGGAAAGCTTTGACCAATGAGGTGGAGCTGGAACTGTCACTGTCCATAGTGAAAGAAGATGTGCATAATGATACGAAACGTGCTTCCAAAGAGAAGGCTTTGAATATTGCAGGTTCCAGACAGGGTTTGGGAAAAGGCTGAAACCTTTCATCAGTATTTTTGTAACAATGACCCCCTCTTTATAACTGGCCTGTGGAAAAGGCAACACAAAAGATTTATGTAGAGGACCACCCAATAGTTTTCTTAGAAAGATTTGAAAAAAATTCAACACTGAATTCATTCTTTGTTTTTAATAAGTGTGTCCTAAGTGATTCAGGTGTGTTCAACACTGTGTGATCCCATGGACTGTAACCTGCCAGGCTCCTCTGTCCATGGGATTCTCCAGGCAGGAATACTGGAGTGGGTTGCTATGCTCTCCTCCAGGGGATCTTCCTGACCCAGGGATCAGGGACCTGCATCTCTTACATCTCTTGCATTGGCGGGAGGGTTCTTTACCACTAGCACCACCCAGGAAGCCCCTTATTTTCAATATTAGTGCATAATTACAACTACCACTCAAATTGTTTTCAGTATTAATGCATATTTACAATTATAATCTAAGTGGTTTACTTTTGTTTTTCAAGTAAATTCCTAAGCAAATGTCCTGTTGTTCACTGGGGTGTTTTAAAATCCTTTTCAAATGACTCACTTTTTGAGCCATTTTCCTGTATCATGAAACTTGAAATAAACCTAGCAAGTATAATTTGACAAGAGGAATGGTGAGATTATTTTTGTTAAACTATGTTTTTTTCCTCTAGGAAGCCCTGAAAAACAAATTTATAAGAAGCTATATAAAAAGCCAGCTGCACATTGATGTAGGCAAACTGACTGAAAAGCTTCAGATCTTCGGTAAGTGTGGTGGATGGTGTGGTGGGTCCACTGTCCGGCCAGGAAATTTCTGGGTGACACAGACAAGCCACTGCTTCCTCCCTCAGTCTCTGGATTCTTATCTGTTAGATGAAGAGCTTGAATTAAATATACTCCATAGTTTGCTTATCACTGAAGTTTTCTGACTTGCTGATTCAGGGCTTGAATAGTAAGGGACTTAGTTCAAAAGGAAGGGTTCTGATTTAAATACATGAGTTCCGAGGTATAACCCAAGTTTATAAAAGAAATGGCTATCACTGAGTTACTAAGTCAATTGAAAGCATTTATGTTCATTAGAGGATTTGAAGATCTGAAGCTTAGATAAAAAATTCATCAGTCAGCAAATGTTCATCGCATGTCTACAGTTTATCAATCCGTGACTTCGTTTAGATACTCAACAGCCGTTTTGTGAACATGCAGGAGAGTCAGGCTCTGAGCGAGAATCTGATTTGCCAGGTGTGTCTCAGGGATGCTCCTAGGAGCGTGGACCAGCAGATGGAATGGAAGTGCTTCCAGGAGGGAAGGAAGGGTGTCAGGCCATCTGACGCCCCCGGCACTGTGCTCTTGCCCAGGACAGGGGCTGCACCTGCCTGGAGCATGAGGGTTAGTGGGGGGCAAGGCATTAGCGATTTATGGCCTCAGAAAGTTTACCAGTATTTCTAAATAGATGTTACTGCCCTGAATTATGTTTTCATGTAGTTAAAGCAGACTTGAAAACACAGTCGTTCTGGAAAACTAGCCAGTGGCTCCCTTGTTAGCTGTGGGGTGAGGATCAGATGTTTCCTGTCCCGACACTGAGGCTCATTACTCTGTGTGCCTGCAGCCCCACTAGGGTTTACCTTGGGGCACAGGGACCAAATGCTTCTCCAGCACCTTGCTGAGAACCCATAGCATTTCTCAACAGATTTCTATTTTCCATATTATTCAGTGAAGTGGGGTTTTTTTTTTTGTTGTTGTTCTTTAATTATTTGAAAGTTTATAACTTAATTTAGAAATATTTGGGATTTTCCATTTATCTTTGTGTTACTGACTTCCAGCTTCAGGTCGTGGTGGTCAAAGCCTGTACAGTCAATATGACTTCATTTGTTCCAAATTTGTTGACTTAATGCCCCTGCATGGTTAGCCTGGCTTCTCCATGTAACAGTTCTATGTGGGGAGGGGATGCAACCCTGTATGTCCTTGGTTTTTGTAAGCCTGTTCTATTGGCTATTAAGAAGTGCGTGTTTATATTTCCCATTATGGTTGTGAATTTGTCTATTTCTCCTTAATTCTTTCAGTTTAGGCTTGATTTGTTTTGAGACTGTATTTAATTTTCTACTGAGAACATGTAAGATCTTTATTTTCTTGTCTGTATTTAAAATTTTTGTTTCTTTCTAGCAGTTTTACTTTACATTTTACATCATGGGTTTCCTGCTTTGGTTTTGAGGCACTTCTTGAATTAGTTTCTTGATATCGTACATTTTGAGAGAGTCTTAGTTCTTTTCTCTTGATATGTTACTTCTGAGCAATTTTCTAATTCTCCTCTGAAACTCCAATTAAACACCATGAAAGATTTTCTTTGTCTGTATGCTTATTGTATCTTTTTCTCTTGTTTTCTAATCTTTTTCTCCTCTGTGCTTCAGCTTGAGATCTTTTTTTTCTTGCTTTTTTAAAATCCGCTCATTCTCACCTCAGCTGAGAGATCTTTGTTTCATTTGTCCCATTTTCCAATCTCAACTTGCAATTTGATTCTGGGTTTGGTTTTTTTTTTGGCCATACCTCTTGGCATGTGGGATCTAAACTCCCCAACCAGGAATTTAAATCTGTGCCCCCTGAAATGGAAGCGCAGAGTCTTAACCACTGGACTGCTAGAGAAGGCCCCAGATTAAAAAAAAATAATAATAGTTTTCAATTCTTTGCTGAAATTTTCCCGGATTTCATCTAATTTTTGGACAATTGTATCCAAAGATTTTTGAAGCATGTGTTGAGTCTCTTGTTAGTTTTTCATCTTTTTTCCTCTGTTTTATGATGTCCATGAATACTCATCAGTTGGCAGTATCTCGGGAAGCTCTTTGAAGCCTTTGCACAGATTTTTAAAAATCATCTATATTTTCTAATTGTTTGTCTTCAGCAGGTTGTCCATCACTATTATTAATACTTTAATATGGATCCTTTTAGTTTGCAGGCAATTACCCTTCACATATCAGATATTTTCCTGTCACTTCATTGAATCTTTCACCTGTATGTAAAAAATAATGTCATTTTAATCTTTAGGTTCATTTTTGATCATTGTTTCTATTTTTTTGTTACTTATTTTGTTTGAATTCTCTCTTTCATGTTGGAGGGTTTCCTTAAAATGTTGGTGAGGTTAAGAACAAGACGCTAAAACCCAGCTGGATGCTTCTCATGTGCACGGAGCTTATTTGGCCTCAGTTTCCTTCTGTGGGTCTCAGCTGAGGGAAGGTTTGTCCCCAGGGGCACCTGGCGGAGTCACAGCTGGTGAGATGCTCTGGCCAAGACATAATGTCATTTTAATCTTTAGGTTCATTTTTGATCATTGTTTCTATTTTTTTGTTACTTATTTTGTTTGAATTCTCTCTTTCATGTTGGAGGGTTTCCTTAAAATGTTGGTGAGGTTAAGAACAAGACGCTAAAACCCAGCTGGATGCTTCTCATGTGCACGGAGCTTATTTGGCCTCAGTTTCCTTCTGTGGGTCTCAGCTGAGGGAAGGTTTGTCCCCAGGGGCACCTGGCGGAGTCACAGCTGGTGAGATGCTCTGGCCAAGACAGCTCTCCTAACAGCAGTGGCCCCAGATATTGGGAAGCCTTCGTCTGGAAGAGCCAAAAGCATCAGGATGGAGGCAGTTGTTGAACATCATCTTTAGGGCCAGAAATGGAGGAACTTAAATCTCCTTGCTGGTCACGGCTCACACTAGTGTGTCTCAGGTCCTCAGTCGTAAGCATCGAATGGGAAAAATGCTCAGCTTCTCCTGGCTGAAATCACTGTAGAATCTTGTCCCCCATGCCTGTGTGAGCCTCTGAGTCTTGCTGCCTTTGCAGGCTGACTGGGACCCTATGGCCTTCCTGTACCTCCTGCTCCTTGGACCTGTGTGTCTTCCCTCCTTCTCATTGTGTGTGACACGGACCCAGGAGAGAGAAGCTGGCCTGATCCAGGCCTCTCACGGTGGGCTTTTGTGCCCTGTCCTGTTTCCATCCTCTCCTGTAGAGGTGCCCCCCAGCACTCCCCAGCACCCCCGTCAGGCAGGGGAGGGCATTGCAGTGTTCAGACTCAACAAATGGCGAAGACTTGAGGGGCTCTTGTGGTACACTCGCTCCACTGAGTGAGAACTCTCTCCACATACATGCTGCTGCTTTCGGGGGTTGAGGGAGGGCTCTGCATGGGACCCTGAAGCCCGTGGCATTTGTGTGGAGCTGCTTTTCTAACAATACACATGTACACACACATGCACACATGCACGCACACACAGCTATAATGATTCAGTTATATAATGATTCAGCTATGCCAAGCCCATTTAAAGCAGCTTTGGTTCTGTCCCTGGGAGACAAGTAAAGCCACAATCTGCAGAGGCCAAGCCACTCCTTATTCCATGAAGCCTCAGTGAAATTTTTGGCAAGCTTCCTGGGTAAGCTTGTAGAGCACACATTCCAAATGACAAATGATCAGCAACACAGAAATGCCCCCGTTTGCCCCATGCTGTCAAATGGAACACTTTCCCATTCTCTATCAAAAACAAGAAGACAAAAATCCCCAAAAGCCAGAGCCCCTCAGAGTGTGCAGCCCTCTTATTTTCTAGCTGTTGAGCTTAGTTTCATTAGGAAGAATTGCATTAAGATTGGTGCCTAGTTCTCCTCTTCAGCAGCTGGAACCGTGACAACAGGAGGTACTCAGTAAGCACGCGAGGTACCCAAGAAAGCTCAATCCGCAGGACGATCCCATAGGGGATTCTGCTTTCTTCACACTGCAGATGAGAACACAGACTTTGACATTTCAGACAACTTTCCAGGATAAACATGGAGTTACAGTAGAGCTGACTCAGGGGTAGCACTGGTCTTGTCCCCGTTGCAGACACCACTACCCGGCTGCCCTGGTAAGGTACAGAGGTGGTCTCTGCCCAGAGCTGGCTTCCACCAGCCCTTGTCTCACACCTTCTTTCCCTTGGTTCTTCATTCCCTCTGGCCCCTGCTACTGACTTGCCCATTGGTTGCAACCTCGTCTTCTGTGATTTAACTGTTTTCTTTCCAAGTATCAACATTACAGGGAGCGTTTGTGAAAGTTTGCCCTCAGCATGGAAGTAGCAGTTTTTGCATGGAATGGAACTGGACTGTTGCGAGTAATTTTCTCATGAGGGAGCTTATTTGCATAATCCTCTATGTAGGAACCGTACATGCTGTGCCGAGAAACCTTGTTATGTCCTTGTTTTACTCTCCTCAGGAGGGAAGTTGGACGCCATGTTGAACCACACGGGTGCCGGCCGCCTGCGCTCCCTGGGCCGCGTCCTGGTCGACCTGGCTTCCTGCATCCGGCTGAACCGCTTCCGGGGCCTGGCCTCTGCTGCCGCCCTGGAGGCCACAGCACAGGCCCTCCTGCGGAAGAACACTTTATTGGCCAGTAAGTGTTCAATTAACATGCGTGCTCTTAAGGGCAGTGCTTGCGTGTTTCTCCCCAAACGTGTCTTATCATGGCTTCAAAAGAAAAGGAGTGCCTTCCAGGTAAAATGAGTAAAGCAGAATTGGCTGCCTTGAGTTGGTGGAAGGATGGGCCTTGTATGCTATTTCCAGGGTCTGTGTTTCCCAGTTTATTAAACTTATTTACTAGTTTATGGCTAAATTTCGCATGACACATTACTCGGCACGTTACGCTTTTCTTGATTAAATCTATGATTTCTTACATCTCTGTTATTTTTACCGTGGTGTCTCAACATCGTTGGTGTCAGCGAAGAAGAGACAGTGGCTAGTTCAAGTCTTATTGAGTCAACATGAATAGAATGTATTCTTGTATTCCTTTCGAATAAACAGGGAATTGTTTCTATTCAGCTTTGTATTAGTTTTCTAAGGCTGCTGTGACAGTATCAGAGACTAGTAGCTTAAATAGCGGAAATTTATTTTCTCACAGTTCCGGCGTCCAGGTGTGTGCAGGCCTGGCTCCCTCAGAGAACTTGCTCCTTGGCCTGTGGACGGCTGTCTACTCCCTGTGTCTCTCCTTGCCTCCCCTCTGTGTGTGTCTTTCCAAACATCCCCTTCTTATAAGTATCCCAGTCCTTTTGGTCTAGAGCACATCTTGTGACCTCTGTAAAGACTCAGTCTCCAAATAAGGTCATATTGTGAAGTACTAGGGGTTAGGGCTTCAACTTATGAATTTCAGGAGGGCAGACTTCAACCCACAGGGTATTTTTTTATGAAGTCGGAAGAATTCCTATAGCAGAACACAGAAACCAAAGACATCAATTCTTAGGGACATCTGTTATCCCATAGAAGGAAATCCTGATTATTTAAGCAGCCTCATGTGATTTTTCAAGTCCTGAAAAAATGCAAAGGAAATTATTTTTTATTTATTTATGATACTACAGTGTTGGTTTTATTAAAATAAAAAAATTAGTTTTTTTAAATTACAGATATCATTTATGAATATTGACATAAAAACCTTGAGCAAAATGCAAGCAAACGAAAGCAGTACTTTAAAAGGGTTATATTACTATGACCAAGGGAGATTCATTCCTGGAGTCTGAGAATAAGTTAACAGACACAGATTAATCAATGTGATATGTCACTTTAATAAGATGAAAGGAAAATATTCATCTCGATGCAATAAAAGAATTCCACAAAATTCTACATCGTTTCATGATAAAAACAGTTAATAAACTAGAAATAGAAGGAAACTTAGCATGATAAAGGCCATACAAGAAAAACCCACAGCCAGCAAAATATTCAATGGTAAAAGACTGAAAGCTTTTCCCCTAGAATCAGGAACAATGACCACTTTCGATACTTCTAGTCAGTTTTATGGACTTCCCCAGTGTCTCAGTGGTAAAGAATTCACCTGCAGTGCAGGAGACACAGGAGATATGGTTCGATCCCTGGGTCAGGAAGATTCCCCTGGAGTAGGAAAAGGCTACCTGCTCCAGTATTCTTGCCTGTAAAATTCTGTGGACAGAGGAGCCTGGCTTGGCTACAGTCCATGTGGTCATAGAGAGTTGGACATGACTGAGTGCACACACACATATACACAGTCAATATCATATTAGAAGTTGTAGCTAGAACAAGTACTCAAGAAAAAGTAGGGAGTTAGGAGGTCTTGGTTCTACCTAATGGCTGAGGGCTGTGCCACACAGATTAGCCTCATCTCCCCGGAGCGAGGCCCCTGCATTATGGGGCAAGGACTGAGCTGAATGTCTTGGATGGTCTGGTCAGACCGCTGCTGATGTGCTGTGAGCCTCTTCTAGGTTGTGATGACCCCTTGTTTGCCCTTTTCTGACCTTAGGCATCATATTCAACAGTTCCTTAGTTGGTAAGAACCTCAGCTCAGAATCTCTGCAGCTACCGCCCCAGGTCACCTACAGCATCCGGACCAGCATCTTGTATAGCATGAGAACGGATCTGGTGAAAAACCCTTTCTGGAAGTTCCACCCTCAGAGCCTCCCAGCCGACGGGTTCAAGTATAATTACATCTTTGTGCCACTGCAAGACATGATTGAAAGAGCCATCATCTCAGTGCAGACGGGGCAAGAGGCCCTGGAGCCAGCCACACAGGCCCAGGCCATCCCGTACCCCTGCCACACCAGCGACTTGTGAGTACCCTGGCCGTGGGAGGGGCCCTGTGTTGGGAGACCGGATAGAGGAAAATCCTGGAGCTTCTGCATAGTCGTTCCACTAAAAAGCACTGGAAGAAAATCCATTCTCCATTTTGATTTCCTAAGGCTCATTTCTGTCTGAGCCATCCAGATAGAAGAATAATTGTTGAGACAATGTGTTCGGTTCAAACTGACATCAGGCATCTGTAGCCTCTAACACCCTTTGGAATAAGTTTGACAAGTAGTATTCAAGAGGGATTCCTCCCACCTGAACAAGGGAATCAGAGAAAGCGTGTTTGTTCTTCAGCAAAAATCCTTACAGTTTAGGTGGGGTCATTGTTGAACTGGGTGATTCAGTGGGTGATCTCTTGGGGTGACAGTGAGGGGAAGGTCAGTTGAGGGGACCCAGGGCAGTGCTCACCCTTGGGATGCTCTTCCATTTTCGACACTCCAGAGTGAGACACAGGTGGTGATGTGGGTGGTGCTGTGTTTAGAGAGGTGTGTGTGCATTCTCATCCTTCCTCCTCCTTGATTATCCCAGTGGGTTAGTAAACAGGACTGGGAAAGGAGAGGATGAAATCAGACTCCCTTCTCCAGGGCTGGGGAAGCCACACACTTCTGTGTGTGCATCTGGCACAGGCTGAGAGGGAGGGCACAACCCTGATGTGAGCCTTGAAAGCCGCAGCTTCACCCCTCTCTGGATGCCTTCCTCGCCCATATCATGAGTCACAAGGGACTCCAGCCCCAGTGCTGGAGAGGGAGGTGGAGGCAGAGAGCCTGCCTCAGCCTGGCATTGGGGTCATGGGTGGGTTGGGGGTAGATGAAGGGGAAAAGGCAGCCAGGAGGCCAGGAGGCAGAGCGGGGGTGAAGTGTAGTGGGCGCTGGAGGTTGACCACCACCCTGCACTTGCACCGACTGCATGCATCTTGAGAGAAAAGAAAAAGAAAGATTATTTCTCCAGTGTTTCTTCCTGCATGTGGGATTTTGATTCAACATGCTCATCATTTTCTGTCTTTGAACTCCCGGGACGCTGCTAATAGAGGCAGGGCACAGAGAAAACACTATTAACAAAGGCGTTATTAATATGCAGATCAGGGATTCACCACCTTCAGGAAAAGCGATGGTGACAATGAAATGTTTATGAAGATCAGAGTATCCTTTTAAAAAGACTTAAATGAGAATGTTTGATTTCCTCATTTCAAAGTTTGTTGACAGGCTTTTGTTGGGGTTCCAGAGTAAGGATAAATACTCAGAAGAGTCTGGAACACGTTTGTTTCATTCTTGCTGTCCAGGTAACAGGGACGTGACAGACAGTCCTGTTTCTGAGGTCACTTAGACATCCCTGATTTAGTATGTTTCCTTTTTTGTTAGTTTTTACGAACAAATGGCTGTCAAGAGTTGAGAAAATAGAGGGAAAAAAACCCATACTTCATACCCTCTCCTAAATCATAAGTTGGTCTATTTTGTTTGCGGAGTATCCTTGCTGACCTTGTGATACGTATTTTATATACTTGAAATCACGACATCTTGCTAAGAGTGCAAGTTTTTGTGCTGTTTCTTCCTTGGAAGCCATTTATGGAGCATTTGCTATGTGTCATGTATGTACTTGACTGTTGTACTTGGTGGTGAAAATCCTTCCGGAAGCTTGCAGACAAGGGTTAACCAGAACCGTGGGAACCCCGAGAACTGCAGTCCCCCTCGCCTGTAGGGTTCCCCAGGGCTGAGAGTCAGAGGACCCCTTCTCGCCCAGTTGGGAAGCTGGTGGGGGTGCACATGGGTCAGCACTGTATACCAACCTCTTCCCTGAGGTCCGAGTGAGGATTTGAGGTCAAGGACCATGTTCCTCCTCCCCTGCCTCCTGCTCCTTCATTTTCTCTCTGTCTGTAGTTACTCCCTTTTCAACACACTTCTGTATGTTAAAAATTCACTTGGTGCACACGTAATTTCCTTATTTTCTTGTTCTGTTGTTATTTTTTCAAAGAACTGCACTTGGACTTTATCAGTTCCCTTCTTTTGTCTTTTCTAACTCCCGGGACGCTGCTAATAGAGGCAGGGCACAGAGAAAACACTATTAACAAAGGCGTTATTAATATGCAGATCAGGGATTCGCCACCTTCAGGAAAAGCGATGGTGACAATGAAATGTTTATGAAGATCAGAGTATCCTTTTAAAAAGACTTAAATGAGAATGTTTGATTTCCTCATTTCAAAGTTTGTTGACAGGCTTTTGTTGGGGTTCCAGAGTAAGGATAAATACTCAGAAGAGTCTGGAACACGTTTGTTTCATTCTTGCTGTCCAGGTAACAGGGACGTGACAGACAGTCCTGTTTCTGAGGTCACTTAGACATCCCTGATTTAGTATGTTTCCTTTTTTGTTAGTTTTTACGAACAAATGGCTGTCAAGAGTTGAGAAAATAGAGGGAAAAAAACCCATACTTCATACCCTCTCCTAAATCATAAGTTGGTCTATTTTGTTTGCGGAGTATCCTTGCTGACCTTGTGATACGTATTTTATATACTTGAAATCACGACATCTTGCTAAGAGTGCAAGTTTTTGTGCTGTTTCTTCCTTGGAAGCCATTTATGGAGCATTTGCTATGTGTCATGTATGTACTTGACTGTTGTACTTGGTGGTGAAAATCCTTCCGGAAGCTTGCAGACAAGGGTTAACCAGAACCGTGGGAACCCCGAGAACTGCAGTCCCCCTCGCCTGTAGGGTTCCCCAGGGCTGAGAGTCAGAGGACCCCTTCTCGCCCAGTTGGGAAGCTGGTGGGGGTGCACATGGGTCAGCACTGTATACCAGCCTCTTCCCTGAGGTCCGAGTGAGGATTTGAGGTCAAGGACCATGTTCCTCCTCCCCTGCCTCCTGCTCCTTCATTTTCTCTCTGTCTGTAGTTACTCCCTTTTCAACACACTTCTGTATGTTAAAAATTCACTTGGTGCACACGTAATTTCCTTATTTTCTTGTTCTGTTGTTATTTTTTCAAAGAACTGCACTTGGACTTTATCAGTTCCCTTCTTTTGTCTTTTCTAACTTGTTGTTTCTGCTTTCATTTTTATTACTTCTTCACTTTTATGTATGGCCAATTGTTATGCTGTTTCTTTGGTACTTTTAAAAAAGATATTATTTAATTTCTTTATTTGGCTGCGTTGGGTAGTTGCGGCATGCGAGGGATTCTCTCTAATTGTGGCACATGGGCTTAGTTGCCCCGCAGCGTATGGAATCTTCCCAAATCAGGGACTGAACCTGCATCTCCAACATTGCCAAGCAGATTCTTAAGCACTGGACCATGAGGGAAGTCCCTGTGTCTTTGGTAATTGAGACTTGTGTTTGATTCATTATTTTTAATGTTTTTTTCTTCTCTTTAATTTATGTAGTTGCCTAAGGTGATGACTTTTTTTCAATCTTTATTTTAACCACCTCCCATAGATCTGATATATGACTTACAGTTCATTGTTTTGTAGACACTTGCAGTATGGGTTTCTATTTTCTTGACCCAAGAGCTATTTAAGTAAAATTTCTTTCAATTTCCAGATGGGAATTCTCAGGAATTTTAAGCATATGAAATTATTCAGCTTACTCCTAATAAGAAAAATTCAAATTAAAACTAGTCTGAGATAGCATTTAAAAAATCAGATTGACAAAAATCCAAAAGTTGTATCGTACCCTAAATATTGCTGATAAATCCTAATTCTTGCATTTGCCACCAGAAGATACTGTCTTAATCATTTTCACTTTTTGAATTTATGACATTTTCCTCTATCAACTAATATATAATCTGATGAATGATTCATGGGCACTTGAAAAGAATTTTTAATTTCCTGTTTTTGTGGTGGAAAATTTACCTGCGTTAACTTTGTTATTCAGAGTTCTCTGTCCTTTTTGTGTCCACTTCATCTGTCCTGAGCTAAGAGAGAAATCACAGCCCCTGCTTCTGGACTGTGTCCTCGATTTTTCCTGTGGTTTGGCCTTCTAGTCTTGAGGTTGAGTTCTGTGCAGAGCTGTGAATAACTGTGTTCTGGGTCTTTCTTACATAGTATGTCTTTAGTATGTCCTTAGTAGTATGCCATTCTACTTTGTATATAATTGAATTAATGGTTTCTGCTTTTCCTCCCTCCGATATTCTTGCCTGGGGAATCCCATGGACGGAGGAGCCTGGTAGGCTGCAGTCCATGGGGTTGCTAAGAGGCGGACATGACTGAGCGACTTCACTTTCACTTTTCACTTTCAAGCATTGGAGAAGGAAATGGCATCCCACTCCAGTGTTCTTGCCTGGAGAATCCCAGGGACGGGGAGCCTGGTGGGCTGCCGTCTCTGGGGTCGCACAGAGTCGGACACGACTGAAGCGACTTAGCAGCAGCAGCAGCAGCAGCAGCTTTTCCTCCTTTCTTCTCTCTCTCTGGATTCTCATTTGCTGCCATGCCTTTTGCCCATCCTTTCATCTTAAACTTTTCTGAAGTGTTTTCTTTCAGGCGTGTCTGTTGTGAGCAGCACATAGCTTCTTACACACGTGAGGTTAGCTGTTTAACAGTATGAAATGGAATTTCATGTGTATATGGTCTTAGTTGTACCTTACATTTTTCTTATTTATATTTAGTCATGTTTTGTTGTTCTAGTGATTGCGTTATAGTTGTAACTTTGTATAAATATTATCAACCCATTTTTTTTACCTTGACCAATAAAAAACATGATTTTTCTTCTTCCACTAATGTCTTCCTTTGTACCATTAGAAGACGACTGAACTTGTAGTCTACATTCGTCAGTGTTAAAAAAAATAGCCTTAAAAAAAATACTGATTTCTTTTTACGTGTTGACTGGTGGGTCTTTGTTGCTGCATGCAGGCTTTCTCGAGATGCTTTGGGCAGTGGCTTCTCTCCATTTGTGGTGTGCGTGCTCCTCACTGTGGTGGCTCCCATTGTGGATCATGGGCTCTAGATGGATGGGCCTCAGTAGCTGCAGCTCACGGGCTCTGGAGCATTGGCTCGGTAATTGTGGCGTGTGGGCTTAATTGCTCTGCAGCATGTGGGATCTTCCCAGACCAGGGATGGAACCCATGTCCCCTGCATTGCAAAGCAGATTCTTAACCCCTGGACTGCCAGGGAAGCCCGAAACAAATAGTCTAATAATAGCCTTTTATTTTGGATTTCATCAACTTTATTTTTCCTCTCTGGCTCACTTCCCCAATCTTGCAATTTTTGTGTTTTTTTTTTTTTGTCTCATTTTTACATTTCCAGGAACAAGACATTTTCAGTCTGTCTTGTCACCTTATTTTTAATATTTGTTTCGGTCTTATTTTTACTGGAAATACAGTCACTTCTTTCTCTATTCTTGCTTTATCCTTAACAAAAAAAAATGCACTAAAGTCATTCTTTTGTGGGCTGGTTTGTCTTCTGGTAACTTCCTGAAGAAGATCTCTTGAGATGATTGAACCTGAGTTCTTACATACATTTTTTTGTGTAACTCTCATGTGAACTTGATTATGTTTGGCAGCTTTTTCAAATAGTTGGCCATCTCTTCCAAATATGTATCAGAATTGCAGTGTCAGTTTTTCCTTCTCTTGTTGGTTTGGACTCATTTCCGGGAGCAGATTGGAAAAGGGTTGAGTTATACATCCATGTATTGTAATTTCTCTTTGGTTTTTTTTATTCTCTTTATTTTGCACGAAATGGCCTCACTCTGACAAGTCTGTGCAAACCATCTGGACGTCTCTGGATCTTGGATAGTGACTCCAAGAAGCCCAGAGTCTGGTTCCTCCAATTCCAGGCCCCTCATGACTCTCTCTTTCCATAGGTGATGCTCTGTGAGGTTTAGCACCTAGTATCCTTGAAAATCAGGGCACCCAGCAGTGGTTCTGCCCCAGTCATAGGGTCCAACGAGGCTGTGTTCCTGGGTGAACCCCAGGGCTGTAAGGACTGCAGGATGAACTGTGGGAGCTGGACTCACTGAGAGCATCTTGGGGCAGCCTGGATGCTGACCGGCCCGTCCCCACAGGTTCTTGAACAACGTCGGCTTCTTCTTCCCCCTGATAATGATGCTCACGTGGATGGTGTCTGTGGCCAGCATGGTCCGAAAGCTGGTTTATGAGCGGGAGATCCAGCTGGAAGAGGTAAGCAGCCTGGGGGAGGGGACGGGGCAGCGACCGGGGGGTGGCCGGATACCGTGTGTGTTTGGCTGGGTCCCACTGTCCCAGGAGATTCGTGCACTTGGGAGCCGCGTGCCCTGCCGGAGCTGTGCGGGTGCCACACCTGGTTCACCCACAGAGGAGGCGAGGCTGCAGATGGTCCCATGAGAGTCGCTAGCTCAGCCGTGTTGGTGCTTTTGTGACCTAAATGGACATACAGACAGAATTATTGTCTTCATTTACAGTTGGAATTCTTTATGTGTAGCCTTGCTATTTTTGTTAAAACTTGAAACTATCAAAACTGCTTTTAAGAATGAAAGTTCATAAAAGCATCCAGAAAAGACCAAGCCTCCCGTTCAACTGGGCAGATGCCTGGGCACATGTTATCCACTCATTCATTAAAGAAAAGGGAAAGTGCAGAGCGTATAAAGTGCATTTCATTCAGTTTTGGCTAGAATTGCACTTTCGTTTTGTAGGTAGTTTACCTGTTTGGAATGCATGCATTCCTGGATTTCTGTGTTTCTTCCCTGTCCAGCTGCACCCCAGTGTGAGGCCTGGGCCTCGGGGTTAGTGGGGCTGTGGGGGTGTGGCTGCACCCAAATTATTCTGATCTTCAAGTATTCAGCCCCACACCCAGAGATGTCACCCTGTTATAGATGGGCAAGCAGTATGTTAGTGGGTAGATACGTTTTAGTGTTATGAATTTAACTGAGTTATTTTGCAAAACTTGCTCTAGAACCTGAGCAACAACCCTCACAGAGAGCAGCTTAAGCTCTGTGTTTCCTCCTTGGTATTTCTGTTTGTTTTTATTAAACAAACCCAAGACACACCAAATGACAAATAAAAACACAATTGACGGAAGCTCAATAAACAAGGGAAGGCAGCAAAAGTGTGGCTGGTCCCTCCTTTCCTCCTGCCTTTTTAAAGCCAGGAAGTTGTTCTAAGGTCACCTGGTCCCAGTTCTTACCTCCTCACAGCCAGCGACGTGCTCTGCCGGGATCTCATTCACACTAAACACCGACTCCGGGCCAAGTGTCTGGTGCGCTGCCTCTGGGGCCTGGTGTCCACGACAGCGGCCCCTACCCTGCTCCCAGTGCAGCTGTGGTCTTCCCGGGAACTTGCCCTGCTCTCTCTCAGTCCCCGTGCTGACCTGCTCTCCTCCCTGTGTTGACAGTACATGAGGATGATGGGAGTGCACCCAGGGATCTCATTCACACTAAACACCGACTCTGGGCCAAGTGTCTGGTGCGCTGCCTCTGGGGGCAGGTGTCCACGACAGTGGCCCCCACCCTGCCCCAAATGCAGCTGTGGTCTTCCTGGGAGTCTGCCCTGCTCGCTCTCAGTCCCCGTGCTGACCTGCTCTCCTCCCTGTGTTGACAGTACATGAGGATGATGGGAGTGCACCCGGCCGTCCACTTCCTGGCCTGGCTCCTGGAGAACGTGGCTGTGCTGACCGTGAGCAGTGCTGCCCTGGCCCTCGTCCTCAAGGTCAGTGGCGTTTTCACCTATAGCAGCGCCTGGATCATCTTCCTCTTCCTCCTGGACTTCGGCGTGTCGGTGGTCACGCTGAGCTACCTCCTGAGCGCGCTGTTCAGCCGTGCGAGCATGGCCGCCCTGTGCAGCAGCCTGCTCTACACAGCCAGCTTTCTGCCCTACATCGTGCTGCTGGTGCTGCACGACCAGATGGGCGTCATCCTGCAGACGGTCCTGGTAAGTGTGTTGTCACTCAGTTGCCCATTCATGTTTGACCGTTTGAGACCCCATGGACAGCAGCACACCAGGCCTCCCTGTCCTTCACTATCTCCCAGAGTTTGCCCAAGTTCATGTCCATTGAGTTGGTGATGCCATCCAACCACCTCATCCTCTGTTGTCCCCTTCTCTGGTCTTCAATCTTTCCCAGCATCAGGGTCTCTTCCAATGAGTTGGCTCTTTGCATCAGGTGGCCAAAGTATTGGAGCTTTAGCTTCAGCATCAGTCTTTCCAATGAGTATTCAGAGTTGATTTCCTTTAGTATTGACTGGTTGAATCTCCTTGCTGTCCAAGGGACTCTCAAGAGTCTTCTCCAACAACACAATTTGAAGGCATCAGTTCTTTGGTGCTCGGCCTTCTTCAAGGTCCAACTCACACATCCCTACATGACTGCTGGAAAAACCATAGCTTTGACTAGATGGACATTTATCGGCAAAGTGATGTCTTTGCTTTTTTAATATGCTGTCTAGGTTTATCCTAGCTTTCCTTTCAAGAAACAGTTGTCTTCTAATTCCATGACTGTAGTCCCCATCTACAGTGATTTTAGAACCCATGAAGAGGAAATCTCCTGGTAAGTGTGCTGTGCTGTGAAACTGTAAAACAAGACTGCGTGTCCCCGGCAGCACACAGCCCGTGCTCTCAACGTGTCAGCGCACTGTTTCAGCTCTGTGGGGCTTCCCACCTCCCGTGGTCTGTCCTCCCTGCTCAGAGGCAGCTTTGTCGTGGGTGGGGTCACTGAGACCACAGAGGACAGCCTGTGAAAGACTGTCACTTGTTACATGACCGGGATTGTCCTCTGAAGACTGTTTCACTCAGGAGCATCTTAAAGGAAACACTTGACTCTGTGTCTCTTTATGTTACCTGTGGAGTGAAACAGATTTCCAAAGCTATTTTAGAAGTAAGAAATATGCATTTTTCCTTGAAGTATCATGAATTACTTTACATTAGGTGGAAAGACCTCTCCTTTGGCAGCATCAGAGTGACTCATTTGGAATGTACCTCTCAAAGCATTAGAATTCTTGGTGGTCTGTGATATTAACACTCGGAAGACTTTTTGAACACTCAACCACTTTTTGATGATGCCTGGCAAGCATGGTGCTGACACACAGCAGAGACACAGGGCAGGAGCCCACCACTGGAAGGGAGGAGGAGCTGAGGTTAAAGGCGTTGTTGTCACGTAAACATCCCATGTGTGTGCTCAAGGGCAGGGCAGGTCCTCCCCGCAGGCCGGGAAGTGTGATTGGAATCCCCCAGTTGGAGGGAGGATCTGAGGAGGGACCAGGGGGAGAGTCAGGCAAAGTCAGAAATCTCCAGGTGCTGTATGTTTTCTCTTGAATGTGGAATCTAAAATATACAACAGGAGTTCGTGTTAAAAAAAAAAAAAAAATATATATATATATATATATATACAACAAACGACCATATAGCAAAGCAGAAGATGACTCATGGATACAGAGAGCAAACTAGTGGTTACCGGAGTGGGTGGTGGTAAGGGAGTAGAGGGAGGTGTAAGAGAGGCTGGACGATGAAAAGGCGCAAACTGCTAGGGAGGAAATGAACCTTCCGAGGACGTGACACACAACACAGAGGGTAGAGCCACTATGTTATGGTAACTCTATGTGGAATATAATCTGTAAAAATATTGAATCACCGTGTTGTACACTTGAAACCAACAGAATACTGTTAAGTCAACTGTACTGAAGTTATTAAGAAAAAGACTCCCAGTGTTGCCAGGGCATCCCTTATACGAAGGCCTTACATGAGCAAGGTCTTCAGAGGTCTCCTGGCCCCTCAGTGGGGCAAGGGCGGGGGTCAAGGTCTCTGCTCGTTTCATGCCTCAGAGTGAAATATCAATGCTTCCAAGAAAACAGAATGATTTTTCTCTAACATCAGTACACCCTTCAATCCTACCTGGTTTCTACAAGTCGTAAGCATAGATTGGCATGGTGTTCATCAGTATTTTACCCACTGATATATGCTTCTCAGTTTGGATTAGTTTGTGTCCTACCTGTAGTCATTCATAACCAGTCATCCTGTGTGTTAATTAGGTGTTTGCCGAATAATGGAAACACCTGGGACCCCCTGGTGCCCCCATCAAACACTCCTTACACAGGGGAAATGAGCCATCGACCATCCGGCCTGAGTTTCAAGTGATGTTTTTTGTTTTTATTTCAGTCCTCAGATTTAAGAAGTGCTTCTCAATTTGGATTAGTTTGTGTCCTACCTGTAGTCATTCATAACCAGTCATCTTGTGTGTTAATTAGGTATTTGCTGAATAATGGAAACACTTGGGACCCCCTGGTGCCCCCATCAAACACTCCTTACACAGGGGAAACGAGCCATCGACCATCCGGCCTGAGTTTCAAGTGATGTTTTTTGTTTTTATTTCAGTCCTCAGATTTAAGATTTTATGTACATGAAGGCTGATTTCCTTTTTATATGCTGAAATTGCTTCTAGCAAATAAAAAGTCTGACTTAAGGACATTATATTTTTAAATGTGAGATACTTTTCCAGTAAGGTTTTTTTTTTTTTTTTCCTTAAACACAAGACCTCTCCACTGGAGATGAAATAACATTTTCCTCCAATGCACCCTCTTCTCATGTAGAATCGTGTGTGTTTGGCATCCAGTCTGCCTGCAGTGTGCTCCAGGGCATTCACTTAATAATAAACCACAGTAAATTGCTCTATTCCATTTTCCACTGTTTGGAGTTATATGTTTCTGTGTACAGTGCGTTGGATTTATGACACTTCAAACATTGCAGTAAAGAGAATTCCTTTTAACATTAAAAACTGGCTTGTTATCACACTTTTCAGAACGGAATGATGCGTGATCCAGTCTTGGGTTCAGGTGTTGGAACCACCACCTGGAGCGGTGGTTTACATCATTAGCGCCTGAACGTGCAGTGGTTTCTTTCTTTGAATTTAGTGCTATGGATTTTCTCTGGTCCCCAGTCGAGCACTAACTTTCTGTTTTTCTCTTCTCTCCCTCAATCTGCGGGCAGTGCCTCCTCTCCACAACCGCCTTTGGACAAGGAGTGTTTTTTATTACATTCCTAGAAGGGCAAGAGGCAGGTAAGAGGATGCAGTTTTTTAAGTAGTGACTCTAAGTGACTCAGGTTTTTGGAAATGTATAGTTATCATGTTTCAAGTGGTAGAGTAGAGAGTGTCAGTTACTAAGCAGAAGGTTTGGAAGGAGATCCTGGTGTTGGTTTAGCTGATGTAAACCCCTTCCTCCATCCAGCTGCCCTGGTTTTAGGCACAGCAAATCATCTTGGCCTCGTGCTCCAGGTCAGCCATTCAGGTAGTGCCCAGGGCTTCCCTGTGACTCATTCAACTTAGTGACCCTTAGAATTCTCCCCAGAAGTGGGTATTCAGGGTCCCGTGTCACAGACTGGTACTGAACTGTAGTTGTCTTCCTGGATTCCTGTCCACCTTTCCGGTTTCTCTTTCTAACTGCCTCTCTCACATGATGGCTCTTCATATATTGTTAGCTCTCATCTGCACCTGCAGAGTTTCTGGATCCTTCCTGAAGCTACGATCCAGAAGAAATCTAACCAGCATAGAATTCAAACCAAGTATCCTGCCTCTATTCTCTATATTTCACTCCTGTTAATCTCCCTGTGTGCGTGTGTGCATGCTAACTCACTACAGCCGTGTCTAACTCTTTGAGACCCTACAGACTGTAGCCCACCAGGCTTCTCTGTCCATGGGAGTCTCCAAGAATACTGGAGTGGCTTGCTATGCCCTCTGCCAGGGGATCTCCCTGACCTAGGGATTGAACCTGCATCTCCGTGTCTCTTGCATTGGCAGATGGGTGCTTTACCACTAGCACCACCTAGGAAGCCCATTGATCACCCTACAAACATTTAAAAAACCGTTGGCAGTAATCTTCACTTATATTAGGATTTTGGCAACTAAAATTCTAGACCAGAGGAGACGTGTATTTCTTAGATGTTTATATGGTTTTTATGGTGCATTGAAGATGCAGGGAAAATGCATGCCATATATGAAACCGAACTCCAGATCTCATTACATTAACTCATGAATTTGTGCCCATCTTGAAATTCTCAGACTTTTTGGTAAAACATGTTGAACTGTCCTAAACTATACAACACTGCTGCTGCTGCTGCTGCTAAGTGGCTTCAGTCGTGTCCGACTCTGTGCGACCCCATAGATGGCAGCCCACCAGGCTCCCCTGTCCCTGAGATTCTCCAGGCAAGAACACTGGAGTGGGTTGCCATTTCCTTCAACTGTATTAAAACAGATGACTCATCCTGAAATGCCCTATCCTGAGTTCTTTGAACTGATTTTTAAACTAAACGGGATCATGAGAATATGGAAGAAATATGGTTACTGTTAGAGTGTTTGAATATTTAGATCCAGATTCCAACAAGTCCACAATGTTACATTTATTTGCTTATTTATTGGCTGTGTTGGGTTGTTGTGTGTGGAGTCTGCGCTCGCTGTGGAGAGCAGGGGCTACTTTCCAGTGGCCGTGCGCGGGCTTCCGGTTGCAGTGGCTTCTCTTGCTGTGGAACACGGGCTTCCGGCACACAGGCTTCGGTAGCTGTGGCCTGGCAGGCTCTGTGGTTGCAGTTCTCCAGCCCTGGAACTTGGGCTCTGTAGTTGTGGCACACGGGCTTAGGTGATCCATGACATGCGGGATCTTCCTGGACCAGGAATCCAACCAGTGCCCTTTGTACTGCAAGGCAGATTCTTAACCACTGGAGCACCAGGTGCCCCGAAACATTTATTTTATTGAGTTCTAGGTTAGTACCGAGCTTCCCTGGTGGCTGAGAGGTTAAAACGTCTGCCTCCAATGCGGGAGACCTGGGTTCGATCCCTAGGCCGGGAAGATCTCCTGGAGAAGGAAATGGCAATCCACTCCAGTATTCTTTCCTGGAGAATCCCATGGATGGAGAAACCTAGTAGGTTACAGTCCACGGGGTCACAAAGAGTCGGACACGACTGAGTGACTTCACCTCATCTCACCTCAGGTTAGTACCATAGGAAAACTGAGAAAGATGAATATTTCTCGTAAAAGAAATTAAAGAATCTGCCTGCAATGTGGGAGGCCTGGGTTTAGTCCCTGGGTTGGGAGGATCCCCTGGAGTAGCAAATGGAAGCCCACTCCAGTATTCTTGCCTGGAAAATTCCACGGATGGAGGAGCCTGGTGGGCTGCAGTCTTGGGACTGCAAGAGTCAGACATGACTGAGTGAATGAACCATCATAGAATTAATTTTACTCCAGAAATACCTTGCAAACGTATTGTTAGAAGAGAATGATTCTTTCCTACTGCAGCTCCTGTATCCTGTTTATATATATTCCAAGAACAAGAAGAATAGTATAATTTTGAGTAGGTGTTCAAGGACTTTTCATCTTGTTTTTAAACAGGTTTATTTCCCCTAAATATAGAGTTTTTTAGTTAAGCAAGTACAACTAGGTATAAGCAGAGCTTAGATATTTAAGTGTTGTTAATGGTCACCCACCTGCTGTCCTTGTTGGTGTGAGATGAAGCCAGCATTTCACTGGAAGGCCAGGACCCATGGCCTTGACCTTCCTTTTGTTTTAGCTGTGCTTAGCTGTGCCACCGGCCCAGTGGACTCAGGTCATCAAAGTCTGCCCTGAAAGAGAGTGAGCAGTGCTGATGCTGACCTTTCTCTTCCTTCCAGGGATTCAGTGGGATAACATGTACCAGTCTCCAGAACTAGCAGGCATGACATTTGGCTGGGTTTGCTGGATGATTCTGTTTGATTCAGGACTTTATTTTGTATGTGGATGGTACTTGAACAACTTGATTCCTGGTAAGAGTTCTTCACTTTATGACAAAATCAACTTAAAAAACACTTTGAGCAATGTATGTGAATATTGGATAATTATTTGTTCTTTAAATAAGACATGAGAAAGGGAGTTGATAGGATGTGTTTTAAAGAGAGCTGAGCATGTTTGAGGAAAAAATGGTGCTTCTGAATCCTGAGGCAACCGAGACCCTGTGAGGACAGGGTTGGAGGGTCCCCTGGGCCCACCATGCAGCTCCCCGGCCTGGGGGCTCCAGAAGATGCAACGGCAGAGATCCTGGTTCTCAAGCTCATGTGTGTGAGGAGGATAGAGGTGAGGGAGTGAGAAGAGCAGAGCCTGGCTCTCATGTGTCTGGGGCCCCTGGAGACCAAGGTCAGGAGTTCAGAGAGTGGGGTAGGAATCAAAGGACCTGGTTCTCAGCCAGGTCAGTGGATGGCAGGACCTGGAGGTAAGCTGGGCTGGCAACAGGGGGCTGAGCGGGGGTCTGGTGGTCGGGAGTCCCTCCAAACCAGAGTCAGTGGTGTGTGTGGGGGTGATGCAGGGCCGGCTGCCCAAGGCGATGGGCCTCCCCTTTGGTCAGTGGGGGAGGAGGCACTCACGCCACATGCCTGGCTCAGCCCCAAGCAGCAGAGATAGCACGCCAACCCTTTTTAGTTTATGTATTTTAGAAATAGCTTTTAAATGGTATGATACTTTCTTGCTGAAATTGTTTGTGGTTCTGGCTATTTACTTTCCAAACAACTGGGCATTTCAAGCAGCATCTAACCTTTAAAGTTAAGAACTAAAAGAGATTCTAATCATGTACAAGTTGAAAATGAAGGGATAGGAGAAAATAAAAAAACCTTCATTCTGTTTACAAAAATACATTCTATGCTTGGAGAGTTCATGCACCATTTAAGGATGAGTACAAATCAAAATAAAATGGGTCATTGAAAAGATTATTTTGCAGATGAGCAGGAAAAGTGATGCCCAAGAGGTAGAGCATAATTTAGAAATGTGATTTATTCTGGAAAAATTTAGATTGCACTATTGTGCTATTTGAATAAAATTAGGAAAAGGTGGATCTAGGAAATGAGAGAAAAATTTAATTGAGGAGGCCAAGGTGAAGGGAAGCTGGAAAAGGCTGGATGTTACCAAGAAGCTGGTTAACCGTGAGGGATGTTGTAGAAGATGGTGGATGTCGGTTTGAACGGCCATGCCGTCAGGACAGTGACATGCCCAGATGGTGCTGGGAAAGTGATGGATCAGGCAGCCTGTGAACCCCATTCTCCCACCCCCACACAGATCCAGGGGAAGAGAGGAACCATCACGTTTCAGTGAGAAAAACCTGGACTTGCAAAGTAAAGGCTCAGCACATCGCACACAAAATAATAATTTCAAAAAGGTGCATTTAGATGCAAAATGGCAGATGTCTTGGAGTCCACAGAAAAAGAAAAGAATTCGAGGAGTGTAAAGACCAGGGAATTGTGTTGCCCTCGTCCAGGTGAAGATTATTAGCAGATTTGTCCCTGGATCCAGAAGAAGCTGAGTTTTTCCCTAGCCCTAGGGCCCTGAGGCAAGAGGGTCCCAGGTTCTAATTTTCATATATTCCAGTGAGGCAAAGGGGCTTGTGATGCTCGGCTAGGGCTTGGCCCGCAATTCCTGCTGGAACATTCCAGCGGAGGCTGTCCCTGGCAGCACCTGTGAGTGAGCCTGGGGTGTTGCTCAGCAAGAGGGAGAGAGACAGAGGCACATCAGAATACAGAGTGACCAGAAGGAGGTGGCCTGGTCAGGACCATCCTGCAAGTTTGGGGAGGTTTTGGGGAGGAACTGGGTAAAATCTGAAATCAGAGAGGCAGTGGCTGTGGGAAAGTGCAGAGGACAGGCTTTTGACCTGATGATGATTCTTGTGGCTGTTGGGACGTGAGAGGGGCATCTGGGGCTCAGAAAGCCCTGCTGTGCGGGAGGGGCAGGGCAGGGTTGGAGCAGGGCGCCAGAAGGGGCCAGCACATGTGGAGCAGTGTTCCTCTATCTGTCTGCCTGTCCTGGGCGCCGGGGACCTCCGCCGCAGGTGTGGGCTCGGGCACGGGGCCTGGTGATGCTCTGGGGGCACCTGTCTCCTCCCAAGGAGGTGGGGGCACCTGAGATGGGGCAGAGTGGGAGAGGGAAGGGTGGGTGTGTGTCTCTGCTCTGCCCCCCAGCTGTCTGCCTGCCCCTACTTGCTCGCTGTGACAGGGATAACCTGGGAGACACAGGTTCCAGCTGTGGGAAACGGAGAATCAGAGACAACGGAAAAGATAGAGAAAACCAGGATGTCCCTAGCTCAGTGCGAGAATCAGGTGAAAACAGGCCCATCAGATACTGATCACAAATACACATCTGTGAACGTCAGTGCCTGACTCTCTGTTGTCAGTACATAGAGACTGCAGTGGGGAAGGTAGCATTAAAATAAATATCAGTGTGAATCCAATGGAGAGGAGAATGTTTATCAAATTAAATATTTAAAATAGGTTTGAATAAACAGAAAGAGATACCACATTCCTCAGTGTGGCTACTTGTCATGAATATGTTGATTTTTTCCAAGTTGATGTATAAATTTATATAATTTTAAATTATATAATATTTACTGTGAAACATGTCAATGTAAAATAATGAAATTTACATAATCATTTAAATTAAAAATACGTTTACAAGGGATTTGTTTTTAATTGATGAAATGTTTCTAAAGATAGCTAAAATATGACTTGACAACCAGTATCAAAATTTACTGAAAATGTTAAGAGGGACTGGCATCTGATGATTATATAAAACCTCCGTATTTGACAGGGATTAAAACAATGAAGTACTCATGCAATAATAAAGCAGTAGGAATATATTGAAAAGTTCAGTTACCAACCCATTTATATACAGTAATTTACTCTGGGCACTTAGATCATTTCTGTATCTCAGTCGTTGTAAACAGTGCTGTGGTGGAAATAACACGTGTTTCAGTTCAGTTCAGTCGCTCAGTCGTGTCTGACTCTTTGCGACCCCATGAATCGCAGCACGCCAGGCCTCCCTGTCCATCACCAACTCCTGGAGTTCACTCAGACTCATGTCCATCGAGTCAGTGACGCCATCCAGCCATCTCATCCTCGGTCGTCCCCTTCTCCTCCTGCCCCCCATCCCTCCCGGCATCAGAGTCTTTTCTTACACTGTTTCAAATTCATGTTTTCATATTCTCTGTACAAATATCCAGAAGTGGACTTGCTGGGTCGTACGGTAGACCTAGCCTTAATTTTTTGAGAAATTCCCATGCTGTTCTCCATAGTGGCTGCACCAACTTTCATTTGACTAACAGTGTAGAAAGTTCTTTTCTCCACATCCTGGTTATTTCTGTGTGTTTGATCATAGCCTTTCTAACTGGGCATGAGATAATACTGTGCTTTCCATTTTTTTCTCTAATAACTACTGATACTGAACATCTTTCATGTGCCTGTTGGCCTTCCCAATGTCTTTTTTTTGAAAAATGTCTACTTAGAGCCTCCGCCTACTTTTTTATCACAATATTTTCTTTGATGTTGAGTTGTATGTTAATAATATATTAGAGGTTAACCTCTTGTCAGATGTATGAGTGGATTTCCTCATTCTTACTCTTAAAGGGATAGCTTTCAGTTTTCCACCAGTATAATGTTACCTGTGGGTTTGTCATATATGACCTTTATTATGTTGAGGTATCCTGCAGCCATGAAATTAAAAGATACTCCTTGGAAGAAAAGTTATGACCAGCCTAGATAGCATATTCAAAAGCAGAGACATTACTTTGCTGACTAAAGTCCGTCTAGTCAAGGCTATGGTTTTTCCTGTGGTCATGTTTAGATGTGAGAGTTGGACTGTGAAGAAGGATGAGCGCTGAAGAATTGATGCTTTTGAACTGTGGTGTTGGAGAAGACTGTTGAGAGTACCTTGGACTGCAAGGAGATCCAACCAGTCCGTTCTGAAGGAGATTAGCCCTGGGATTTCTTTGGAGAGAATGATGCCAAAGCTGAAACTCCAGTACTTTGGCCACCTCATGCGAAGAGTTGACTCACTGGAAAAGACTCTGATGCTGGGAGGGATTGGGGGCAGGAGGAGAAGGGGACGACAGAGGATGAGATGGCTGGATGGCATCACGGACTCGATGGACATGAGTCTGAGTGAACTCTGGGAGTTGGTGATGGACAGGGAGGCCTGGCGTGCTGTGATTCATGGGCTTGTACAACTGAGCAACTGAACTGAACTGAACTGACCCTCCTTCTGTACCCATTTTTTGAGAGTTTTTTTTTTTATCATAAATGCATGTCATGTCCTGTCAGATGCTTTTTCTGCATCTGTTGAGGTTATCATATGATTTTTATCCTTCATTTTGTTGATATGGTATATCAGGTTTGGTATCAGGGTAATGTTGGCCTGGTAAAATTACTTTGGAAGCATTCCCTCCTTTTCAGTATTTTGAAAGTTTGAGAAGGGTAAGTATTGAGTCTTCTTTGAATGTTTGATAGAATTTACTTGTGAAGCTACTGGTCCTAGACTTTTGTTTTGGGGGATGTTTATATTACTATTTCAGTCTCCTTCTAGTGATCCGTCTCTTCAGAATTTTTCTTTAAAATTAAATTTAATCAGTTAATTTACTTTTGGCTGCACCGGGCCTTCGTGCGGGCTTTCTCCAGTGCTGGTGAGGGGCGCTCCCCTCGAGTTGCTGTGCTGAGGCTTNACTGGTCCTAGACTTTTGTTTTGGGGGATGTTTATATTACTATTTCAGTCTCCTTCTAGTGATCCGTCTATTCAGAATTTTTCTTTAAAATTAAATTTAATCAGTTAATTTATTTTTGGCTGCACCGGGTCTTCGTGCGGGCTTTCTCCAGTGCTGGTGAGGGGCACTCCCCTTGAGTTGCCGTGCTGAGGCTTCTCACTGTGGTGGTAATCTTGTTGGGGAGCGTGGGTTCCAGGTGCAGAGGCTTCAGTATTTGCAGCACATGGACTCGGTAGTTTTGGCACATGGGGTTAGTTGCTCTGTGGCATTGCCAAGTGGATTCTTAACCCCTGGGCTACCAGGGAAGTCCTGTTCAAATTTTCCGTTTCTTTACATTTCAGCCTCTGAAAGCAGTATGATCCTAGGATGTATCTCTTTCTTCTGGGTTGTCCAGGTTTTTGGTGTGTAGTTCTTCATAGTATTCTCTTGTAATTCTTTGTATTTCTGTGGCATCCACCATGATTTTTTGTCTTTTATTTCTGACTTTGTTTATCTGAGCCCTCTTTTTTCTTAGTGAGTCTAGCTGAAGGTATGTCAATTTTGTTTTTCTTTTCAGAGAACCNACTGACTCATCCTTTCTCACAGGCTGCTCGGTCTCAGGGAGTAGATTGTCTTGTGGCTCCATATGAAGCAGATGCACAGCTGGCCTATCTTAACAAGGCTGGCATTGTACAAGCTGTAATTACGGAGGACTCTGATCTCCTTGCTTTTGGCTGTAAAAAGGTACCTAACATAAAGGAGCTGAAGTTTTTTTTATCTTATATAATACCTGTAACTAATATCTACTTATGGTGTTAATAAGTATTTAAAATGAGAAGAAAGGCTTTGCTGCTTGACATTTGTATAATCTGAATGATTTTTCAGATTAAGCCCTTAAAGTTAGAGGATTTTGTTGTTTTCTCTGAATTCTATAGTGGAATGTAGCTTTATTTTTAAATAATGATTACTTATATGCTTTAGAGTTCTCAGATTAGGTAAATAAGCTAACTTATTACTAATGAGATGCTTTGCAGTTTTTTAGAATTAAGTATAAAACTAATGGAAATTTTTATTATGATATAAGATATAAAACTATAGGGTGATCTCATTTTTGTTAATATCTATGTTATTTATATTATCTATTTTATAAATGACGAGGAGGATCTGTGAAAAGGTTGATGCTGGGTAATAGTGATAAGACATTTTGGGCAGTTTCTGTTTTCTTCCTGAATTTCTGTTTTCCAAATTTTTTACAAGTAACATGTATTACTTTAAGACTAAGCAAAGGATTACTTTAATATGTAAAAGTGGAAGGTAAGGAGAAGATGCTTTTTGTAAGAATTGCTCTTAGACACGATAACCCTGTAATGCAGGTAGGAAGTAGGTACAGAAAGGGCCTTCTTTACACCAGAGGCAAAATGATTGAGTACTGGCATGTGACATTGTCCAGCCATGGCCTATGTTTCAATTTAACTTATTTCCAAATTTCACAATAACTACCTGGTCTTCGTATCTGTCTGCTCACTTATGATAAAGAACAGGAAAGATTTCTTAGAAATACTACAGTGGATTAGATGATGAAAAATAAAAATGACTCTTACAGGTGTTCACAGTTTCCCTTCCTCTTGAAGGTTATTTTAAAAATGGACCAGTTTGGAAATGGACTAGAAGTTGATCAGGCTCGTCTCGGAATGTGCAAACAGCTTGGGGATGTGTTCACAGAAGAGAAGTTCCGTTATATGTGCATTCTTTCAGGCTGTGACTATCTTTCATCACTGCGTGGGATTGGATTAGCCAAGGCCTGCAAACTACTAAGACTAGCCAACAATCCAGATATTTTAAAGGTAAGAGTGATTTACCAACTGTTGTGTTCAGTTTCTAAGCAATTCTTAAATAATAGATGACACAATCAGAATATGGATCTTAAATATTCTATTATATCCATAACCAATATTGTGTCATTGCAAGGCAAAATGATTAAAACACTACAGCTTTGCTTTTGGCAGCAGATGAATCCTGGTTTCAGCAGTTGACAAAAAATTAGTAGTAGTTTTTTGAAAATGAAGACACATATAAAGAAACTTCAGGATAAGATATTCTAGGGTTGAATTAATGCTAAAATGCACGATTTTTAAATTTCTGTCCTATTACTCTAGTAACGGTTCTCCAAGTTTTTGATCTCACAGGATCCCTTTACACTCTTAAAAACTCTTTGTGGCAATTATTTTTGTTTGTATGGGTTATAGCTGTTGAAATTTACTGAGTCAGAAATTGAAAGAGAAGAATTTTAACGTTTATTAATTCACTTAAAGTTACCAATAATTAACACATTGCATTTTAACATAGATATTGTATTTTTATGAGAAGTAGTTATCTTCTAAAGCAAATGAAAGTTATGAGAGAAATTGCACATTTATATAAATCTCTTTAACATGGCTTAATAAAATACACCCAGATTCTTACTTCTTCATACAATTTGAGGAAGTGTCATGTGTTTTCTAAAGAAACTCTGAGACCTCATTACATCACTGCTGTGTAAATTCTCCGATGTCTTTTCCTTAAAAAATGAAGTGGATTATTCCTACCCTCACTGTACCTTGAGTAGTTCTCGTAAGCCAGTAGAGTTTGCAGAGCAGAAGTTCCAAGATTATAAAATGTGAGTCCTCAGGGCCAAGGAAGTAGAGAGGTCTCAAGGTTGGGAGATGGAAGTAGATTTTGAAACAGAGCAGCGTGTACTAACCAGCCTGTGACTCCAGGATCACTTCAGCTCTCTGGGTCTTCTCTTCTTCGTCTCTTCCAGCTTTAATCATCCATGACTCTAACAGAAGTTAAAATGTTCACTTCTTTTTTGAAATATGATCTACAAATATATGTGGGTTTCTTTTTTTTTTTAATTCTTAGGTAATTGCTTGTTTTGTTTTTTGCTTTCTGGATGAAAGAGACTTTGAAGGCGAAGAGCATATCTTTGAATTTTAAGTCATGATGTGTTTCCTGATTGAGGTTTTTAATGTAGTGGTATGATGGCCTAGACGGGTGGGTTGGGGTGAATGGTAGAAAGGTCCAAGAAGGAGGAGATACGTATACATGTGGTGATTCCCTTCACTGTACAGCAGAAACTAACACAACATTGTGAAGCAATTATTCCACCCGCCCCCCTAAAAAAAAAGCAATTGATTTTTCTACCCCTCCTCATCCTTCTCTAATGTAAAGTGATGGATCTTGGGAATAATACTTCCCTTATTCTTTATCTTCAGGTATTAAATAACTCATATTTATACTCATTATTAGGTCATCAGGAAAATTGGACATTATCTCAAGATGAACATAACAGTACCAGAAGATTACATCAAAGGATTTATTCGGGCCAACAATACCTTCCTCTATCAGCTAGTTTTTGATCCCATCAAAAGGAAACTCATCCCTCTGAATGCCTATGAAGATGATGTTGATCCCAAAACACTAAGCTATGCTGGGCAGTATCCTTTCTGAACCAGAATGGGAGAACTTTGCGCTCCTTCCATATCTTTGTGGTGGTATTTTTAGCTAGACATTCAGTCAAAAGCTGGCAAATTGTTTCTGGCTTTCTTTCTTTTATATATAGTGGAATCTTTATTTTGTTAAATTTAATTATCATGCCAGTTAAAAATATAGAGTAACTATTTGTTTATAAACCTGAAGCTCATCCATGATAACTTGTTAATTACTTAGAATGATTTGACAGAAATGGGTACAGTCAGTTACTTAAGGTACACACTCCAGAGGGGGCACTGAAGAGAACCACTCATGGTAAGCAAGCTCAATTAATCAGGAAGAGCGCCCTGGTCATCTGAGTACACCAGTTGAGGATACTCTCCGCAGAGCCACTGGCCACGCACATACAGGGTGATGTGGAGCTGTGAGTCACCTGGGTAATGGCAGGGCTTTCCTCTCCGTCTCCCTTAACAGGGAGTGAGTGATGCCCTGGGGCTTTGCTTCAGAAAATCGCCAGCTCCTGCTGTGACTAGTAAACTATCATGTGGTTTCAATGAAGCCAAATGTGGAAAGTAGGGTCCATCAGAGTCATAAACCTGAAGGTTTTCTCTGACAGTAGACCACACTTTGCTGTCTTAATACAATATTGGTTGTTTGGTTGTTAGGAAAATTGTTTTTCCTTAATCTTACCAACCTAGGTATGTTGATGATTCTATAGCTCTTCAAATAGCACTTGGGAATAAAGATATAAATACTCTCAAGCAGATCGATGACTACAATCCAGACACTGCCATGGTAACATATTAAAGACTTCTTTCTAAAAGCACGTTTTGTTATTGCTTAGAAACTAAGACTAAAGGCAAATCTTCACGTAGTAAACATCTTTTAAACATTTCTACATCCAAGCACCGTAGAGAGTGTTGATTGAAAACAACTCAATTCTAGAGAAAATAGATCTCTTAGAACCAATGGGTATATTGGTTAATTTTGTTAAAAAGTGACCACATAATATAAGACCTTTATACTTGAACATTTTTTTTTGAGTATACCAAGTGCTTAATTCCTTTTTCTCATCTCACCCAATCCCATCTCTAGCATTTGGCATTGTTGAAGACTCAAATCTAGAAATACCTCTCGGGAGTAAAAAAATTTCTTTCTCTCATTCACAGTTTAGCAGTACTTACTGAGTACCTCTGCTGTATGTCATTCAGTCCTTTCCTATTTTCTTCTAGTTTTTCCCAATAGTATGTCTATATATCTCTTGTGATGTATGCTCCCATCGTTCTCTCTTTTCTGTTCATATTTCCAGACTCTGCTCTCTCTTATGTTCAAATTTATTCCTTAATAAGTTCTTATGACTCTAATTGGAGAAGGAAATAGCAGCCCACTCCAGTATTCTTGCCTGGAGAATCCTATGGACAGAGGAGCCTGACAGGCTACAGTCCATGGGGTCACAAGAATTGGACACGACTTAGCAACTACACCACCACCACCATGACTCTAGTGATCTCATTTTATGCAGAGAACTTGCACATCTTGAACAGTCTCTAATCTGTGTACCAGCCACAATAATTCTAAATGCCTCCTGCGTCTACATAAGCACTTTCTTATAACCTTAAATCTATCTACAATCAAAAGCGAACTCTTTTATAACTTTTATAACTCTTTTATAACAAACTCTTTTACAACTTCCTTTTATAACCTTTATTCTTTTTAGCACTTATTACACCATAAATTCGGAGAAGGCAATGGCACCCCACTCCAGTACTCTTGCCTGGAAAATCCCATGGATGGAGGAGCCTGGTAGGCTGCAGTCCCTGGAGTCGCTAAGGGTCGGACACAACTGAGCGACTTTACTTTCACTTTTCACTTTCATGCATTGGAGAAGGAAATGGCAACCCACTCCAGTGTTCTTGCCTGGAGAATCCCAGGGACGGGGGAACCTGGTGGGCTGCCGTCTATGGGGTTGCACAGAGTCGGACATGACTGAAGCGACTTAGCAGCAGCAGCATATTAACTGATTTGTAGATTATACTGCATACAAAGTTATTATAAAGTATTGACTGTATTCACTGTGCTGTACGTTACATCCTTGTAACTTNCCTGGTGGGCTGCCGTCTATGGGGTTGCACAGAGTCGGACACGACTAAAGCGACTTAGCAGCAGCAGCATATTAACTGATTTGTAGATTATACTGCATACAAAGTTATTATAAAGTATTGACTGTATTCACTGTGCTGTACGTTACATCCTTGTAACTTATTTTTTTATACCTAGTCTTTTGTACCTCTTAATCTCCTCCATCTATTTTGCTTCTCCCCTACCCCTGGCTTCTCTTGCATTGCTAAGTCCTCCTACTTCTTTTTTGTCTTTCTGGTTAATAGTTACTTCTTTCTCATAGTTTCTAGTCTAATCCAGATCTTTACCTTTACTCACCATTCAGTTCTTTACTAAGCATTAATTATTATAATGAACATACTCTGGAATGTTCTGGAATATAAAAAACAGCATAATCCTTGCTTGTAACATAGTCATTGTCTAAGGGAGAGACACGTGGTTATATACATAGAAATATGGTATGGCCCATAATAGAGATGTATTCTAGGCTCCATGGAGATAAAGGGGATGCACTTAACTCCCTCGAAAGAGAGAATACCTTTTAATAATAATAACAGACATTTATTGAGCTGTTTTCTAAGTGCCATTCTAAGCACATTACACATAGTAACTTATTTACTCCGTAACAAGCCTCTGAGGGCAGTACCATATTTTTCTACTTTACAGAGGAGGAAACAATTAGAGAGAGATGAGGTGACTTGCCAGGTCATACATTTAATCAACAGGGAAGCTCTGATTCCAAGCCAAGCCCTCTAGTGTCTCCTAATAGAGGAGCTAGTCTGTATCCGGGATTTACAAAGATGAGTCAGGATTTTCAAAATGGGTGAGTGGTTCGAGGCTAAAGGAATAGCATGTAACTGGTCCTAGACTTTTGTTTTGGGGGATGTTTATATTACTATTTCAGTCTCCTTCTAGTGATCCGTCTCTTCAGAATTTTTCTTTAAAATTAAATTTAATCAGTTAATTTACTTTTGGCTGCACCGGGCCTTCGTGCGGGCTTTCTCCAGTGCTGGTGAGGGGCGCTCCCCTCGAGTTGCTGTGCTGAGGCTTCTCACCGTGGTGGGTAATCTTGTTGGGGAGCATGGGTTCCAGGTGCAGCGGCTTCAGTATTTGCAGCATGTGGGCTCGGTAGTTTCGGCACATGGGGTTAGTTGCTCTGTGGCATTGCCAAGTGGATTCTTAACCACTGGGCTACCAGGGACGTCCTGTTCAAATGTTCTGTTTCCTTACATTTCAGTCTCTGAAAGCAGTATGATCCTAGCATGTATCTCTTTCTTCTGGGTTGTCCAGTGTTTTGGTGTGTAGTTCTTCATAGTATTCTCTTGTAATTCTTTGTATTTCTGTGACATCCACCATGATTTTTTGTCTTTTATTTCTGACTTTGTTTCTCTGAGCCCTCTTTTTTCTTAGTGAGTCTAGCTGAAGGTATGTCAATTTTGTTTTTCTTTTCAGAGAACCAGCTCTTAGTTTCGTCAATCTTTTCTGTAGTCTTTTTAGTCTCTATTTATTTCTGCTGATTTTTAATTATTTCTTCCTTTATGCTGAGTTCCAGCTTTGCTCGGTCTTCTTTTTCTGGTTCCTTTAGTTTTAAGGTTAAAGGCTAAGGTTTCCCAAGTGCCTCAGAAAGTAAAGAATCACCTGTAGTACAGGAGGCCCAGGTTGGCTGGGAAGATCCCCTGGAGAAGGGAATGGCAACCCACTCCAATATTCTTGCCTGGGCAATTCCATGGACAGAAGAGCCTGGTGGGCTACAGTCCTTTGCATTAGAAAGAATCAGAGCAACTTAACACTTTCACTTTTTTCATTTAGGTTTAAGGTTAGATTGTCTGAAATTCTTGTTGTTTCTTAAAGTGTGCTTGTATTGCTGTAAACTTTCCTTTTAATACCACTTTTGCTGAACCCCATAGATTCTGGTATGCATACTTTGATTTCTCTTCAGGTGTTTCTTGATTTCTCCTTTAATTTCTTTATTGACTTGCTACTGAACTAAGCTTGATTGCGCTCAGTAAGGCCAAGCTACTGACCCTCAGTTGTAGTGAAGGAAAGTGTAGCCTTTATTGTAGGCACCAAGCAAGGCATCCAGGCAGCTAATGCCTCCAGGCCTTGAACTCCCCAAAGGCTTTCAGGGAAAGGTTTTTAAAGAAGAGTGAGGGAGAGGGTTGCTATATGTGTAAACAACTCATGGACATTCTTCTGATTTGTTGACAGTGAGGTAATCAGGAGTCAACATCATCACCTTCGGGTTCCAACTAGTCTGGGGTCCATGTGCTTTGGGGCAGCATACAGTTAACTTCTCCCACCTGGTGAGAGCTTCGGTATCTGCAAAACAGCTCAAAGGACATGGCTCAGAATATTATCTATAGCCCCTGAGGAGGAACTAAATGCCCTTGGACTTTGTTTCATGGGTAAACAATTATTATTTTGTCTTCCTTGACCATTTCCCTTTGTTTCTGCATTTTTTCACTTCTCTGATTAAATTTATTCTTTGGAACGCAGAGAAGGTGTAGGAGGTCAAAGTTTTTCTACAACAAGAGCCAAGTGGAGAGCATGATAGTGGTGGCAGAGGGCTTCTGTCCTGGGAAGACCCCATAGGGTCCTGCGTGGTTACAGACCCAATAGCTGTCCACTAGCATCCTGTTCAGTCTCCATAAATTTGTGATTTTTCCAGCTTCCTTCTTGTAGTTAATCTCTAGTGTCATATCATTGTGTTTGGAAAAGATGCTTGAAGATATGATTTCAGTCTTCTTAAATTTATTGACATTTGTTCTGTGTCCCAACATATAATTTATTCTTGAGAAAGTTCCAAGAGCATCTGGGAAGAATATGTATTCTGCTGCATTTGGATGGCATGTTCTATGTGAATCTATTAAATCCATCTAATCTAATGTTTCATTTAAGCCTGGTGTTCTTTGTTGGTTTTATGTCTGGTGAATCTATTAGTTCATGTAAGTTGAATGTTAAGTTTGCATAACACAGTTGTGTTGCTGTATTTAGGTCTGTTGATGGTTACTTTATATATTTTGATGCTCCTGTGTTAGGTGTGTATATGTTAATAAGCGTTATGTCTTCTTTTTAAGGAATGAGTGTTACCACTTCTTGATGGCTTGTCCCTTTTAATGTGACATAATATCCATCTTTGTCCTTTGTTATCTTGTTTGGCTTGAAGTCTATTTTGTCTGTGTAAGCATAGCCACCCTACTTTCTTTTGGTTTCCATTTACTCAGAGGATCATCTTCCACCTGTTCACTTTGAGCCTGTTTTTGTTTATGGAGCTGAGATGAGTCTTCTGGAGGCAGCATATGGTTGGGTCTCATTTTATGTTCCATCCACGTGCCCTGTGTCTTTTGATTTGTCAGTTCAGTCTGTTTATGTTTAGAGTGATTATTAACGCATGAGGACATAGTGCTGGTGTTTTATCTTCTGTGTTTTGGTCGCTCTGTATCTCCACTGTGTCTTTTTCCGTGTGTTGCTGTCTGGCATTTTAGCTAGGTGATTTTCTATGAGGTTTTCTCAGTTTCCTTTTTGTGTTTTATGTACCTCTTTTAGATGGATGTTTCATGTTACTATAAGTTTTGTGTAAAATACATCAGATAATATAGTCCTTTTACTGCTGATATTTGACATCTTAATTTCATTTGTTTATATGGGTTCTATCCTTTCCCTCTTTCCCATTTATCCTTTTGTCTTCTCAAATTATCCTTTATTATGTTGTGAGTGTGTGACCAAATTAGTTATTTTTACTGCATTTAAAAAAGTTTTATTCTATAATTGTTTAACAATCTATTCTTATACAGTTTCACTCTTCTTTCTTTTTTTCTTTTTTCTGACTGTGCACTGCAGAGCATGTGGGATCTTAGTTCCCTAACCAACCAGGGATCAAATCTGAGCCCTCCACATTGGGAGCTCTGAGTCTTAACCACTGGACCACCAGGGAAGTCCCAGAGTTTCTCTCCTCTGATTCTGTCTGCTTACTGTCTACCTTACTCAAAGTTTTGTGTACTTCTGCCTTTTTGATTCAGATAGAAAAGCTTCTTTCAACTTTTCTTGTAAGGCAGGTCTAGTGGTGATGAGCTCTCACAGTTTGTCTGGGAAGATTTTATTTCTCTTTTGTATTTGAAGGATAACTTTGCTGGACAGAGTATCTTTGGCTGAGAGTTTGTTTTCATCTTTTAATCTTTAACTCTGATAGTCCACTCTCTTCTTGCCTGTAGTTTCTGATGAGAAATCTGCTGATAGCCTAATGGGGATTCCTTTGCAGGTTACTGCCTTTTTTAGAACCCTGGCTGCTTTTAAAATTCTTTCTTTGTCATTTTTGACAGCTCTCATGTGCTGTGATAAGGTGTTTTTGTGCCAAGGTCATTACTGCAGCTTTATGAACTCATGTGCCCAGTCTCTCCCCTGGGTTTGGGGCATTCACAGCTCTTGTTTCCTTAACTAACTGCTGTCTTCCCTCCTCCCTCTCTCATCTTTCTGGGACACACAGCACCCTTACGGGTGTGGGGTTAGA
>SJYX01021102.1:288483-304139 GCA_006410675.1 Oreotragus oreotragus
AAGGCCTTCTCTGCATCTATTGAGATAATCATATGGCATTTATTTTTCAATTTGTTAATGTGGTGTATTACATTGATTGATTTGCAGATATTGAAGAATCCTTGCATCCCTGGGATAAAGCCCACTTGGTCATGATGTATGATCTTTTTAATGTGTTGTTGGATTCTGGTTGCTAGAATTTTGTTAAGGATTTTTGCATCTATGTTCATCAGTGATATTGGCCTGTAGTTTTCTTTTTTTGTGGCATCTTTGTCAGGTTTTGGTATTAGGGTGATGGTGGCCTCGTAGAATGAGTTTGGAAGTTTACCTTCTTCTGCAATTTTCTGAAAGAGTTTGAGTAGAATAGGTGTTAGCTCTTCTCTCAGTTTTTGGTAGGATTCAGCTGTGAAGCCATCTGGACCTGGGCTTTTGTTTGCTGGAAGATTTCTGATCACAGTTTCAATTTCCGTGCTTGTGATGGGTCTGTTAAGATTTTCTATTTCTTCCTTGTTCAGTTTTGGAAAGTTGTAGTTTTCTAAGAGTTTGTCCATTTCTACCAAGTTGTCCATTTTATTGGCATATAGTTGCTGATAGTAGTCTCTTATGATCCAGAATTTCTGTGTCGTCTGTTGTGATCTCTCCATTTTCATTTCTAATTTTATTGATTTGATTTTTCTCCCGTTGTTTCTTGATGAGTCTGGCTAATGGTCTGTCAATTTTATTTATCCTCTCAAAGAACCAGCTTTTGGCTTTGTTGAATTTTTCTATGGTTTCTTTTGTTTGTTTTGCATTTATTTCTGCCCTAATTTTTAAGATTTCTTTCCTTCTCCTAACCATGGGATTCTTAATTTCTTCCTTTTCTAGTTGCTTTAGGTGTAGAGTTAGGTTATTTATTTGACTTTTTTCTTATTTCTTGAGGTATGCCTGTATTGCTATGAACTTTCCCCTTAGCACTGCTTTTACAATGTTCCACAGATTTTGGGTTGTTGTCTTTTCATTTTCATTCATTTCTATGCATATTTTGATTTCTTTTTTGATTTCTTCTGTGATTTGTTGTTATTCAGCAGCATGTTGTTCAGTCCATATGTTGGGATTTTTAATAGTTTTTCTCCTGTAATTGAGATTTAATCTTACTGCATTGTGGTCAGAAAAGATGCCTGGAATGATTTCAATTTTTTTGAATTTACCAAGGGTAGATTTATGGCCCAGGATGTGATCTATCCTGGTTAAGGTTACATGTGCCCTTGAGAAAAAGGTGAAATTCATTGACAAAACAGATTTTAAAAATAAAAAACTCTTAAACCTGTATGAAGCTTACATTCTTGTGGGGGGAGGGGGAGAGATAGTTAACAGTAAATGAATAGGTAAGTCATCTTGTGTACCGGAGGTGTTGCAGTTTTAAAAATGATAATCAGGGAAGGCTGAATTGAGAAAGACATAGTTGAGCAAATATCTGAAAGAAGTGAGAAGAGGGGTCATGTAGTTACTGGGGGACAAGCATTTTAGGCAGGGAAACCAGCAATTGTAAAACTTTGAGGTGAGAGTGTGCCTGGCCTGTTAGAGGAACAACAAAGAGGCCCTGTGCCTGGAGCTGACAGACTGAGCAAGGGCGAGGGTGGTTGTCAGGGCTAGATCCAGTTATTTTTTTGAAGCTTTAAACTAATACCAAACTAAGTATTAAAGGTAATGTTCATTTAGCATGAGAAAAAAAATCCTTATAAACCTCATTGAAAATTCGTAACATACCATGCATATCACAAAATTCAGAAAAATAACAGCTTCGTTAATTCACTACTTGATAGACCTTTATAATACCTTTGTTCCTCTACTTTTGGTGCCCTGTTTTTTGATTGCCACTTTTATGACCATTGTTTTGTGCATAACTTTCTATACAGATACTAGAAAGATAATTCATTTTTCCCTCTAGCACATTAAAATTAGTTTTAAAATTATGATAGCCTAGAATAAAATCACTGCAGATGGTAATATCAGCCATGAAATTAAAAGACACTTCCTCCTTGGAAGAAAAGGTATGACCAACCTAGATAGCATATTCAAAAGCAGACATTACTTTGCCAACAAACGTCCATCTAGTCAAGGCTATGGTTTTTCCAGTGGTCATGTATGGATGTGAGAGTTGGACTGTGAAGAAAGCTGAGTGCTGAAGAATTGATGCTTTTGAATGTGATGTTGGAGAAGACTCCTGAGAGTCCCTTGGACTACAAGGAGATCCAACCAGTCCATTCTAAAGGAGATCGGTCCTGGGTGTTCTTTGGAAGGAATGATGCTGAAGCTGAAACTCCAGTACTTTGGCCACCTCATGCGAAGAGTTGACTCATTGGAAAAGACTCTGATGCTGGGAGGGATTGGGGGCAGGAGGAGAAGGGGACAACATAGGATGAGATGGCTGGATGGCATTACTGACTCAATGGACGTGAGTGTAAGTGAACTCCAGGAGTTGGTGATGGACAGGGAGGCCTGGCGTGCTGCAATTCATGGAGTCGCAAAGAGTTGGTCATGACTGAGCAACTGAACTGAACTGAAAATAACTTTGCAACTTCATGACTTCATAATGTCATGTAAAGATTTAGAATTGTTAACCTTGGGAAAACTTGCATCATTTCCTTCATATCTGAGCTGTTACAGATGTGCTTAACTATTTATGATACTATTGCAAGTGGGTTTGTGCTCTGTCAGCGCTGGGATCGTAATAAATTTTATACATTCAATCCTCATGTAAAGAGAAAAATATATGATAGGCTTATTACATATAGTATCAAGGATACTCAAGCATTTGATTCTCCTAAAACTATAATGCGAGATAAATTTTGTTTTGACTAGTAGTTAATGAAAAATAAACCTTCCATGTACAATTTTACATGTGTGATGATGGGAAGAATCCTGCACAGATTAACTTCTGGCTCAGTGTTGCAAACTCTTGTTTCTTCCATGATTCACATACTTCTGCTTCCAGATGCTACCAGACACAGTCATATTGCCATATGACCTTGGGCTCTGCAGTTTCATCTTGCCATGCTAGGTAATTCCCCATGGAGACAGAACTATTCCTACTTTGAGGGTGACCGCCAGTAACTTTATACAGAAGTGACATAAATACATTCTGCTAAACACAAACTCAGTGTATTTTTAACTTGACAGTCTTTTATCCCAGCATTGTTTAGTACAAGGCAAAATGTGATGGGAGGAAATAGAGTGGAGACAATGATCTTAGCCCTTGTGGTCAAAATATTTTTATCTTGCACATCAAAAAACAGGACAGAGTGAAACAGATTTCTGGTGCTACTCCCAGGGTCTTGGGATGAAATGTGCAAGTGAGGTAAGCTGAAGCTTAAGCTTCATTAGAAGAACTGGCTTCTCTCCTGAGCAAAATTGGACATTTTGTGTGGAGGACAGAGATGAGTATTGTGGTAGGCAGATTCATGCCCCGCTCATGCAAAGATAAAAGTGTTTATGTCCTAATCCTTGGAACTTGTGAACCTGTGACCTTACATTGTAGAAGACACTTTGCAGATGTGATGGAGTTAAGGATCTTAAGATGGGACGATTATCCTAGATTATAAAAGTAGGCTTGTTGTATTCAAAAGGGTTTCTTATAAGAGGGATGCAGAAGTCAGAGGAGGTGATATAATAATGAAAGCAGAAGTCAGAGTGAGTGATGCATACATGACCAAGAAATTAGGGCAGCCTCTAGAGGCTAGAAAAGGCAAAGAACAGACTCAGTCTTGATGAAACAGCTTAATTTTATCCCTGTGAGATCCATTTTCATTCTTTTGACTTCTATAATAATAAGACAATACGTTGGTACTGTTTTAAACGACTACATTTGTGGTGATTTCCTAGAGCAGCAATCGGAAACTACTGCAATTCTGGAACTGTTACTCTGTTCTGGTGAAAATAGATGAAAGGGTAGGAGTGAGGAGACGCAAGGGGAGGCTATTACCACAGCCAGGAGGAGAGGTGAGGTGGCTTGGACCAGAGTGTGGGCATAAGAGGGGCGGAGATGTGGGCAGACTTCTTTTCTGCTCAAAGTTCTGGCTCTCTTTCATCTCCTTTAAAATGTGTTTTATTTGGCTGCTTCATGAATAGGTAAAGAAATCAAGACTCCTATGTTTTTCTTTTCATCTTTTCAATTGGTCCAATATTCTGTTAGAAGGTACAGCTGAGGAGGAACTGTAGATGTCCTCTTACAAAGCCCATATTTCACCACGTTTCGGGTGGCAGACCACCTCCACCAAATGCCTTCTCTTTTTAGTAAATGACTATGACTCAGCTTGGACTGGGTCCAACCTACCACACTCCACAGTTTGTATTCACCTAAGTTCCCTTCAGAGCTTCCCAGGATAGGTGAGAATGACTTTCACCCCACTACCTGGATCTGACTTTCCTTTACTCTGCTTTCTGTGGCCCTCTAGGCCTCTCTTCCATTTCTTTGCTGTGCACATTTACATGACCTTTGAACATGATGGCTGGCTTACTTATTTTTCCTTCACTGTCTAGAATAGAGCCTTTACTCAATATTTACTGAAGTTCAATAAATATTCCTGCAATAAATCACTTAGTCTTGGCTCCAACAGATTTTATTTGCCAAATGGTTTCAGAAATTAAGGCTCAGAAACCACTATGTACTAAAGAAACTTAATTTATAGCCCTACACATCTCAAAATGACAAACACAAGCTCTGAGAAACACAGCTTCCTGTGTAAGCCCTGGGGTGTGAAGCAGATAAGAGCCCTCCTCGGGTTTCCTTCTCATATCTCTGTCTTTCCCACATGGGGTTCTTTCCTCTCACTTTGTGACAGGTGGCTTGATTTCCCTTGAATAGCTGGACTGTGTCTCACAAAGGGAAATTAAATGTCCTTCAGCTTTTTCTAGGCTCTTGTGATCCTTGGGGTAGATTCTGATTTTTTTTTTTTTTTTTCATTTTGAATGGATAGGCTGTGGGAAAATATAGCTATTTTTTATCTGTATAGGAAATATTCTGATCCTGGCATAATTCATAGCAATATAGTTTTTGCTGTAGATAATCAAATTGTAGGAAGAATGTAGATAAAAATCCAGTTTTCTAGTATTGTATCCATAAGAAAAAGGTTGGTAAGAAAGCAAGTTTTGGACAGGGGTTTGGGAAAGCCTCCAGTGAGAGGTCAGTCAGGTTCTGTTGGGGAGGGTGGTGGTACGCCTCTGTGAAGCAGAGAGAAGCCTGGAAGCAATGAAATGTAAGGAGTCACAGGGCCCCAGGTGTGATTGAGAGGGAGTCTGTTTTGAAGTACATTCTGCGTATCACTTTGAAAAAAAATCTTCTGGCTGTGCCCCAGGGCATGTGGGATCTTAGTTCCCCAACCAGGGATTGAACCACACCCCTGCATTGGCAGCAGGAAGCCTTAATCACTGAACCACCAGGGAAGTCCCCTGGAGCATCACTTTTGTTGAGAGAGGTTTCCTCTTCCTGTCTTTGACCTCTGGACACAGGCGTGGGTACATTAATGTGCATTTCTCTAATCATTTCTGCATGGTACCACCCACCATCTCCTTAGAATCCTTAGAATCTCCCAAGCTCCTTTTACAGTCAGTGTTTGAAATCAGATTCTATTACATAATTGTGCTAGGCGTTTATTTTTCTTGCTTGTAAAGTGGTGTTAATAATAGCGAGTACCTAATAGGATTGTTGTGAGGGTTAATTCATGTGAAATGCTTCTTATAGCATCTAACTTTTAAGGAGTGCTCAGTACACATTAGCTGTTATTCTTTTCACTGTATTACAGTGAAGTCTTAAATCTCCAGTTGTGAATCTGTACTTACAGAAGAAAGCCACATGGTGAGGCTCATGGGAAGATTCTATCGATTTAACTTGTAATGTGTATAGTATAATTCATGTATGCTCAAAGAGAAATGAATTAGTAAAATATTTTTATGTTTCTTCGTGAAGCTGTAGGAAGTCATGAGAGGAACAAAACTCTTAATAAATCAAGTTTTCCAAATATCTGGACCTGATAAGCAAATTGGCTCAACCCAGAGGAAAACAATCCCAGGGCTCTTTAGCATTTGTTGACTCCCCTAACTTTGTTTCCAAGCTCTTTTGTGAGCACAAGAATTTTTAAAAATCATGAAAGTTTTTTTTTTTTTTTTTGCCTCAATTCTCCCGTTGGTTTCTTTTTAAATGTCAACAAATCCTCACAGATGGCAGGTCACCACTGAGTTTCAGTAGAAAACCCTGATTCGGGATACACATTTTTCAATTGTATCGGAATGTGCTCTTGGAGTCAAATCAGGAAATCTTGAAGGCTGGGGAACTCTTTTTTTTTTGTCTTTAAAACCTTGCCCTGCTCATTGTTCTTTCCTCATGTCTTTAATGAATTACTTTGGCTCCCAACCACACAGGCCAGATTGTGAAGAATGAAAGAACATTAAGAAGGGAAAAAGCTTAAGTTATTAATTTGGCTTGAGGGAATTTTTGCCCAACCCAAAATCCTACAACCCTCAAACCTCAAGTGACACTCCATGTTTGGAGACATTCTTCAACTTCTGGACTGGGACCAGCCTTCATGAGGAAATATTAGTCTCTGCTGTCAGGATTTTATAGGGACACCCCCAAATTTTCCATGGTGCTTCCTCATTTCATGGTTTGGGGGAGCTAAAGCCAACTGCCTAAACACTGTCCTCTAAAGCCGCATTTGGTGAAGGACAAAATGCTCTGGAGTTAAATGAAGAAAGGCAGTGTGCTTGTTAATTATGGGCTCATAGTTGCTGTGATCACTCATGGGCCCAGTGGAAACCTCCTAAATCTTCCCCTTACTCTAGTCTTGTTAACAGAATCGCTACATTTACTAACTAGTTTTAAACACTGAGGTCCCATTGACATTGTTTGGAGACAAAGAATCAATGGGTATTTGCCAATTTCTACTGAAAATATTCAGAAAATTACTTCAGACGCTCTTCAGTTATAGTAATAATACTGACATTGACTATATGAACCTAGATGATTTCCTCTTTTTCACCTGTTATTTTTTTCATTAAAAAAGGCATTTTTGAGTATTTTTCTGTTTATAAAGTGCTATGCAAACATTTTCTCACTTAATGATGGCCCCATAATGTGGCATTCTATTACTGAGGAAGCATGGGTAAGGAGAGTTTCCTGAGTTAAAAGTGCTCACACAGATGATCTGGTGGAAGGAGATCTCAAGTCTCTTGCTTCACTGTCTTGGCGGCTTCTTCTGAGGGCTCCTTCATCAAACTTACTTAAATTATCTATTTGGCTGCACTGGGTCTTAGTTGTGGCACTCAGGATCTTAGTTGTGGCATGCAGGATCTTTACTTAGTTGTGGCATGTGGGGTCCAGTTCCCCAAGTAGGAATTGAACCTGGGCCCCATGCATTGGAAGCGTGGAGTCTTAGCCACTGGACCCTGAAGGAAGTCCCCATTATCAACCTCATATTTATGGGTCTAAAACCTCTTGCTAACATGAGAACAGCATGTGCTTACAATTAAAAGTTTACAGCAGAGTAGTCTTAGGTCCCTCCCATCTTTTAAACTTATGTCTTAGTGATCCTCTAACACTTTGGGGTTTTTCTAGATGCAGCTCCTCCTTCCATAAGGAAAGGCAAGCATCTATAATACATAAATGGATATGGTTTTATCGTCTGAAGCCAAGTCAAACAAACTGTCAGCCTTATAAGAAAACTATTTCGAGGGGAAGGGGGTTCCTCCAGATCATATTCTGAATTCAGGTTACTCTTTTTAATAAATGTTCCCTAACATTTAACTGATTTATAATCATTTCATAAAACAGGTAGGGTAGCCTCGTTTAGTTGTCTTCTGTATGTAACAGGAAGCACATGGCCCAAAGACAAGCATTCCATGAGTGCTTCATTGATATTATGTTTGATTGAGGCAGACAAATTTTTTTGGCCTTGCTGAGATTTGAGGAGTGAAGTCTATTTCCAGCACCCTGTATGAAGAAGGATTTTGAGGATTTAATGACTTCTTTTGCCTCTGTTCTGGAGCAGATTAAAAACAATGTCTAAGATAATTTTGCTTCTGCTAATGGCTATTGTCTTGCCCACTGAAATGGTGAAGGATGGCTTCCTATCCAAGCACATGTCTTTGGTGGGCTCCTCAGCTGTCACAAAAGAATGTTAACACTGTTACCAGCTTGCTCTTCTGCCTTATACATCTATATTCAGCTAGCAACACAGCGTAGCAGCTTTCCAGGTATTTCCTAGGAAGTTCAATCTCAACCTTATAGTCATTTAGTGTTTAGCACAAGTGCAGTTGAGAGGAATAATTTTTTAAACCTATAAAAATGTTTTATTATAGAATAGTAATATATTTTTCTTTATACAAATGCAGTAATAAAATGAAAATTTAAGTTCTTTTTATGGTGAAAGGGGCCAACCACAATCATCATACGGCCTTGCCTGTTTTTTTCTCTTTCTCCATGATTGTCTACTTGGCCATATGTAAGTATAGTTAGGACCTACGGGGAGTTAACGTCCCCTGGGGCAACAAGGGGGATGCTTAAGGTCAGGTAAACACTTTTGAGAGGCATTTTTATAATTTTCCTTGAAGAGTCAAGTCTCTGTTGCCCCTCTCACATCTTCTGATACTTTGTAAAGCATGTGTGTATACATTTTTATTCATTTCTTTCTTGAAGTCAGTTTCTTACTTTAGGTTTAAGGAACAGAGGTGACGACTCTTGATTTGTACTTCACCAGAGAGGGATAATAATTAAGATGATAGCTCAAAGGACATGAAGTTCATTTGCTCATTTAAATATCCTAAAGTACATTTTTGAACTTCATCACTTTAGCAGAGAACTGATGTTGGGCCTTAGAAACTACAGAATGTTGGGTCCACAGAAACTCTTGTTGGGCCCTTGGGATTGTATTTAAGATATCCCTAGGCTTATGATAAAACACAGTTCTAAAAATCTCACTTTATGTTCTTTTCAAAAAAACTGTTTATGTTTGATGGTTCTGGGTATGTTATGATTGATTGTTATGTTTGATTGTTGCACCGGCTTTTCTCTGGTTGCTGCTAGTGGGGGCTGCTCTGGTTGTGGTGTGTGGGCTTCTCCTTGCAGTGGCTTCTTTTGTTGTGGGGCACGGGCTCTAGGGCATGCAGACTTCAGTAGCTGTGGTTCCCAGGTCCTAGAGTGCAGGTTCAATAGTTGTGGTGCCTAGATTTAGCTGCTCCACCGCATGTGGGGCTTCCTGAATCGAGGATCAAATCCGTGTTTCCTGCAATGGCAGGTGGATTCTTTACCACTGAGCCACCAGGGAAGTCCTCACTTTATGTTCTTTATATCAAACAGTGACTACTTTATGGGGAGTTCTTAGAGAAATTATTGTTTTAGCAAAGAGCTAATACATAATTGTACTTTCCCAAAGAAATTGGTTTATTTTACCTTTTAAGGTCTTCCCTGTAGCTCAAATGGTAAGAATCTTGCTTGCACTGCAGGAGACCTGGGTTTGATCTGGGAGTCGGGAAGATCCTCTGGAAAAGGGAGTGGCAGTCCACTCCAGTATTCTTGCCTGTAGAATCCCATGGAGAGGAGGTCTACAGTTCATGGGATCACAAAGAGTTGGACACGACTGAGCGACTAACACTACTACTACTAGACATGCCTCCCTTTTTTCTGTAGAGTTGGTGGTCCACCTGGAACAGATGGTGGGTCATCATGTCAGCCATTTTTAGTTTCATTATGGACCTAGCTGATCATCATCCTTTTGTTGTTTCCTCCACTCAACTTTACTTTCAATACTTAAACTGTTATTCTTCTTCTGGTACATTCTTGAGTAGTTATTTTGGAGACATCTTGTATGTAAATGCTCTTGCATGTTTAAAGATGTTTTAATTGCCCCTTCATGATCGATTATTTTACTGGATATAGAATTTTAAGTTCAAATTATTTTCCTTAAAACTGGAAGGCATCACTCCTGTGTTTTCTATCATCCTTGTGGCTGATGAGAAATTTCATGTTGGTCTAATTCTTGTAACTCTGGGGCTAACCTTTTTTTTCCTTGTGGAGGAAGATTTCTTTCTGGAGGAAAACTTCTTTCCTTCTGGAAGTTTTAAATGTTTTTCTCTTTATTTTTAGAATTCAAAATTTTATGAATGTTTGTTTATGTATGTTTTTCATTTTCATTCATCTTGATTGGCACTTGATGGCCCTTTTGCTTTGAAGAGTTGTCTTATTCTTGTGCAGAGAAATTTTCTTCTATTTATTTCCTCCCATCCTTTGTTTATGTTTTTTCTCCCAAGTGTTCTTTTTTTCACATTTCATTTTTGTCATTTTCATATATATTTTAAGAGATTTTTTCAGTCTTAGTTTTCATTCTGTCTTTCCTATTATACAGTTTGTGCATTAAGTATTTTTAATTTCCAGGAGCTTTCTCTTGTCCTGTATTTTCTTTGTTGCTATTAGCTTGCTCTTGTTTTATGGGTGCCATGTCTTCTTGAATATCTTCAAGGTGCTAATTAGAATTAAAAACAAAAACAACCTCCTTCCCCCAGCTGTTTTCAGCATTATCTCTTCCCCTTGGAATCTTCTATTTTGTGTTCTTGGTTTTTCTCAGATGTCTTATGTGGCTTATGGTTGCTGGTTTGTGTTTACAAATGAAGAACTAGATGGATTAGTATGGTTTCAAAGTCTTTTTCCTGTCAGGCCTCTGCTTTAAATAGGAGGTCCAGTGATAGAGTCAGCTCACAGAGTTCTCCCATGTGTCTTAGTCTGTTCTGTTTGCTATAACAGAATACACGGACTGGGTGGCTTGTAAACAACATAAATTTATTTCTCACAGTTCTTGATGCTGAGAAGTCTATGATCAAGGTATTGGCAGATATGGGGCTGATGAGAGCATGCTTCCTAGTTCATATATAGTTGTCTTCTTGCTGTGTCTTCACATAATGGAAGGAGCAAAGGAACTCTCTAGGGCCTTTAAAAAAAAAACAAACAACTTTTATTGGGGTGTAGTTGATTTACAATGCTATGTTAGTTTCAGGTGTACAGCACAGTGAATCAGCTATATATATACACACATACATACATATATCCACTCTTTTCTTTTTGTATTCTTTCCCATATAGGCTGTTACAGAGTGTGGAATAGAGTTCCCTGTGCTGTACAGTAGGTTATTAGTTATCTATTTTATATATATATATATATATATATATACACACACACACACACCTTCCCTGGTAGCTCAGACAGTAAAGCGTCTGCCTACAATGCGGGAGACCCAGGTTCAATCCCTGGGTCAGGAAGATCCCCTGGAGAAGGAAATGGCAACCCACTCCAGTACTCTTGCCTAGAAAATCTCTACGAGGCTCCTCAGTCCATGGGGTTGCAAAGAGTTGGACACGACTGAGCGACTTCACTTCATATATATATATGGAGAAGGCAATGGCAACCCACTCCAGTACTCTTGCCTGGAAAATCCCATGGACAGAGGAGCCTGGTAGGCTGCAGTCCATGGGATCACGAAGAGTTGGACACTTACTGAGCGACTTCACTTTCACTTTTCACTTTCATGCATTGAAGAAGGAAATGGCAACCCAGTTTTCTTGCCTGGAGAATCCCAGGGACGGCGGAGCCTTGTGGGCTGCCATCTATGGGGTCTGACAGTTGGACACGACTGAAGTGACTTAGCAGCATATATATATATATATATATATATATATATTAGTGATGGACACTTACTGAGCGACTTCACTTTCACTTTTCACTTTCATGCATTGAAGAAGGAAATGGCAACCCAGTTTTCTTGCCTGGAGAATCCCAGGGACGGCGGAGCCTTGTGGGCTGCCATCTATGGGGTCGCACAGTTGGACACGACTGAAGTGACTTAGCAGCATATATATATATATATATATATATATATATTAGTGTGTATATGTCAATCCCAAACTCGTAATTTATTCCCCCCTCCTTTACCTCTTGGTGACCATAGTTGGTTTTCTACATCTGTGACTGTACTTCTGTTTTGTAGATAAGTTCATTTGTACCTTTTTTTTTTTTAGATTCCACATATAAACAATCTATGATATTTGTCTTTCTGTGCCTAACTTCATTCAGTATGACAATCTCTAGGTTCATCCATGTTGCTGCAAATGGTATTATTTTGTTTGTTTTTATGATTGAGTTATATTCCATTGTATATATGTACCACATCTTCCTTATTCCTGTTGATAAAGATTTAGGTTACTTCCATGTCCTGACTATTGTAAATAGTGCTGCAAGGAACATTGGGGTGCATGTATCTCTTTGAATTATAGTTTTCTCCAGGTATATGACTAGGAGTAGGATTGCTGGATCATATGGTAGACCAATTTTTGTTTTTAAGGGACATCCATACTGTTCTTCATAGTGGCTGCATCAATTTACATTCTTACTAACAGTGTAGGAGGATTCAGAGGGGCCTCTTTTATAAAGGCACTAATCCCATTTGTGGGGGCTCCACCCTCCTGACCTAATTACCTTCCAAAGGCTTTCAAATATTATCATATCAGGGATTAAGTCTCACATTTGAATTTGGGAGGAACATAGATAATCATTCTATAGTGTTGTGGTATAGTCAGGCAATCTGGCAAAGCCCGCAATTACCCCAGGAAGGCAGATTTTACTAGGGCTTAAGTCAGCTGTAGGTGATGTGGGGGTTTGCAGCTGCTTCTGTCTTAGGCCTGAACACCCACTCTTGGTGTCCTCCCTCAGCATGTTGCCTGCTCTCTTCAATGGGTGAGGGAAGGGTGTGTAAGAGGGCCCAACTGGCTCAATTACAATTTAATTATTTTGGTAATGCTCCAAAGCTAAGGGTATCAGATAACTTATGTTCCAAACTGGGATGCTTAAAAATTATTTATTATTTATTTGGCTGCATCTGGTCTTAGTTACAGCATATGTGGTCTTCATTGTGGCATGTGGGATCTTTCCTTGAGGAGAGTGGGCTTCTCTCTTGTTGTGGCACATCGACTTAGGTGCACTGTGGCGTATGGAATATTAGTTCCCTGATCAGGGGTCAGCCCTATGTCCCTTGCATTGGAAGGCAGATTCTTAACTACTGGACCACTAGGTAAATATTCCCAAACTGGGACACTTCTTAGTATAAAAGGCTACCCTAGTAATCATTTTGCCAAGCTAATAGGCATAACTACAGCACACTCTCAATCTTTGTATTTATTGGCTGAATTTGGAACTTGTCTGGAGCACCATTGTGAAAAACCACTCTTCTAATTCTTTTGGCTAGCGTTGTTCCTATCTTTTTCTTTTTTTGGGCAACTTGATTCCATCTGATTTCTGTTTCACTTTCTAGACTGTCTTTAAAATATATGAGCCTCTGCTAGCTCACATTATTATTTTCTAACACTGTTATGTTTTTATTCTTTAGAAAAATATTTTCTGTCATTTCAGTGGGACCTGAGAGGAAAGGGAAGTAGAAGGACATGCTATCTTGAACTGTGAGCTCTTTTATTTCACTGTGAACATATGCTAGCTTACTGTATTTTATAATCCATGTGTATCACTTTGCTTCTTTTTGGAACCAGACACATTTAGTGACACCAGTTGTGCAGGAATGAGCTTACCTTGGTAAATGATAAATCCCTTGGTGAACACTTTCCTTTTATTACTTTTCCATCTCGAAGGATGCCTGTGAAGTGGCAGGTGTTAAGTCATTGAACCTCTGAGCAGTTCTCAGTGGGCATTGTTTATGGGGAATTCGGTCTCGGCTTCCTCTTCTTGGCAGGAAGTGACTTATTGCCAACAGGGGTTTATATCCCCTCAAATACTGTTGTAGTACATGGAAGAATGTCAATTCCTACAAAGACAATTCAGGCCTAGCATAAAAAGGCAAAAGGCAGAAAACTAGGAATTTAGATCCAAAGCCAGAATTTTGCAGGGCTTAAGGAATGGATGAAAATCTGCCAGAATTTTTTTCATAAAGACTCAGTTCAGAAAGAAAATGCTTACTAAAAGTATAGAAGTAAAGATGAAGACATAATAAGATGAATTTAAAAGTAAATAGGGACTTCCCAAGTGGCACAATGGTAAAGAATTTGCCTGTCAATTCAGGAGACTCTAGAGATGCAGGTTTGATCCCTGGGTTGGGAAGACCCCTGGAGAAGGAGATGGCAACCCATTCCAATATTTTTGCCTGGAAAACTCCATGGACAGAGGAGCCTGGCAGGCTACAGTCCAGGAGTGTCACAAAGAGTTGGACGTGCCTGAGATACCAAGCTAGCACACAGATACAAATAGAGGAGAGGACCTCCTGGCTCTAACAGAGTCTCAAGGGGCAAGAGCAGTGTGAACACTAGGGAAAGGATCCAGAATATCCCCGCACAGAAATTACTCCTTTGGCCAGTTTGGGAAATGGCTGTTTTCAGTCCTTGGGGAGGGTAGTTTCATGGAGACAATGGCTAGGAGTCAAGATTCTGATATTTAGAGTAAGCAAAACTAGAAACAAAACTATAGAATTCTGTGCTTGGATGTGCTTCATATAAATGTGTAATTTAAAAATGATCATCAACTGAATGTATATGATCTAAACTAAAGCCAGTTAATATGAACACATTTGATTTTTTAATGTTTTATTTTATATTGATGTATAGCTAATTAACAATGTTGTGAAAGTTTCAAATGGACAGCCATACATATACATGTATCCATTCTCCCCCAAATCCCCCTCCCATCCAGGCTGCCATATAACACTGAGCAGAGTAGCACATCTGATTTTTAACTTACAGCTAATCTGGAAATTACATACAGGATGCCAGTGGGCCAATAACATCAGTTGTTTTCCTGTCAGCAGTTTTACTATGCCTGGGTCGATATGGGGATGAATAAAATAATTATCTAGCTTTTTAAGTCTCCTTAGCCTCCAAAACTTCATTTTGGGCTTTGATATTTTTGCTCTTTGTTGTAGAATCAGCAAAAAAGAGAGGATGATGCTTTTACAGTCAGAGTTTGGAAACTTTCTTTCAGAGGATGGTTGTTTGAGAGTTTGCTTCCTGGCGGGTTCTCAATTTCAGAGTTATATACAGGGCACTGACTTTTTTCAATGGTAAAGAAGGAAGTCATGTAGATGGCTATCAAACAGATAAATAAACACTCTACAAATGCTAGGAGTCCAATCATAACCAAAGACAGGGTATTGTTTGTCCGGAGCAGTCCTCAGAGGTGAACTTCATACCTGAGAGTTGAGCCAACACAGGGGCTGTAGAGACATTTAGATTCCTCTTAGACTTTTGGGAAATAGGAATCAGTTCTTATAAATCATGATGCCTGGCATATAAGGTACAGGTGGTAAGACATGTTCCTACCTTCCTTCTTTCCCTGTTTATATACCTTATCTTTATTTCCCTTCTTATCTCCTTGTCTTGTTTCTCTTTTGCTGTTCGTTTCCTCATCCCTAACATGTGCCTCCAAGTTACTTCTACTCTCCAGTTACCTTTACCTCTGTGGTTGTGTGTACCTTCTCTAAAGCCAAACTCTTATCACAGACTGGTTCCAAATAGGAAAAGGAGTACGTCAAGGCTGTATATTGTCACCCTGCTTATTTAACTTCTGTGCAGAGTACATCATGAGAAATGCTGGACTGGAAGAAACACAAGCTGGAATCCAGATTGCTGGGAGAAATATCAATAACCTCAGATATGCAGATGAC
>SJYX01021102.1:309508-349656 GCA_006410675.1 Oreotragus oreotragus
TTTTTTTTTTTTTTCATTTACATAAGAAGTATTTATTGAACATCTACTAAGTGACTGGCACTATTCTAAAAACGTGGGATACAATGGTGAACACTGAATTATGTCATGCTGCTGCTGCTTAGTTGCTTCACTCGTGTTCGACTCTCATTAAAATCTCCTCATCTTTCCTTAACTTAAGTTGCTACATGGGCTTTTAAGATAAGTTCTAAGAAAGATAATTGGTAGAATTGATGCTGCAGTTGACATGCAGCCTATAAGACCTGATATGATTGAGTTACTAGCACATTAACCAAAGTCTGAATTCACAGAAGGGTTTGATGACTATTAAGATGTAGCAATGTGAGTTTCATGGGACAAACTTTAGCAGTGTCCATCCAGGAACTAGCTAGAGGAGAGAGAATTTTGGCCAATGGATTATTTTTAATATTTGGTTCCTTTTGGGAGGTCATTTCCATATGTGTAGATGAAAGCATTGGACGGCTCTAGCTCGATACCAACAGAGATAGCTAACCACTCCTCTTTTCTCATGCTGTGCTAATTATGTAAACTTGTGATTATATCTTGATGTTTAATGTAACTGTCTCTACAGGGAGTCAGCATACTGCCTCTATGACAGATTTCTCCTTAGAATAATATATGGCAACTCTGTTTTTATTCATTAATCTTATAAGCTTGGTTAAAGTAAGCCTGCTCATGAGAGAGGGAATCTCTCTCAGAAGGCTGATGAATGTGCTTTCTAGCCTGGAGTGGGAGTGGGAGGATGACTTTCTCCATGGTGATTATTTCCATTCTGTGCAGCCTCATGCCATCTGGTCATTTAGCCTGGCTGATCATCACTAGACTTGGCCCCATGCCTTTCTATCCATTTTATAGCCAGTTCCTTAACTCTTGAGGATGACCCTTGAAAGCCTTGACCACCAAATCCTAAATAAGAGGAGTAGAAGTCTATATTTAAGACCTTGGGGGAAAAGTTCAGTAATCTACTACTAGGTAATCAGACATTTACATATTTGGCCATATCCTTATTTTTCCAATATGTAAGAAATATTTTCGTTCTGTGAGTAGTGACTGTATAAGGAAAGCCATATTTTTTATGTTACTTGTAAGATGATACTGTCCTTTATAGTTATTTTTACTTAATTTATAAAATATTTCAAACTTAAGAGATAAGTACAGGAAATAATATATCACCTGTGTGCCCACTACCCAGATTTAACAGGTAGTAACCATTTGCCATGCTTGCTTCATCTTTTTTTTTTTTTAACTATTAATAAAAATATGCCAATGATAACAGAGGTTTTTTTTTTTTTCTTGGGCTTGTATGGTATTGAACAGAAGCACACAGATGTGTGTGTTTTCTGTTGGGCTTCTTAACAGTGACAAGGCAGTAGAACAATATTCTGCAGCTGCAGTAGATGGAATAAGGCAGCTTCATCTCTGAGTTTAAACATACTAAGGGAAAAACAAAGCCCATTAAGGGTTAGGAAAACCAAGAATGACACCAAGAGTTGAGAGAGGGAAGCTGCAGAGCAGAGAGGGGCATGAGTGTCCCGGGTCTAATGACCCCTCCCATGGCTCAAAGAGGATAAGCCAGGCCCTCCAAGAGTGAACAAGGGTCCCTATGAGACCTGGCTGATGGTGTGTTGATTTGGGAACTCCCAACAGGATGTCTGGCCACACATGAGCTGTAGGACTCTTCTCAGCCTCAGTCTAGTCAGATAAAAATTATGGATAGTAAGTGTACTGATTTCATAAACTTACTGTATGGATTAAAGCAGAATAACAAACAGTGACCCTGTGAGCTATTCTTTAAAGAGATAGTATTTGAATATATATCTATCTGATTTTTAAGGATTTTTAAACACTTCATATGTGGAGTATCCTTTTAGGAAAGTCAGAAGCCACGGGCCTTTCACTCAGTCTTGCGTAGCTTTAAAGGATATTACCTCAAATGGAAATGGGTTTTTAAAAAAACTTCTGGATCTCAGGTGCTAGTAAAGTAATTCTTAAAATTATTCAAGCCAGGCTTCAGAAATACATGAATTTCCAGATGTTCAAGATGGTTTTAGAAAAGTTAGTGGAACCAGAGATCAAATTGCCAACCTTCATGGGAGTATTGAAAAAGCAAGAGAGTTCCAGAAAAACATCTATTTCTGCTTTATTGACTATGCCAAAGCCTTTGACTGTGTGGATCACAATAAACTGTGGAAAATTCTGAAAGAGATGGGAATACCAGACCACCTGACCTGCCTCTTGAGAAACCTATATGCAGATCAGGAAGCAACAGTTAGAACTGGACATGGAACAACAGACTGGTTCCAAATAGGAAAAGGAGTATGTCAAGGCTGTATATTGTGACCCTGCTTATTTAACTTATATGCAGAGTACATATGAGAAATGCTGGGCTGGAATAAGCACAGGCTGAAATCAAGATTGCTGGGAGAAATATCAATAACCTCAGATATGCAGATGATACTACTCTTATGGCAGAAAGCGAAGAAGAACTAAAGAGCTTCTTGATCAAAGTGAAAGTGGAGAGTGAAAAAGTTGGCTTAAAGCTCAACATTCAGAAAATGAAGATCATGGCATCCAGTCCCATCACTTCATGGCAAATAGATGGGGAAACAGTGGAAACAGTGGCTGACTTTATTTCTGGGGGCTCCAAAACCACTGCAGATGGTGATTGCAGCCATGAAGTTAAAAGATGCTTACTCCTTGGAAGGAAAGTTATGACCAACCTAGACAGCATATTAAAAAGCAGAGACATTACTTTGCCAACAAAGGTCCGTCTAGTCAAGGCTATGATTTTTCCAGTGGTCATGTATGGATGTGAGAGTTGGACTGTGAAGAAAGCTGAGTGCCAAAGAATTGATGGTTTTGGACTGTGGTGTTGGAGAAGACTCTTGAGAGTCCCTTGGACTGCAAGGAAATCCAACCAGTCCATCCTAAAGGAGATCAGTCCTGGGTGTTCATTGGAAGAACTGATGTTGAAGATGAAACTCCAAAACTTTGGCCACTTGATGTGAAGAGCTGACTCATTGGAAAAGACCCTGATGCTGGGAAAGATTGAGGGCAAGAGGAGAAGGGGACGACAGAGGATGAGATGGTTGAATGGCATCACCGACTTGATGGACGTGGGTTTGGGTGGACTCCAGCAGTTGGTGATGGACAGGGTGGCCTGGTGTGCTGCGGTTCATGGGGTCACAAGGAGTCAGACACAACTGAGCAACTGAACTGAACAGATCTCAGGGAGAATGCTCTTAATATTTGATGAAGTAATATTCTTCCCTAAAGGCTGAAAAGGGGATGGGGATAAACCAAAAATTATAAAAAATATGAAAGGAAAAATGGTGAAGCTTCCTCAAATGTAGTGGAGAGAGTGTTTGGGGATAAGATAAACCACAGTTTGAATCCTTTACTCTCTTTCTCATTTACTAACTTGTGATTTCAATTTATTTATTTTTGTGCATATCATTAATTTTACCTGTGAAATTGGGGCATATTCCTGAGAGGATTATCTACCATAGGGTTAAATGAAATAATTTATATAAATGTTTGATAATAGTAAGACTAGGTAGTATATATTGTATATGTACTATGTACCAGATCCTAGGCTAAACCTTTTTTATGAATTTTTTTCTTTAACATGTTTGTGGGCAAGTATGAACAGTCAATTTTAGATTTCCTATAAAGTACTGGGTAAAGTAGGATATCAGTGAAAATGGCTTAGGAAGACACTGAGAAATTGGCTGAAGTTACTTTTTGCAGCAGATATCATGTCAAAAAGTTAGCAAGTCTGTGATACTAAAGGTGTGGAAATTGCTGATAAATTATGCAGGGAATGTAACATGGAGATACAGATGCACCTAAAGCAAGAAGACTAACAGTGTGAATGACTATGATTGTAGAGAACACCCCCCTCCAACCTGCCAGCTAAGCCATATGAAAGTGCTAGTACTTAACTACTCTGTGCAAAGCATTTGGTAAGTTTAGGAAATAATCCTGATATTCTTAGTATGGATATTGACAGCTGTGTGGTTAACTGTGATGACAGTAACAAAGTTAGTGTTAATAATGATAATAGCTTACACATGTAAGTGCTTACAGGCTTCTAAGCATTCTATTAAACTAATTTCATCTCACAGCTCTATGAAGGGAGCACTTATCTCACTTTTATTTATGAAGACATTGATGCACAGAGATCTCAGGTGATTTACTCATGGTCACAGAGCTGGATAATGGCTCATATGCTTAAAACTGTGAGTCTAATTGTGTACCAGGTGCTTTGCACATATAGCTAATCTTTCACAAAACCCTAAGAGATGAAGTGGAGTCCCATTTAGTAACTTGTCCGAAGTCACACAGCTCATAGGTAGAATCCTAATTTAAATTGGTCAAATTGAAAGCCTGTTTATTTCCATGATACCCTGCTGCTCATTTGACCAATCTTGAAAAACAGTAACAAGAGAAAAACCCACCAAACAAACCCTCTGAATTCCCTCTCCTCTTCTTATTACATTACCTGAAGGTGAAGTTTTTATACTCTGAAGACAAAGGTAGATAAAGGAGATACAAAATTTTACAAATGTGAGGCTAAGAATGACCTTAAATCCTATCTTTAGCATTTGTAGATGAGACCTTGGGGTAAAAATTTACACAAAGCACAGATAAATGGTATAATTTCCACAAACACAAAGACTGGCCAAGCAAACTTTTCTCTTTGAAGGCTGAAAAAAGATATTTCAATACCTAGGAAAACCTTAATTTATCAACAAACCCTTAAGCTTCAAAGCAATTTATAGAACATGGAACAGTCTTAAAAAATGACCAAAAGTGCTTTTAAAAGATAAAGGCTTTAGAACACAAACAAAAGACAAGGTTAATGATTCTAAGTAAAATTAATTGGTAAATGAGACATGATATTGTGAAAACTGGAAGGTGGAAAGCATAAAACTGCAAGTGGGATTTCAGACTGCCAAGATAAGTAACACAAAGCAGGGCCGGAGCGGAGGAAGAGTGAGCCAAGCACTAGACTTAACTATTCTCGTTAGAAAGGGGTTCAAAGTTTTCTTGGTTAATAATAGGAATGAATAATAGAAGTAATGAGAGCAGTTGTATTAAAATATGTTAATGTCAAAAACGTTAGGAAAACATAAGCGCAAGCCAGACAGCCACTCATGATCCCTATTAGGAGGCGTTCGGAGTGGACGGTAGGAGTAGTGAAAACAGCTGTAATTGTATTAGAATGTGTTGGTGTCAAAAATGTCAGAAAAAGTGTTAGATTAATTATAGCTATTTTATGACTTTATTAAAAATAAAGAAATATTGGAAAACACTGGTTCCCACTGTGTCCTTTTATTTTTCTTCACGTCGGCACAGACATATCCCTATTCAATTTTCTTGAACTCACACAGAATTTGAGAAGGAGGAGGAACTTGTCTGAGTGCTGAGAAACTTATCCTGCCTCCAACTCAGAAAGTCCAGTAAACCTGTCTGAAAATATTTCTTGCACAAAGGTTGATGGGAAGTTTCTAAAGAGTTTTTTCCCTGAGCTAAATTACTGGTCCTATTCAGGAAGTGTACTGGCTTATACAAATTGGTGAAAATTTAGCCAAGTAGTTTTGGATGCTTTTAAAGGAGGCCTTCCTTCCCCAAATTTCAATTTGAACACCTTAATTTATTCTTAGACTCTTGAGATGGCTTGTTGATATTAAGGTTACTAAATGGAAGCTCTTGTTGCTCTTATGAGTTTTGTGATTGGTAAAACAATGACCATTTGGGTTTTCCAAAAAGTGTTTCTTCAGTGTAACAATATGGCGGACTCTCAGCAGTCAGTGCTACAATGACATCACCAAGATGCCCTTCAGCATGAGCCCCTTCCATATCCTTCCCACCCACTGACTGGGACTTGTATGTTTACATAATCACTCTCTTTTAACTCAGAATAAGTGGTTGAGTGTGGAGTTAGAGATTGTGGCCCACCATCATTCTGGTTGTGTGAACTTGGACAGTCACTGGACCTCTTTAGGGCCACATTGTAATGATGTATCTGTGTTTCTCTGAGACCAGACTGACATAACAGTAAAATTTTCTATTCCTGTGTGTGGGTGAATTAATGTTTCATTGTCTCCTTTTTAAAAAATAGAAATAAAAATGATTTTTAAAATTCAGTATGTTCACAGTGTACCTACTCTAGACCTAGCAACATGTGTTTGTTTACTTAATTACTTTCCAAAGAGGTTCTGAGGAGATGTACAAAAAGAACATGAAGTTCAAAGGAGTAAAAATACATGAGGAAACTGGAATGTGTACGGTATTTTTAGGTGGGCCCCAAACTGCATTCTAGAAGACCCTGTTGCTTAGACTGGCAGTGTTGAGTGCTGAAAGTGAAAGTGTTTGTTGCTCAGTCATGTCCAACACTTTGAAACCCCATTGGACTGTGGCCCTCCAGGCTCCTCTCTCTATGGGATTTCCCAAGCAAGAATACTGGAGTGGGTTGCCATTACCTTCTCAAGGGAATCTTTCCAACCCAGAGATAGAACTCAGGTCTCCTGCATTGCAGGTGGATTCTTTACTGTCTGAGCCACCAGGGAAGTGCTGGGGTTATTTATAAAGGGGATATAGATTCTGCTTTCCACTTTCAAGGAGTGTGTGTAGTGTATTCAAGTAGAGAAGACCAGCACATAAGAACAAATTTGATAATAGGTAATAGTCAAATGCTTTTGAATTGTGGTGTTGGAGAAGACTCTTGAGATTCCCTTGGACTGCAAGGAGATCCAACCAGTCCATTCTGAGGGAGATCATCCCTGGGATTTCTTTGGAAGGAATGATGCTAAAGCTGAAACTCCAGTTCTTTGGCCACCTCATGCGAAGAGTTGACTCATTGGAAAAGACTCTGATGCTGGGAGGGATTGGGGGCAGGAGGAGAAGGGGACGACCGAGGATGAGATGGCTGGATGGCATCATGGACTCGACGGACGTGAGTCTGAGTGAACTCCGGGAGATGCTGATGGACAGGGAGGCCTGGCGTGCTGTGATTCATGGGGTCGCAAAGAGTCGGACACAACTGAGCGACTGAACTGAACTGAACTAAATTGCTGAAGTAATTAAAATAATAAGATTTACAGTGAGAAAAATTTTTATATTAGAATTAGAGCAAAATGGTAAGAAACTCTTTAACAGTTATTGGGGAGGAAGAAATTTTTCTTTACCCTTCTGCATTCTTCTGGTTGGTCTAAGAATTAAATTGACATGAGATCAATTAACTGGATAGAATCACACAAGAGTTTGATAACATATACATATGGGAGAGACCCTGGAAAACAGAATCATGGCCAAAATGGCCACAGCCCTCACCTTAAAGACTGTCTTCTGCTAAACGCAACAGAGAATGTTGAGGGTAACGGTTTGCCTTCCAAGGGGAGGAAGGCAGTTCACAGGGAGGTGGAAGAGGCGCTATTTGGTGAGGCAGCACTTTCTGGGCCAGCAGGAATGGGACAGAGTGAACTCTGACCTTCAGGTCCACTGAATCTCCCCATCACACCCAGCGTGGTGGATATCTCTGCTGATTACTCTATTCAGCTTTAATACATGCATTCTTTAGGCTGATGTGCTTAATTGCTCGGTGGTGTCCAACTCTTTGCGATCCTATAGACTGTAACCTGTCCGCCTCCTCTGTCCATGGGATTCTTCATGCAAGAATACTGGAGTGGGTTGCCACACCATTCTCCAGGGGATCTTCCCGACCCAGGAATCCAACCTGTGTCTCCTGCAGCTCCTGCCCTGAAGGTGGATTCTTTACTGCTGAGCCAACCGGGGGAAGCCCTTTCTTTTTTCATAAGTTAGTTAAGTCGCTCAGTCGTGTCCTACTCTTTGTGACCCCATGGACTGTAGCCCACCAGGCTCCTCCATCCATGGGATTCTCCAGGCAAGAATACTGGAGTGGATTGCCATTTCCTTCTCCAGGGGATCTTCCTGACCCAGGGATCGAACCCAGGTCTCCCGTATTAGAGGTAGATGCTTTAACCTCTGAGCCACCAGGGAAGCCGTGGGAGTAAAAAGAAAGACTTAGTCGTCTGCTTCTTAAAAATAAGCAGCCTATGGACCTCCCTGTGGTCCAGTGGCTAAGATTCTGAGCTTCCACTGCTGAGGGTTCAGGTTTGATCCCCGGTTTAGGAACTACTCTTCCTAGTAATCAGCCTAAATTAATCCTAATGCCAAGGAGACTCATTTGGGGTGAGCAAATTTTTCTCCCCTAGACAGTGAACTGTAACAAACTTTCACAGAAAAGGCCAAGACAAAAGATTGTCTTGAAGTGTTTGCTTGGGAGAGTGGTGACTTTCCACATAACATGTGATTTCTTGGGCTTGTGCCAAGGGTGTTTCCTTTTTTTTTTTTTCTCTCTCCCTCTCTCTTTTTTGTAGGTGGCAACAACAGGGGCATGTTTAATATTGATGAGTTTGATTTTTTGAATATAAATGCTGTTTGGTTTATATGGTGAATGCATAGAAATTTGGAGATTAGCATTTTAATCAAGTCTAATCTCTTAGTATTTCCTGAGCCTCCTCCACCCACCTCAACATTTTGTCAAAAATAAATTTGAAAAATGAAATTTTGAAATGACCGCTTGAAATGACTTTGAAATGACTGTTTTCAAATGAAATGAAATGTTCTCTTAAGGAGATGTAAGGTTTGCAATAACATAAAAGCAGTATTATGTATTGTAACCTTTTCTAAACCATATGCCAAGCACATTAACAGGGTTTAAGATTATCAGTTACTGAAGAAAAGACCAACCTACTCAACCAATATTTATCAAAGAACCATGCTTCTTCAGGTAGGTTGGAAGTACAGTATGTAGCTTTGATATTACTGCACCACTAAACTGGAATGTGGCTTCCTTTTTTCCTCTTTAAAATTTTTCTTTTTCTCAGCGCGGATCTTCCAGCTGCCAAGCTGTTTGGCGGGGACCAGGAAATGGACTCTGGCAGCAGTTAGGTCTCCAGACTGAGGGGCGCTCTTGGCATTTCAGCGGAGGAGGGGCAGGGCTAAGGGACCGGGCCTAGAGCCGATGGGGCGGGGTCATGGGGCGGGAGGGGTGGGGCCTTCTGCGTCCCGCCCGCTCATTGGCGGTGCTCCGTGCGCGCGTTCAGCCACGCGCGGGCGGGCGCAGCCTCGGCGCGTTGTGCGAAGCGCGGCAGGTGCGCGGACATCCTCCCTCCGCCTAGCGGTGCGGCCGCCGCGCGACTCGCCGGGAGCCCGGCGCTGCCGGGCCCAGGGGTTGGCATGGCCTGACCGCTCGCAGCGGCGGCGGCGGCGGCAGCATGGGGAACCAGGACGCGAAGCCGAAGAGAAGCGCGGGCGATGTCCCGCATGGAGGCGGCGGCGGTGAGGACGTCGCTGGGCCCCGGGAGGCCGAGGGCACAAAGAAGGCGGGCGGGGGCAAGAAGGCGCCGGGCCGGCACGGAAAGGGGGGCGGCGGCGCGGAGCAGGGCCGGAAGAAGAGCCGGTCGGACCCCAGGGCCTCGGTGTTCTCCAACCTGCGCATCCGGAAGACCCTGTCCAAGGGCAGAGGTACCGGCGGCTCTCGTGAGGATGTGCTGGACCCCCAGGCCTTGCAGGCCGGCGAGCTGGACAGCGCCCACTCTCTGGTTACCAAAACCCCAGACCTCAGCCTCTCAGCCGATGAGACGGGCCTGTCGGATACCGAATGTGCAGATCCTTTCGAGGTGACGCGTCCCGGGGGTCCCAGCTTGGCCAGGGTCGGCGGCCCGGCAGTGGCCGAGGATCCGGAGACCGCGGCGGGGGCGCAGGATGGACAAAGGACCAGCTCGGGCTCAGACACAGACCTCTACAGTTTTCACTCGGCCGCGGAGCAGGAGGACTTGCTCTCGGACATCCAGCAGGCGATCCGCCTCCAGCAACTGCAGCAGCAGTCCCCGGGCCCCGAGTCGCCCCCGGTGTCGCCCCCCTCCACCGCCCCTCTGCCTGGGGCCCTGCCGGGCCTGGACCGACCCCCACTGGGCCCCAGCGCCGAAGCGGCGCTATCCGCGCCCCCCGACAGGCCCGCGGCCGCAGAGCCGCCCGCAGCCACCGCCTTCGCGTCTCCTGGGTCGCTTCCCGGGGACCGAGGGGCAGCGGACACGGACGAGGAAGGCGAGGAGGACGCCTTCGAGGACGCGCCCCGAGACTCTCCGGGGGTGGAGTGTGGCCTGGCGGCGGGAGAGGCCCCGCGCACGCCGGGGGCGACGCGCGAGGAGGGCGCGCCGAAGCCCGTCGTCCCCGTGGCCGCCTCCCCGCCACGCAGTCCAGCTCACAGCCCGCGCCGCCCCCGGGCCCGCCCGCTCCTGGCGCCCTGTTATGTCAGGACCACCACCCGGCAGCTTAGCTCGCCAGGGCCCTCCCCGTCTCCGTCCCCCAGCCACAGCCCCCGGGTGCAGAGACGCCCGGAGTCCTCCCTGGGCCGCGGTTCCGGAGCCGCCGCGGCCCCCGCCGCTGCCCCGGCTAGGAAGCCCCGCGCGGGCCGCAGCCGCTCGGCCGACTGGACTGCGGAGCTGGGCCGTGGTCCCGGGGCGGGGGTCTCGGCGCACCTGGTGCAGCGCGGGGCAGGCGGCCTCCAGGGTGTGTTCGCAGGTGAGCCCTAGGCTCTGGGCCCTGGGCACCTGCCCCTCAGAAACGCTTCGATTTGCATACAGAGAATTAAAGGGAGCAACTTAGTCGTGTCTGTTCTAAGTCATCTAGAAAAAGGGCCACTGTGTTCACTTCTCCAAAATATCTCGGGTCACGCCAGGCAGATCAACTCCTTTTTGGCACTGTTTGCAAAGCCATCCTTCTCTTTCCGTCTTCCTCCCACAGCATTAAAAATAAGGAGGTTGTTCACAGCCCTGTGACACATCATCTATTCTAGGACTGCTCTGATGTACCCGCCTGTGTGCGCCGTGTGATGCGTAGTTTCTCTCGGTGATCAGGTTGGACGCCTTAGTGAACTTGGGTGGTCACTCCTGTTTGCTGATACAACCAAATCTCATACATGCTTTTAGAAAAGTAATACAGAGTGATCTATAGTATTAAGGATCATTTACATTTGGTTTCATGGCCCGACTAAGACAGGGTGTGGCTTGGAGACTGATGGTGAGCAGACCAAGAGCACACAGGATGCTGCTGGTACCTTCCCAGCGCCTGCTGTGGACGCTTCAGGGCCAGTCCAAGGGTCAGCTCACCGTGGTGAATGTCAAATAGTGCAGTGAATTCATCCTTGGTTAGATCCCAGGGCCTTTCCGCTGGTAAGAGTGTCAGCTTATTTCATGCTTACTAATTTTTCTTAATTATTAAATAGCTGAGTGTAAGAATTTAAGAAACAGGAGAAAATGAGAATTTATGCAGGTCTTGGTAGATTGTGATAAGTATTTGAAATATTAAAAGTATCAAAGATAATTTGAAAAGCTTAAAATCTTATATTCTTTAACAGATCTTATATTACTTTAGTAAATAGGTTATCTGTAAAACAGATTATGTTTCTTAATGAACATGGCTGCCTCACCCTTAGGTAAATATTATTCACTTTTTGTACTTGCTTGTATTGGCCACAGTTTAGTTTCATCTATGGACTCTCTTAGTTTTATATTTATAGATTCTTCTAGTTAAGAGTGGCCTCCATGTTTTTACATGCTTGCTCTCCCTTTTTAACTTTTCCTTTTCTGTTATTTTGTAGGTTAAGTTAGGAATGTTTATAGTCTGATATTCACTAGATAAATTGTAAACAACAAAACACAAGCGATAAAACCCCCAAAAGACTGATTTTAAAGGAAGAGGATTGGAAAGTTCTTTAGTTAATTTTTGTGAATTTAATGTTGGTGAGAAATTACTTCCTCCTTATGTAGGTAACACTCATTTCATATATTGTTTTTCTAAAAATGAAAGTATCACCATAATTAAGATTACCATTCATTAATATTGTTCTTCCAAGAAACTTTAGAATTTGGAAATATTCATTTCCAGGTGAATATTAGATGAAAAATACATTTCCTTCGTTTAGCATATATATATATATATATATATACACACATACACATATACACAGGGTAGCCATATTGTGCTAGACAATACCTTAAGTGCTGAGTGATACAAAGATCATTAAATCCTAGTCCTGCCTTTCCATGGCTCACTGACTAAGAGCACAGGAACACACAGAGATATAGTACTTTGGGTGCATCAAGNACACATATACACAGGGTAGCCATATTGTGCTAGACAATACCTTAAGTGCTGAGTGATACAAAGATCATTAAATCCTAGTCCTGCCTTTCCATGGCTCACTGACTAAGAGCACAGGAACACACAGAGATATAGTACTTTGGGTGCATCAAGTGTGCAGTGACTTACTGCCTTGGCAAGGGATGAAGAGAAGGGAATTCATGGGAGGATTGATCTGAGTCCTGAAGATCATAGGACCCTTCAACCCCAGGTTAAAGTTTTGTTTTCTTTAAGGAAAATAAAAGGGATATTCTTGGAGCTAGCATTTCATTTAAATTTTCTAAGTATTTCCAGATCTGAAATTTGGGACTCTTAGCAGGATTCCTGTTCAGGAGGTAAGTGGGATTTATTGACTTCCAAGCAGAATTTTTTACTGTGTAGTTAGTAGCTTTAATATGGGCATCACCTTTATTTTATTTTTTAATAGAAGTATAGTTGGTTTTTAATATTGTATTAATTTCTGCCATACAGCAAAGTGACTCAGTTATACATATATATATGTTTTGTTTTCCAGTCACTATATACATTCTTTTTAATATTCTTTTCTATATAGTTTATACCAGGATATTGAATATGGTTCTCTGTGCTATGTAGTAGGACCTTCTTATTTATCCATTCTGTATGTAATAGCTTACATCTGCCAACCCCAACCTTTCACTCCATCTCAACCTCTTCCTGCTTAGCGACCTCAAATCCGTTCTCTGTGAGTCTGTTCTGATTTCATAGATAAGTTCATCTGTGTCATATGTTAGATTCCACAGAAGGTGATACATATGGGGCAGTGCTTTATATTTGATGCTTGGATGTAGATGGTCAGTAGCCATTGGTTATTTGTATAGGAGTTTCTTGTATATTTATCTCACCCATTCACTTTCTTAAAAAAAAAAAAAAAAAATTGGTAGGTTTAACCTAATCTTGTAGCTGGTGGTCACATGGAGGTAAACAAAGAGATGAAACTTTTTCAAGGTCACACTGTAATTCTTTCAGAGGCTGAGCCAAAAATAGCTGAGTCTACTGATTCTAGTCTGAATGTTCTTGCTTATTAGTCATTTTTGGATGTTCAGCACTATAAGACATCATATAGACAAAAAACTTAAAAAAATATTATGGTGTTTAAGGCCTTCACTTACAATATTTTCCAGTTTCTGTTGTTAATGTGGTGAACTTCTTTCATTGTTGAGCATCTGGCCTTCCTGGGCTAGATGCAGGGTGATTGCTGGTCAGTGAATCAGACAGCTCTCCTGGAAGCTTCCCTGTGGTGAATCCAGGGAATCCAGAGTGACACAGGCCTCTGTTCCTCAGCTGTTGTCTGTTTTCTTGTCATCTACCTTTTCTTTGATTTTTTTTTTTTTTTTACCATCCTCTAGTATTTTATAGGTGTCTTGGAAATTACTAGAGCCCTGGCGAGGACTAGCATTGTCCTCAGGGAAATTGTTTTCTGGCTTTAATTTGCATGTCTTTGGATCAAGTAATTGCCAGCTGCCTTTGAAGCAGGTGATAGTTAGATCTATAAGCCTCCATGAAGATCTTTTATTTTTAAACCATAGAATGAGGGTTGTCAGCTCTGCAGAAAGGAACAGATGTTTTTCTTCTTACTGCCTTCCAAATGTGGGGAGAAAATTCAAGTGAAGAGAGATCTGCATGGCACATGTTTGTGTTTTGTTGCTGATAAAACAGCATTTAGCAATAAAGGGACCAAGACTTTATCTTGTTTTAGCTATTCAGGAGATGATGATGTCTTAAGCCATTGGACTGAAATTTTACAGTTAATTGAAAAAACATATTTTTCAGTGTTTAGTAGAAAAATTGCTATGAAATTTAAGAGATTCCTTTGCACATGCTAGACTTAAGCAGAAGCTTGTGAATAGAATTTTACAGTTAAAGTTTAGGCATATGAAATGTTAAGTTGGTGATGCTAAATCACTTTTTATAGAAATCTTTCCAAAGTCATTTAATTTTGTGCATATCTGTCTTTTTTTAAAACATATGGACTTAATGGTTCATGTGTTTTAAATGGCTTAATGTCATCTTTAGGCCATCATGGTTTCATTCTGTGAAATCATTGGTGTTGCCCTCAGCTGCTATTGAGTGTAATTGTCTGGTGACACTAGTTGGCTGTTTCTGAGATTTTGTATCTACATCGTTTTCTTAACTTTTTACTTCCTGTCAGCTATTGATTCGTAGAGCTACCTTTGGTCCCTGCCCCCCACCGCCCATTGCTTCTAATTTGATGTTTCTGGTCAGTTTGCTATTGATTTATATATCCTGTGATTATCATGTTTGCTATATTTGTTGCTCTTCTACTAAATGCAAGGCTCTGTGTTGGTGCATTGCATAATTATCTCTAATCCTTGTGACAGTGTTTTCCCAATGAGCAAACCAGAGTCAGGCATGTGAAGTAACTTGCTTCAGGGCATTAAGCTGGTCAGTGACCCATCCGGGATCGGTACTTAGAAAATCAAATCTGTTATTAACTGAATAAAATAAAATGAAGTGTGTCAGTGAGCTTTTGAAGCACTGCTGCTGCTGCTAAGTCACTTCAGTCGTGTCCGACTCTGTGTGACCCCATAGACGGCAGCCCACCAGGCTCCCCCATCCCTGGAATTCTCCAGGCAAGAATACTGGAGTGGGTTGCCATTTCCTTCTCCAATGCATGAAAGAGAAAAGTGAAAGTGAAGTCGCTCAGTCTATCTGACTGTTAGCGACCCCATGGACTGCAGCCCACCAGGCTCCTCCGTCCATTGGATTTTCCAGGCAAGAGTACTGGGGTGGGGTGCCATTGCTAGCCAATTAAGGGCCTGGGCTTTACAATTTAGGTTGTGTGACTCTCACTGTAGCTTTTCTAAAGGCTATCTTGATTTTTATATCAAAGTAGAAGGACCCACTGTAGGAGTACAGACTTTCTCATGCAGCTTGTTAAGTTATTAGACTGTGAATGTTTAGGGCCGGGAGCAGTCTTATATCCAGCAGTAGTATCTGACAGAGTGTAGACGTCCAGTCATCGTCCAATAAATGTGTGATGGTCAGGAATCACTCCTTTTTTGTATAATGCATCAGTGTTACTACAAAAGGGAAGGGTTTTACAAGAATGCGGTCCTTTCCTCTGTATCTTGCCTTAGTGAAGTCGCTCAGTTGTGTCCAGCTCTTTGCAACCCCATGGACTGTAGCCTACCAAGCTCCTCTGTCCATGGGATTTTCCAGGCACTGGAGTGGATTGCCTTACTGGGTCTCATATCTCTGAATATGATTCAGTTGTGTAAGCTGGGACTGGGAACATTATTCTCGTCATTTTAGTTTGGCTTAAAACACACTTTCTCATTGTTCCTTTAAGGTCATGGTTTGGATTGCAGTTAAGCACACCAGTAGCTTCAGTGATGGGTTTTAATGACTGGCCTGGCTTTTCATGCATTTAGGCATTTGGATACAAGCCATGTGTATTTGACCTTGAGCAGGTGCATCTACAGCCATATTTCCTTCTGGTCCTATTAAAAAAGTGCTGAACACACACCTTGGGTGATGGCAACAGTAGTTACTAATTACTGTTACTCCAGATAAATCTGTATCATAGCTCGATGTACAGTTAGGTCCCTCTTAAGTAACTTTTTCTGATATGTATGAAAGTGGAGGAATAATTCCAAATGAATAATATTAGGATTTAATGAAATAGTGTTTGTCAAGTCCCTACAACTCTGTCTGGCACATAGAAGGCAGACAGTTGGTGCTATTTACTTTCCTGTCCTAGTTTATTGCCTTAATGGCTATGTGGTTCAAAGTAGTCCAAACCAAATTAGTGAAATCAAAACCACTCTGAAATCATATACAAACTCTGGTAAGGATATAATCAGTTGCTAGCTGAAAATTAATATTTCTAGTCAAGGGTTTGTTTTTTTTTATTGTTTATATATCAGGGTTTTTCCTCTCTTTTTCATTTTCTGTGATTGTAACCCTTTTTGTCACTTTATCAGAAATTTTGGTTTTCTTGGGGGTTTGGAGAAGGAAAGCACATGATGGGGTATGACTGTGTGATTAGCAGGAGGTACTGATGTTTAAAGCGGGGAGTGGGTAGAGGAGACACAGCATTTACCCGCCTCGCTTTGCAGCCTTTACTTCCCATGGTTTCCTTCAGAAACTCTCTACTTTAGTCGAGTTAATCAGCTTACTGTTCTATGAACGTGCATTTCATTTTCCTTACTTTGCGCCTTTGTCTAGCAGTGTTTACGCTCTTGTAACACACTATTGTCTCTCTTTACTTAGTATCTGAAAAAGCTGCTCGAGTTCCCATTTCCTCTTTTGTGTCTGTCTCAGCTGGTGTGACTGGCAGTCATCTCCATGTCTCTGTACTTCTGTCTGCATCATATCACATATACTTCTTGGATTTAGGGAATCTTTGGGGCTTCCTTTTCACTTCTTTCTGCTTTTCTTTTCTCCTTGCCTGCTTGCCTGATTCCATCCATTCATCATCCTCTTCTATCCATCGAATACCTAGGCCACATCTGCTCTCTGGTGTCTAGGCCTCCTATTGGTAAATAAATAGTTGAATTTAGCCTGGAAGACTATGAGCATTTTTGGGTGGTTGAAATTAAATCATTTTCACTGAAGTATATGTAGGTTTCCTTGATGGCTCAGAGGGTAAAGAATCTGCCTGCAATGCAGGAGCCACCTGAGACACAGATTCGATCCTTGAGTCAGGAAGATCCTTTGTAGGAGGAAACAGGAAATAGCAACCCACTCCAGTATTCTTGCCTGAAAAATCCCATGGACAGGGGAACCTGGTGGGCTACAGTCCAGAGGCTTCCAAAGAGTTGTACATGACTGAGTACACATACATATGATTGAATCAATAGTGAAGATAAAATGATACTTCTATAGAATTTGTGTAGAGAGAACATCTATTCCTATTTTTGTGGGTTGATAGTTGAAATCAACCCACAAGCAACTATTGTTGCTATCAACGATAATGCAGTAACTCTAAGCTTCCAAATATAAATTTTATTGGTACTGAAAAAAGAGGAAAAGTTTATTATTTTGTTCATTTTTGCTTTTGCATTTTAAGTAATAATCTGATGTTAATGAAATTTAGCATTAAGGGACCGTTAGGAAGAATCTAATATGTACTACCTTGTTGCTTAGTAATTTCCTTCTTGATTTTCTTGTTGGCCCATTGGTTTTTTAGTAGCATGTTTCAGTTCAGTTCAGTTGCTCAGTCATGTCTGACTCTGCGATCCCATGACCGCAGATTGCCAGGCCTCCCTGTCCATTGCCAACTCCCGGAGTTTATTCCAACTCATGTCCATTGAGTTGGTGATGCCATCCAACCACCCCTCCTCTGTCATCCCCTTCTCCTCCTGCCTTCAATCTTTCCCAGCATCAGGGTCTTTTCTAGTGAGTTCGTTCTTCGCATGAGGTGGCTAAAGTATTGGAGTTTCAGCTTCAACATCAGTCCTTCCAATGAATATTCAGGACTGATTTCCTTTAGGTTGGACTGGTTGGATCTCCTTGCAGTCCAAGGGACTCTCAAGAGTCTTCTCCAACACCACAATTCAAAAGCATCCATTCTTCAGCACTCAGCTTTCTTTATAGTCCAACTCTCACATCCATACATGACTACTGGAAAAACCACAGCTTTGACTAGATGGACCTTTGTTGGCAAAGTAATGTCTCTGCTCTTTACTATGCTGTCTAGGTTGGTCATAGCTTTTCTTCCAAGGAGCAAGCATCTTTTAATTTCATGGCTGCAGGCACCATCTACAGTGATTTTGGAGCCCCAAAAAGGAAAGTCTGTCACTGTTTCCACTGTTTCTCCATCTATTTGCCATGAAGTGATGGGACCAGATGCCATGATCTTAGTTTTCTGAATGTTGAGTTTTAAGCCAGCTTTTTCACTCTCCTCTTTCACTTTCATCCAGAGGCTCTTTAGTTCTTTGCTTTCTGCCATCAGGGTGGTGTCATCTGCACGTCTGAGGTTATGGATATTTCTCCCGGCAATCTTGATTCCAGCTTGTGCTTCATCCAGCCCAGTGTTTCTCATGATGTACTCTGCATATAAGTTAAATAAGCAGGGTGACAGTACACAGCCTTGACATACTCTGTTCCCTATTTGGAACAAGTCTGTTGTCCGTGTCCAGTTCTAACTGTTGCTTCCTGACCTGCATACGGATTTCTCAAGAGGCAGTTCAGGTGGTCAGGTATTCCCATCTCTTTCAGAATTTCCCAGAGTTTTTGTTGTCTACATAGTCAAAGGCTTTGGCATAGTCAATAAAGCAGATGTTTTTCTGGAACACTCTTTCCTTTTTGATGATCCAACAGATTGATTTCTGGTTCTTCTGCCTTTTCTAAATCCAATTTGAACATCTGGAAGTTCATGGTTCAAGTACTGTTGGAGAATTTTGAGCATTATTTTGCTAGCATGTGAGATGAGTGCAAATGTGCAGTAGTCTGAGCATTCTTTGGCATTGCCTTTCTTTGGGATTAGAATGAAAACTGACTTTTTCCAGCCCTGTGGCCACTGCTGCATTTTCAAAATTTGCTGACATACTGAGTGCAGCACTTTTACAGCATCATCTTTTAAGATTTGAAATAGCTCAACTGGAATTCCATCATCTCCACTAACTTTGTTTGTAGTGATGCTTCCTAAGGCCCACTTGACTTCACAGTCCAGGATGTCTGGCTCTAGGTGTGTGAATTCACTTTCGTGATTATCAAGGTTGTGAAGATCTTACTTATATAGTTCTGTGTATTTTTGCCACCCTTTCATAATATCTTCTGCTTCTCTTAGGTCCATACCATTTCTGTCCTTTACTGAGCCCATTTTTGCATGAAATGTTGCCTTGGTATCTCTAATTTTCTTGAAGAGATCTCTAGTCTTCCCCATTCTATTGTTTTCTTCTGTTTCTTTGCAGTGATCACTGAGGAAGGCTTTCTATCTCTCCTTGCTATTCTTTGGAACTCTGTATTCAGATGGGTATAGCTTTCCTTTTCTCCTTTGCCTTTCATTTCTCTTCTGGTCACACCATGTTGTTTAGTCTTCATGTAGTCACTTTTTTCTTATTTCTTTTCCTGTGGTTGATTTCTAGTTTCATGTCATTGTGGTCAGAGAAGATGCATTAAATAATTTCTAAGTTTTGTGCCCTAGCATGAAGAGGAACTAAAAAATAAAAAGCCTCTTGATGAAAGTGAAGGAGAAGAGTGAAGAAGTTGGCTTAAAGCTCAACATTCAGAAAACTAAGATCATGGCATCTGGTCCCATCTCTTCTTGGATTTAGGGAATCTTTGGGGCTTCCTTTTCACTTCTTTCTGCTTTTCTTTTCTCCTTGCCTGCTTGCCTGATTCCATCCATTCATCATCCTCTTCTATCCATCGAATACCTAGGCCACATCTGCTCTCTGGTGTCTAGGCCTCCTATTGGTAAATAAATAGTTGAATTTAGCCTGGAAGACTATGAGCATTTTTGGGTGGTTGAAATTAAATCATTTTCACTGAAGTATATGTAGGTTTCCTTGATGGCTCAGAGGGTAAAGAATCTGCCTGCAATGCAGGAGCCACCTGAGACACAGATTCGATCCTTGAGTCAGGAAGATCCTTTGTAGGAGGAAACAGGAAATAGCAACCCACTCCAGTATTCTTGCCTGAAAAATCCCATGGACAGGGGAACCTGGTGGGCTACAGTCCAGAGGCTTCCAAAGAGTTGTACATGACTGAGTACACATACATATGATTGAATCAATAGTGAAGATAAAATGATACTTCTATAGAATTTGTGTAGAGAGAACATCTATTCCTATTTTTGTGGGTTGATAGTTGAAATCAACCCACAAGCAACTATTGTTGCTATCAACGATAATGCAGTAACTCTAAGCTTCCAAATATAAATTTTATTGGTACTGAAAAAAGAGGAAAAGTTTATTATTTTGTTCATTTTTGCTTTTGCATTTTAAGTAATAATCTGATGTTAATGAAATTTAGCATTAAGGGACCGTTAGGAAGAATCTAATATGTACTACCTTGTTGCTTAGTAATTTCCTTCTTGATTTTCTTGTTGGCCCATTGGTTTTTTAGTAGCATGTTTCAGTTCAGTTCAGTTGCTCAGTCATGTCTGACTCTGCGATCCCATGACCGCAGATTGCCAGGCCTCCCTGTCCATTGCCAACTCCCGGAGTTTATTCCAACTCATGTCCATTGAGTTGGTGATGCCATCCAACCACCCCTCCTCTGTCATCCCCTTCTCCTCCTGCCTTCAATCTTTCCCAGCATCAGGGTCTTTTCTAGTGAGTTCGTTCTTCGCATGAGGTGGCTAAAGTATTGGAGTTTCAGCTTCAACATCAGTCCTTCCAATGAATATTCAGGACTGATTTCCTTTAGGTTGGACTGGTTGGATCTCCTTGCAGTCCAAGGGACTCTCAAGAGTCTTCTCCAACACCACAATTCAAAAGCATCCATTCTTCAGCACTCAGCTTTCTTTATAGTCCAACTCTCACATCCATACATGACTACTGGAAAAACCACAGCTTTGACTAGATGGACCTTTGTTGGCAAAGTAATGTCTCTGCTCTTTACTATGCTGTCTAGGTTGGTCATAGCTTTTCTTCCAAGGAGCAAGCATCTTTTAATTTCATGGCTGCAGGCACCATCTACAGTGATTTTGGAGCCCCAAAAAGGAAAGTCTGTCACTGTTTCCACTGTTTCTCCATCTATTTGCCATGAAGTGATGGGACCAGATGCCATGATCTTAGTTTTCTGAATGTTGAGTTTTAAGCCAGCTTTTTCACTCTCCTCTTTCACTTTCATCCAGAGGCTCTTTAGTTCTTTGCTTTCTGCCATCAGGGTGGTGTCATCTGCACGTCTGAGGTTATGGATATTTCTCCCGGCAATCTTGATTCCAGCTTGTGCTTCATCCAGCCCAGTGTTTCTCATGATGTACTCTGCATATAAGTTAAATAAGCAGGGTGACAGTACACAGCCTTGACATACTCTGTTCCCTATTTGGAACAAGTCTGTTGTCCGTGTCCAGTTCTAACTGTTGCTTCCTGACCTGCATACGGATTTCTCAAGAGGCAGTTCAGGTGGTCAGGTATTCCCATCTCTTTCAGAATTTCCCAGAGTTTTTGTTGTCTACATAGTCAAAGGCTTTGGCATAGTCAATAAAGCAGATGTTTTTCTGGAACACTCTTTCCTTTTTGATGATCCAACAGATTGATTTCTGGTTCTTCTGCCTTTTCTAAATCCAATTTGAACATCTGGAAGTTCATGGTTCAAGTACTGTTGGAGAATTTTGAGCATTATTTTGCTAGCATGTGAGATGAGTGCAAATGTGCAGTAGTCTGAGCATTCTTTGGCATTGCCTTTCTTTGGGATTAGAATGAAAACTGACTTTTTCCAGCCCTGTGGCCACTGCTGCATTTTCAAAATTTGCTGACATACTGAGTGCAGCACTTTTACAGCATCATCTTTTAAGATTTGAAATAGCTCAACTGGAATTCCATCATCTCCACTAACTTTGTTTGTAGTGATGCTTCCTAAGGCCCACTTGACTTCACAGTCCAGGATGTCTGGCTCTAGGTGTGTGAATTCACTTTCGTGATTATCAAGGTTGTGAAGATCTTACTTATATAGTTCTGTGTATTTTTGCCACCCTTTCATAATATCTTCTGCTTCTCTTAGGTCCATACCATTTCTGTCCTTTACTGAGCCCATTTTTGCATGAAATGTTGCCTTGGTATCTCTAATTTTCTTGAAGAGATCTCTAGTCTTCCCCATTCTATTGTTTTCTTCTGTTTCTTTGCAGTGATCACTGAGGAAGGCTTTCTATCTCTCCTTGCTATTCTTTGGAACTCTGTATTCAGATGGGTATAGCTTTCCTTTTCTCCTTTGCCTTTCATTTCTCTTCTGGTCACACCATGTTGTTTAGTCTTCATGTAGTCACTTTTTTCTTATTTCTTTTCCTGTGGTTGATTTCTAGTTTCATGTCATTGTGGTCAGAGAAGATGCATTAAATAATTTCTAAGTTTTGTGCCCTAGCATGAAGAGGAACTAAAAAATAAAAAGCCTCTTGATGAAAGTGAAGGAGAAGAGTGAAGAAGTTGGCTTAAAGCTCAACATTCAGAAAACTAAGATCATGGCATCTGGTCCCATCACTTCATGGGAAATAGATGGGGAAACAGTGGAAACAGTGTCAGACTTTATTTTTTGGGGCTCCAAAATCACTGCAGATGGTGACTGAAGCCATGAAATTAAAAGATGCTTACTCTTTGGAAGGAAAGTTATGACCAACCTAGATAGCATATTTAAAAGCAGAGACATTACTTTGCCAACAAAGGTCTGTCTAGTCAAGGCTATGGTTTTTCCAGTGGTCATGTATGGATGTGAGAGTTGGACTGCAAAGAAAGCTGAGTGCTGAAGAATTGATGCTTTTGAACTGTGGTGTTGGAGAAGACTTGAGAGTCCCTTGGACTGCAAGAAGATCCAACCAGTTCATCCTAAAGGAGATCAGTCCTGGGTGTTCATTGGAAGGACTGATGCTAAAGCTGAAACTCCAATACTTTGGCCACCTCATGCAAAGAGTTGACTCATTGGAAAAGACCCTAATGCTCGAAAGGATTGGGGGCAGGAGGAGAAGGGGTCGACAGAGGATGAGATGGCTGGATGGACTCACTGACTCGATGGGCGTGAGTTTGAGTGAACTCCGGGAGTTGGTGATGGACAGGGAGGCCTGGCATGCTGCGATTCACGGGGTCACAAAGAGTCGGACACGACTGAGCGACTGAACTGAACTGAACTGATGTGCTCAACCCTAGAGAATGTTCCATGTGCGCTTTTAGGATCTCTGTTGCCCTCTTGATTCTCTGTGTGAAGATGTGTCCGTTGGTGTGAGTTGCGGATTAGAGTCTACTATTAATGTGTTCCCACTGATTTCTCCCTTTCTGTTTGTTAGTATTTGTTTTATGTATGTGGGTGCTCCCATATTAGGTGCATATAAGATGATGACTGTATTATCCTCTTCATGTACTGATCCTTTTATCCTTATGTAGGGTCCTTTATCTTTCTTTATAGTCTTTAAAGTCCATTTTGTCTGATAATGAGTATTGAAACGCCCACTTTCTTATTTCCATTTTCCTGAAATATCTTTTTCCATCCTCTTTCAGTCTGTGTGTCTTCTAGGCTGCATATTGTAGTCTCTTGTTTTTTTTTTTTTTTTTTAATCCTGTCTGCCACTCTGTGTCTTTTGATTGGAGCATTCAGTCAATTAGCATTTAAGGTAATTAGTGATACACATGTATTTGTTGCCATCTCAGACCTTGTTTTCCAGTTGATTCTTTGTTTTTCTTCCTTCCTTTTTTTTTTTTTTTTCCCTTTTTGTGGTTTGATGATTTCCTTTTATTTTAACTTGTGTTCCCTTTTTGGTTTTTGTGAATCTAGTGTATGCTTTTGATTTCTGTTCTTCAAGTATGTTAACCCCTTCCTATATCTGCCTGCTTTAGATTGATAGTCATGTAGGCTCAAACACATTCTAAAAAAGGGAAAAGAGTATGCATATTCTTATTCTCCTTAGTCACATTTTATGATTTTGATGTCCTTTTTTTACATCTTTGTGTTTATCCTTTTGCTGTTCCTTGTGTTATCATTGCTTTCACAAATAGGTTTTTTTTTTTCTTTTTGACCTTTATGTGTGTGTGTGTGTGCTAAGTTGCTTCAATCATGTTCAACTATGTGACCTTACGGACTGCAGCCTGCCAGTCTCCTGTGTCCACGGGATTCTCCAGGCATGAATTCTCATGTGGGTTGCCATGCACTCCAAGGGAACTTTCCATCCCAGGGACTGAACCCAGGTCTCTTATATCTCTTGCATTGGCAGGCAGGTTGTTTTAACCACTAGCGCCACCTGGGAAGCCCTTTTGATCTGTATACTGGCTGATTTAAATGTATACTTGCTTCTTTTTTATGTAGAGATGACCTTTTTTTTTTTTTGTATTTATTTATTTTTTTACACGAACTCCCAAACATGAACCCCCCTCCCACCTCCCACCCCACATCTTCCCTCCAGATCATCCCCATACACCAGCCCCAAGCATCCTGCATCCTGCATTGAACATAGACTGGCAATTCATTTCTTACATGATAGTATACATATTTCAATGCTATTCTCCCAAATCATCCCTCCCTCTCCCTCTCCCTCTCCTTCTCCCTCAGAGTCCATAAGTCCGCTCTACACATCTGTATCTCTTTTGCTGTCTTGCATACAGGGTCCTCATTACCATCTTTCTAAATTCCATATATATGTGTTAGTATACTGTATTGGTGTTTTTCTTTCTGGCTTACTTCACTCTGTATAATTGGTTCCAGTTTCATCCATCTTATTAGAACTGATTCAAATGTATTCTTTTTAATGGCTGAGTAATACTCCATTGTGTATATATACCACAGCTTTCTTATCCATTCATCCGCTGATGGACATCTAGGTTGTTTCCATGTCCTGGCTATTATAAACAGTGCTGCAATGAACATTGGGGTACATGTGTCTCTTTCTATTCTGGTTTCCTCGGTGTGTATGCCCAGCAGTGGGATTGCTGGGTCATAAGGCAGTTCTATTTGCAATTTCTTAAGGAATCTCCACACTGTTCTCCATAGTGGCTGTACTAGTTTGCATTCCCACCAACAGTGTAAAAGGGTTCCCTTTTCTCCACACCCTCTCCAGCATTTATTGCTTGCAGACTTTTGGATCGCAGCCATTCTGACTGGTGTGAAGTGGTATCTCATTGTGGTCTTGATTTGCATTTCTCTGATAATGAGTGACGTTGAGCATCTTTTCATGTGTTTGTTAGCCATCCGTATGTCTTCTTTGGAGAAATGTCTATTTAGTTCTTTGGCCCATTTTTTGATTGGGTCGTTTATTTTTCTGGAATTGAGCTGTATAAGTTGCTTGTATATTTTTGAGATTAGTTGTTTGTCAGTTGCTTCATTTGCTATTATTTTCTCCCATTCAGAGGGTTGTCTTTTCACCTTGCTTATAGTTTCCTTTGTTGTGCAGAAGCTTTTAATTTTAATTAGATCCCATTTGTTTATATTTGCTTTTATTTCCAGTATTCTGGGAGGCGGATCATTGAGGATCCTGCTGTGATTTATGTCGGAGAGTGTTTTGCCTATGTTCTCCTCTAGGAGTTTTATAGTTTCTGGTCTTACATTTAGATCTTTAATCCATTTTGAGTTTATTTTTGTGTGTGGTGTTAGAAAGTGATCTAGTTTCATTCTTTTACAAGTGGTTGACCAGTTTTCCCAGCACCACTTGTTAAAGAGATTGTCTTTACTCCATTGTATATTCTTGCCTCCTTTGTCAAAGATAAGGTGTCCATATGTGTGTGGATTTAAGAGATGACCTTTTGATATTTCTTTTAGAATAGTATTCTTTTAGTTCGTGCTTGTCTGAGAAATTCTTTATTTCTCTTTCTGTTCTAAATGATAATCTGGGTAGAGTATTCTGGGTTGCAGATTTTTCTCTTTCAAGGCTTTGAATATATTTTGCTACTCCTTTTTCTCCAGAAAACTTTATCAGTGTTTCCATAGAGAAATAAGCTGATAGCCTTATGGAGATTGCCTTGTAATTAGCTGTTTGCTTTTCTCTTGCTGGGTTTGGAATCCTCTCTTTAACGTTTGCCATTTTTATTATGTCTTGATGTCTGTTTGGGACCCTCTGTGCTCCCTGTTCTGGATATCTGTTTCCTTCTTTAGGTTTGGGAAGTTTTCAGCCATAATTTCTTCAAATATATTTTCAATCCCCTTTTCTCTTTCTTTTCCTTTTGGAATGCCTGTTATGTGTAGATTGCCCTGTTTTATATTATCCCATGTGCTGTGCTGTACTTAGTCACTCAGCCATGCCCTGCTCTTTGTGACCCCATGGACTGTACCCACCAGGCTCCTCTGTCCATGGGGATTCTCCAGGCAAGAATACTGGAGTGTGTTGCCATGTCCTCCTCTAGGGGATCTTCCAATCCAGGGATCAAACCCAGGTCTTCTGCATTGCAGGCGGATTCTTTACTGTCTGAGCCACCAGGGAAGGTGGGGGCAGCGGTTGGCTCCCAGTTGGCAGTCCCTTGGTGCAGGTGGCTTGCTGCACCAGGGGGATGAGGACAGTGATCGGGGCTGTGTCACCGGGCCCTTGTTGGTGGGCCGCTCGTGCTCCCAGGAATGTGGGAGGAGCAACCTGTATCTGCTCTCAGGATCCTCTGTAGTGGCAGAGGGAAGCCCATATGATCCTGTAGGTTTTTTATGTTTATTTTTGTTTTCATTTGACTTTCTGTCTGCTATTTTGATTGGGTAATTGTCTGCTATTTTGATTGGGTAATTTCCATTATTCTATCTTCCAGATCACTTATTCTTCTGTATTTGTCATCCTGCTATTTATTCTCATGAGCTCAGTTTTCATCTCAGCAAATGAGTTTTCTAATTTTTCTTGGCTCCTCCTTATAGTTTCTAGTTCCTTTTTACAGTTAGCTGCATTTCTGTTGATAGCCTTTCTTAATTCTTTCAGTATTTCATTACTTCCATTATTAGACTGAAGAAATCTGTTTCATTGACGTTTCAGGGGAATTCTCTTGATCTTTTAGCAAAGAGTGGTTTTTCTGCTTCTTCATTTTTATATTTCTCTTACTCTGTGAGTTTAGGAGAAACCAATCTACTGTAGTCTTGGAGGACTATATATACGTGGGAGCATCCCTTCGTAGCTTGTGTGGGTTTAATTTTTTGGAGAGGTGAGGGCTGTTTTTGGTATGGATGCTTGCTGTCTCTCTTTTCAGCATGTGCTGGCTGTTATCCCCTTGATAAGGGGTGCACAGGTGCATGGCCCACGTGCATGCCCCGGGGAGGGTGGGGGCAGCAGCTGGCTCCCAGTCGGCAGTCCCTGGGTATAGGCGGCTGGCTGCACCGGGGAATGACAGTGATGGGTGCTGCATCACGGGACCTTTGTTGTTGGTGGGCTGCTCATGCTCCCAGGAATGGGGGGTTGCAACCCGCATCTGCTCTCAGGATGGCTGGCTCTGTGGTGGCAGTGGCCCATGCCTCTGGAACCCTACATGGCAGTGGTGGCTCCTGCCTGCCTCTGTAGCTCATGTAGGTGGGCCCCTGCTGCCTGACAGCATGTGCAGAGATAGAGGCTCCTATGGTGGGCCCGACCCTCTCTTCACAGCAGTGGCTTCTTGCCTCGTTGGCGGTCCAAGCCTTCTTGAACTCCCTTGGTTGTAGTGCATCACACCCTCGTGCCCTTGGGCTGGCTTGCTGTCTTCGTGCAGCCAACCGTAGTCCTCTCCCCAAGCCTGACCTTAGGCTTGAGCCTCGGTTCAAAGCCCCCTTAGTATGACCGTTTGAGGCTAGGGTGTGCCGGTCAGCACCGACCGACCGTGCAGGACTCTCTCTGCTTGCCCTCTGCACACCTGCCACCATGCTCTCCTGCAAGGCTCCGAAGCTCCCCCTCTGTCTCAGCTGATCTCCCTGCCAGCGAGGAGACCTTTCCTCTTTCACAACTCCCTCCCAGGGCCATAGGTCCTGTCCGGATTCCTTTCTCTCTGTTTTTCTTTTGCCTTACCCAGTTATATGGAGATTTTCTTGCCCTTTTGGAGAGCTGAGGTCCATTGCCAGCATTTAGTAGATGTTCTGTGAGAATCATTCCACATGTAGATGCATTTTTGATGTATCTGTGGGGAGATGGTGAGCTCTATGTCTTGTTCCTCTGCCATCTTCATTCACTCCCAATTGACTCGTCGGATATAATTTATATCCAATATAAAGTTATTGGATATACTGAAAACTTTCTGAGACTTTTTGAATGTTAAATATATGAATACACAGAAAATAAAACTTCTGGTCAATTTGAAATGGTAGTAATGCAGGGTACTGTAACATCAGAAAGATAAGAACAAGAGATAACAGTTATTGGATGCTAGCAGAGGATGCCAGGGAGTGTTGTTCTTAGACACCTGCTCCACTGTGGGTGAGGGAGAGGGAAGCTTTTGTGTCTTCCCTTCAAGGATGTCTCTCGAGGCATTGATTGCATGGGAAATGACTGCCATTATTCTGTGATTGAGTCAGTGTCCGGCATACCCTGGACCTATTGGTAGCTTTATTATCTGTTATGCCAGAGCTGCAGTGGGTCAAAAATTGTCCTTTTTAAATTTTCACAGGGAATAGAGTACTTTCTTGAGAACATTAAGCTTCTGTTGTGTTTTAAAATTATGCTTTAAAGTGTTTAACCTTACTCCTTTCGGTCTCTTTTTATACTTCAGGCAGAATGGTCCTTGATGGTAGTTCTCTGAGATCTAATGCACATGTGAAGAATTCTGTGACACATAAATTGTTTCTTTACACACAGTAGCAGCCCTGAAGCAGGAGTGCAGGCTGAGAAGTCTTTCCATTGGCCTCACTTTTTAGGTGTCCCACCTATTTCCTGTAAGATGGGGCAAGATTTCTTTTTAAATTTTAACTAGTTTATTTATTTACTTTTTATGGCTGTGCTGGTTCTTCGTTGCTTTGTGTGGTCTTTCTCTAGTGGTGGTGAGTGGGGGCTGCTCTTCACTGCGATGCTCAGACTTCTCATTGTGGTGGCCTTCTGGTTGCAGAGCAGAGGCTTTACGCATGTGGGCTTCAGTAGTTTCAGCTCTCGGACTCTAGAATTGGGGCTCAGAAGTTGTGGCACACAGGCATGGTTGCTCCATGTCATGTGGAATCTTCCCAGACCAGGGATTGAACCCGTGTTCCCTCCCTTGGCAGGCAGCTTCTTACCCACTGCACCGCCAGAGAAGTCCCCAGTGATAATTTCCTCCCTCTTAGGTTTCCCAGGTTGCAAAAGTGAGTGTGATTCTGCTGGGAAGCTGCTTCTTCCAAGTCACATCCAATCCTTTGATTCATATATGAGTTGTGGTTTTAAGAGTTAACTTTTTTTTCTAGTAATGATACTTCGTATATTTATAACTTCACTAATTTTAGAGTGGAAGAAAATCCCTATGCTGGAGGATCCTTTATACCATGGAGTAAAGATGCTTTTGGCATTGTCTGGTGGTAAAACCTTGATGGTTTTGATCAAATGTTAAATGTTACTAAAGGGGATTTGAGTTGGAATGCTGCTATCTGATGTGCACTCAGGACCTTGTGTTTTGAACACCAAGGTAGTAAATGTGGGTGTGGTGGGTGGTGGACCTGTTTTATGGAAATCTCCAGAAGAGAAGGCTGTGCTGTACAATATTATGACCCAGGGATTTACAGTGTATGGTCTTTCTAATATTTGCACAAATACATTGTTTAAATCATTTTAGATACATTGTCTACAATATGTCTTTGATTCTTGAATGCTATATAGGCTTTGCAGTTTTCCTTTTAGTCTAAACCTCTCAATAAAAGTACTACTAATAATTCTTTTATTTCAATATACTCTAGTATATTGGTTTTTGTTTTCAGTTTTCCCTAGTATTATATATGCTTACTCAAATAACTTTTATGAGTCCATGGTATTTTATTTAAAAGTTTACATTGACATGAAAAATTTCTTAAGAGACTTAAAAGATAAAAGGTTTTGAGAGCTTCTCTGTATTTTACTTATAAAAAAAAAAAGTTTTATTGGCCTTCAAGAAGTGCAGCTTGTTTAAGCTCATTAAGAAGAAAATGGACTAGAAAAGAACTATTTCAGGATTCCAAATAAATGCATTTGAATACTCTGAGGAAAGTTTTGTAAGCTATGTCTCTTCATTATTAACATACAAGTGTTAACTTTGAAAAGAGTAATATAAGCAATGAGGTTACATTAGAGATAGACTTTTAGAAATATGTACTTGTACATATTTTCATATTTTTCCTATTGTATAGTATGTATATATTATACATATTATCCCCTACCCAACACCTTTCAAAGCTGCAGACCAGTGCTTGCCTCCTGGGAGCGGTGAGAGGTGTGATCTCTCCATGGGAGGTGTTACACTCTGCAGCTGTCCAGGATGATCAGCAATTATATCTCACTGTGCTTGCAGTGCTGTTTTGGTTAAATGGCTTTTAGGGTGTAAAATATTTGGATAGTATCCTGGCAGTTTCCTCAGGATATAGGGTTTGATGTGTCTTTATTTCATTTTTGGAAAAATTAAAAAATGTATTGACTCCATTGTATCTGATGTGTTATTGGTGGGCAAGTAAGATTGAATAAAAACTGCAATGATTGAGGTGGAGAGATATTTGTCTCTGGGCTGAAAATGTGATGTAAGTGAAGAAGTGATACTGGAAGTGTTTTGTCTCTGCTTGGATGGTATCTCTAAGGAGCCTCATTTGATTCTAAATTCACAGATCATTTTCAGTACCATCTGCTTCAGGATAATAGCTGAGCCCACCGCCTCTGGCTTCATCATCATCTAGATCCAGTGGACAGCTGTCTGCATCTCTGGCCCCTCTCTCTTGCATTAGGTACATCCTGCTGAGCTGTCACAGGTCTTGGAGGGTCACCGAGTCTAAAACTATCCACACTGTCTTCCCCACCCTCTAAACACCTGCCTCCCAGTTTTACAACCAAGACATGGTATCCAGTTTTACCGTACTCTTTGGTTCTCCCACCTCCCCATACTTGAGCTTGACATCAATCACGCCTTCCATTTTCTACTCTAAAATTTTTTCTTTGAGAAGGCTTGTAATTTCTGTTCCCATTGCCTCTACTTTTGCTGGAACAGATCATCCAACTTTGAGATCTTAAATATTCTCCCTGCCCTCAGTCTAGGGATTTTCCAGTAGTTCTCTACAAGGCAAGAGAGTAAACTATTAAAATAATTATTTATGGTTGCGCTGGGTCTTTGTTGCTGTGTGCAAGCTTTCTCTAGTTGCAGAGGGTGGGGGCTGCTCTCTCGTTGCCGTGCACAGACTTCTCATTGCCGTGGCCTCTCCTGTTCCAGAGCACAGGCTCGAGGGCTCAGGGGCTTCAGGAGTTGTGGCACTTGTTCTTTAGTTGCCTAGGGTACGTGGAAACTTCCCAGATCAGGAATCGAACCAGCGTCCTCGCATTGCAAGGGAGATTCCTATCCACTGTACCACCAGGGAAGTCTGAGAGTAAACTATTTAAAATACAAAGATGAACTGGCTACTCCCAGACTAGAAACATTTCAGTGGTTCCCTGTTGCCCTGGGACTAAAGTTCATAAACTGACACATTTATAAATACAACATATTATATATAAATAATTATATACTATAAATGCTTGTTTGCTTGTTTAGTCACTAAATCATGGCCAACTCTTTTGTGATGACCTGTAGCCTGCCAGGCTCCTCTGTCCATGGGATTTTCAGGCAAGAACACTGGAGTGGGTACCCCCTTCTCCAGAGGATCTTTCCAACCCAGGGATTGAACCCACATCGTCTTGCATTGGCAGGGAGATTCTTTACCATTGAGCCATCTGGGAGTCCCATATACCATATATACTTTACGAGCAATTTATTTAACCATTTTTAAATTGAAGTATAGTTGATTTACAATATTGTGTTAGTTTCAGGTGTGCAGCAAAGCGATTGAGATCAGAGAAGAGGCAGCCACTGCTTTTGTGGTCTGGTTTTCAGTCATGGCTTGGTGAATGGCCTTTACTTTGTCTTTAGCCCCTCCAAGACTCTGTAGAACAAAGAATGCCCTACAGGAGGTTCTTGCTATTTAAACTATTTGGAGCGGATTCAATTAAAATCTTAAGTATAGAATCAACTTTAGATGTTATACATCTCTTTCCCTAGTGTTTTATCCCTCTTTTGAATTTGTTGTGCCCTTGGTTGAACAGAAGTACTTAATTTTGATATAATCAGATCTGTTTTTCATATATGGTTTGTGATATTTTCTTCTCATTTAAGAAACCGTTTCTTAGGCCAAGGTCATCAGCATTCTCTCATCCACAGCCTTCCATAGTGTTATCGTTTCATCATCTGCATCTAAACATCTGCTCTGTCCAGAGACCTCTTGAGTGTGTGGTATGACACACCTGGCAAGACAGTGTTCTCAACATCATCTGCTAAAGAGTTTTTACTCATTGGTTTTTAATGCCAACTTTATATCGTTCCTGTATGTGGATAGGTCCATGTCTGAGGGTCTGTTCTTTTCCTTTCACGTGTATTTTTCTATCTTCATTGGGTACCAAACAGCTCTCATAAATGTACTTTGCAGTATGTCTTGTTACCCAGAGGAGAAGTGTCTCCTTTTTCACATTTTGAACGTTATCGGACTTAGCCACTGATGGGCTTGTAGTTTTCTATATGAATTTAAATTAAGTGGTTGAGGTTCTGAAAAAGTCCTGATAGTGTTCAATTTATTAAATTTGTAGATTACTTTGAGGACTATTGTCATTTTAATAATATCCTCCAAGACAGTGGAAGGCCTCTTTATTTATTCAGATCATCTTTTATGCCCTTTTAATGGAGCTTTAGACCTTTTTGTAGCTGGTTTGTGTTTTCTTTGCTGAGCTAGTTTCTGGGTGCTTCCTGTATTTTATTGCTTATAGGAATTTTACTTTTGTATTATTTCTAGTTATTGTTGGGGTAAAAAACATTTTCACTGTCTTTCTGTTGTAAGTTTTATGGGATCTCTCTTGTGAATATTTTTTAAACCTAAAGGTTAGTCAGTAATATCTATGATTTATAGCTATGATTCTAACACTAACTCAGATGAGTGGGGTTTTTTTTTCTTCCACACCACAAAGCAGTCCTGCAGTTCAACTGAATTCTGACAACACTGTTTACCTGCAGATGGTGTAGGGTCCTGCAGATTAAAGACCCAGTCCTGCAAGGCTTCTCACTCTTCAGGTCCACTTGGGCTTCTGACTGAGCAGCTTGTAGGTTCCACCAGCCCCCTTCTTGGGTTTAATTCACCTTTAGTACAGCTCCTAGAACTCAGAGAAGCATTTCACTCAGCAGATTACTAGTATATTATAAGAGGATATAACCCAGGACCAGTTAGATGGGAGATGCACAGGGCAGGGTGTGGGGAAAGGGCAGGGAGCACCTGGGTTCCACTCTGCCCAGATCTCCATGTGTTCACCGACTCAGAAGCTCTCTGAACCCTGTCCTTTTGGGCTCAACTGATTAAATCGTGGGCCACTGGTGGCTGAGTCAGTCTCCAGTTCTGTTCCCCTTTCCTCCCTGGAGGTCAGGGGTGGGACTGAAGGTCCCAACTCTAATGACACAGTGGGTTCTCCTGACAACCAGCCCTCATCCTGAGGTTCTTTGAAAAGTCACTGCATTAACATTAAGTCAGGTGTAGTTGAAAACACTTGCTGTGAATATCAAGACACCTTTTTTTTCCCACTCCAATCACTTAGGAAGTTCCAAGGTTTTTATGAGCTCTGTACCAGAAATTGGACAAAGACCAAATGTATATCCTATTATAAATCACAATAACACAATAGTCACATGGGTTTTAAAGGTAGCCCTTTAACTTTTCTTTTACAGCAAAATAATTGAAACAGTCATAGAACATAGTATACATTGTGTAGATTCTTTTGAAATTGTTATGACTTTCTCTTTGACCTTACATATCATCAGTTTTTACGAATCTTTGCTCTTTGGCGGGGAGCTATAATCCCAAACTCCAGAAACATTAATGTTTTAATTTAGTATGTTGTGTTTTACAGCCAACATTAATGCCATCTCTGATTATTCAAAAATACTTCAAAAGCGTCATTTAAACAACTGTATATTTTATCCAAACAGAAAATGCTGCCTTCTTTGGTTTCTGCTGCATGCTTCTCCCTGGTTTACCTCCTACATTTTGGGCTGGCTGTTGGCTCCCTTCTGGTCCTCTTATTCCCCTGAACCCTTCTTACTAAATATTGCTTCCCCTGGCCTCAAGCTTAGTCCACCCTAACACCCATCCTGGGCAGTCCTTTCCCTACATATGGATGACTCCATATTCCAATTTCTGGCTCAGATCTCTCTATGAATTCCAGATGCAAATTTCTTCTTGTCTTAAAAAAATTTCTATATAGCTGTGGGAGGAGATCCAAGCTGAAGTTCTCTCTTCTCTAAATCCACTCTGCTCCCTTGTTCATTGCCTGCCTGGTGGGTGGTAACAGCATGTGCAGAGCCCTTTACACAGTTTCTGAAGCCAGAAGTCTGGGAGGTGTGCAAGTTAGCAAGTTCCTCACATCGTCTCAGGCCCACCAGTCACTGTCTCCTGTTAAAACATACCTCCAAAATTAAAGCAAACCTCACTGCCTCCTTTCCAGCAGAACTCTTAATGCTCTTCTCAGAAGTATTCTGTGGCTCTCCATGGACAGGGACAGTTGGTATTGAAGGAGAAGATTGACTGTGTTCAGGATAGAGGAGCTGGATTTGCTAATACTTTGTGTGGCTCACTCAGACCAGAGGGACATCCCTCACAGAGGGTCCAGCCTGGGAACCACTTGTCTTGGGAGGAGTGAGTTCACTGTTCAGAGACTGGTTGATCTCCTGATGCGACCGCAACCCTGGAAAGGCTGCACTTCACTGACTTGCCTTCCCACTACAAGAGTCCGTGATATTTGACTTCAAAATTTCAGAGTAGCAGCAGTGATCGATGCGTCTCATTTCTTTTATTTGGGACTGCTTTAAATATGTAAAACCTCCTTAGCTAGAGCAATTTGAAAGCTTCCATTTATTATAGTCACTTATGAATTTATCTTAACAGATTGAAACTAAGTTTTTTAAACCATTTTTCCTTTTGATAATTTTGACTTTTTTTTCCTTTGAACTTTCATTTGTTTCACAATCTTTGAAAAAATTACCAGAGAAATCCACAGTCTAACATAGGTCCTGAAAAGGAGTTGGTTGTCATTATCACATATGTTCTATGATAATCCTTGGTGGATTTTACTAGATTCTTGAGGTTAGATTTCTCAGCTTGTTCTTGTCATATTTCAGCTGATCAATTGAAGTTGCACAGTTTCTTCTTCCTTGAAAAAAGCCAAAACTATAAATTTCTATAAATTCTAGTAGACTGCAGGGACTGTATTCAGAGCTCTCTACACCCAGTCACTTGAATGCTGTTTCTGATTGATGGTTTACTGTAGTTGATGTTGAGCACAATTTTTTTTTTTTAACTGCTCTTCTCTGAATTCTCAGTGTCCTGTAACAAGGATACATCATACATGAGTCCTGGGTCACCACGCAGAGCAGTCCACTTCTTCAAAATAGTTATGAAGACACATTACAGGCATTTACTATTAGGGCTCAGATGGCAACGGCACCCCACTCCAGTACCTACCTGTACTTTATATTCTAAGCCTGGTGGGCTGCCGTCTATGGGGTCACACAGAGTCGGACACGACTGAAGTGACTTAGCAGCAGCAGCAGCAGCAGCAGCAGCAGTGTCATCTCAGAGAAGGCAATGGCATCCCAGTCCAGTACTCTTGCCTGGAAAATCCCATGGACGGAGGAGCCTGGTGGGCTGCCATCCATGGGGTCGCTGAGGGTCGGACACGACTGAGTGACTTCACTTTCTCTTTTCACTTTCATGCATTGGAGAAGGAAATGGCAACCCACTCCAATGTTGTTGCCTGGAGAATCCCAGGGGCAAGGGAGCCTGGTGGGCTGCCATCTATGGGGTCACACAGAGTCGGACACGACTGATGTGACTTAGCAGACAACCAGCAAATCTATACTCAGTCTGTAGGGCTTTATAAAATTTATATACATTTATCTATTTATAAAATATTTCCATTGCCCTTCTTTACCTGGTATTTATAGAGCATGCCAGTGGGCATCCTCCTGTGAGAATGTCTGGACCAGCACTGGCTGTGAGCTCAGTGGCTCTGAGTTCTGGGGAACAAAGAGTCCCCAGCTTGTACCGAGCCCTTTGTGAGCTGTGTTGTCTCTGCAAGTGGGGCCCAGTTGGGTCCTTGAGCTTTCTGTGATCTGTCCAGACATTTGACCACATGTTGGCTTTCTTTTCTCAAGAAAGTTCTAGATGTTTATGCTCTAAAGAGCTCCGTAGAGGCTTTCTCTCCCTGTAAAACTTGCAGCATTGTGAATCTGACACTAGACATGTTAATGTCCATTCGACGGTACTTGGCCTTACCTCTTTTTTCTTACTCCAGCAAAGGTCATCTGTATATGACAATTTTTCACTTTCATGCATTGGAGAAGGAAATGGCAACCCACTCCAATGTTGTTGCCTGGAGAATCCCAGGGGCAAGGGAGCCTGGTGGGCTGCCATCTATGGGGTCACACAGAGTCGGACACGACTGATGTGACTTAGCAGACAACCAGCAAATCTATACTCAGTCTGTAGGGCTTTATAAAATTTATATACATTTATCTATTTATAAAATATTTCCATTGCCCTTCTTTACCTGGTATTTATAGAGCATGCCAGTGGGCATCCTCCTGTGAGAATGTCTGGACCAGCACTGGCTGTGAGCTCAGTGGCTCTGAGTTCTGGGGAACAAAGAGTCCCCAGCTTGTACCGAGCCCTTTGTGAGCTGTGTTGTCTCTGCAAGTGGGGCCCAGTTGGGTCCTTGAGCTTTCTGTGATCTGTCCAGACATTTGACCACATGTTGGCTTTCTTTTCTCAAGAAAGTTCTAGATGTTTATGCTCTAAAGAGCTCCGTAGAGGCTTTCTCTCCCTGTAAAACTTGCAGCATTGTGAATCTGACACTAGACATGTTAATGTCCATTCGACGGTACTTGGCCTTACCTCTTTTTTCTTACTCCAGCAAAGGTCATCTGTATATGACAATTCACAATATGTGATCTCTCTTTCTTCACTGCATCATATTTGCTGGGCAGCGACCTCATTTCCTCTTTTTTTTTAAAATTATGTATTTATGGCTGAACGGGGTCTTTCTTCATTGCTGCAGGGGCTTTTCTCTAGTGGAGAGCAGGGGCTACTCTTCGTTGCCGTGCACAGGCTTCTCACTGTGGTGGCTGCTTCCGTTGCAGAGCGTGGGCTCTAGGGCACGTGGGCTCAGTAGTTGCGGTTCCTGGCTCTGGAGCACAGGCTGAATAGTTGTGGTGCATGGGCTTAGTTGCTCCACAGCATGTGGATCTTCCCGGACCAGGGATCAAACTCATGTCTCCTACATTGGCAGGAGGATTCTTTACCACTGAGGCACCAGGGAAGCCCCTCATTTCCTCTTACTATTTCAATTGATAGTTAATTTTGGATTTCAGGAGAAATTTATTAGATATGTCTGAGCTATAAAATCACAAAAAATTAACATAATGAGATTCTTGTTTAAATTCAGTTTGCATCAGGTATGTGGCCTATAGAAACAAAAACTTCTGTTTTATGCCTTTCAAAATATAGCAATTATATTGTTCATCCTTCAAGCATTAAAAAACACACATAAGGGAAAAACATCCATTGTGTGTTTCTACACTGTTAAAATGTAAATTAAAAACAGATGGTTATAGATTAATGAGAAACGGTGGGCTGGAAGAGCAACAAGCTGGAATCAAGATTGCCAGGAGAAATATCAATAACCTCAGATATGCAGATGACGCCACTCTGATGGCAGAAAGTGAAGAGGAACTAAAGAGCCTCTTGATGAAAGAGGAGAGTGAAAAAGTTGGCTTAAAGCTCAACATTCAGAAAACTAAGATTATGGTATCTGGTCCCATCATTTCATGGCAAATAGATGGGGAAACAATGGAAACAGTGTCAGACTTTTTGGGGGGCTCCAAAATCACTGCAGATGGTGATTGCAGCCACTGCAGATGGTGATTGCAGCCAGGAAATTAAAAGATGCTTACTCCTTGGGAGGAAAGTTATGACCAACCTAGATAGCATATTCAAAAGCAGAGACATTACATTTCCAACAAAGGTCCATCTAGTCAAGGCTATGTTTTTTCCAGGGGACATGTATGGATGTGAGAGTTGGACTGTGAAGAAAGCTGAGCACCAAAGAATTGATGCTTTTGAACTGTGGTGTTGGAAAAGACTCTTGAGAGTCCCTTGGACTGCAAGGAGATCCAACCAGTCCATTCTAAAGGAGATCAGTCCTGGGTGTTCATTGGAAGAACTGATGCTAAAGCTGAAACTCCAGTACTTTGGCCACCTCATGCGAAGAGTTGACTCATTACAAAAGACTCACATGCTGGGAGAGATTGCAGGCAGGAAGAGAAGGGGACAACAGAGGATGAGATGGCTGGATGGCATCACCGACTCGATGGATGTGAGTTTGAGTGAACTCCAGGAGTTGGTGATGGACAGGGAGGCCTGGCGTGCTGCGATTCATGGGGTCGCAAAGAATCAGACATGACTGAGCGACTGAATTGAACTGAACTGATAGATTAATGATGTTACAGGACATAACACAAAGCTCCCACCTAGCCTTCCCCCAAGTATAATCTGCGATGTCACTCAAATATCTAGGCCTTGACTTCTTTACAGGCCAAATTGGAGGAATGAGTCAAATCATCTCTGAGATATCTTCTAGTTCTAGAATGCTGAAAATTAAGGGGTAGATTGTCATTGAGTAATTTAATCCTAATAATGACAAAAAAGACAGTAAAACCAGAAAAATCACATGCATCGTTCGGGCTAATGGGGCAAAGGTCTCCTGTTGTCTCCAAGGGTAAGTTTCTGTATTGAAAGTTTGTCTTCCTGTCTGGACTCTATACTGTGTCCAGTAGATGGAGAAGGAGCTGGATGCTTCCCTGCTGTGTGCTCTCACTGTTCCTCTGTGTCTCTTCTTCCTGCCTGTGTTGTCCTGTTAAAGTGCTGGCAGTGAAAGATAGGGACCATGTTTTCCTCCTGACGATGTCCTTGCTGGACCTAGGACATTCTTTGATAAATGATAGGCTCCTAAATCCCACTCCAGTATTCTTGCCTGGAGAATCACATGGACAGAGGAGCCTGACAGGCTACAGTCCATAGGGTCACAAAGAGCCGGACATGACTTAAGTGACTTAGCACACACGCAGACACTCAGACTCCTAAGTGCTTTGTTGTATTTTGTCTTTGCTGCACTCCCCCCCAACCCCATTTACCACTCAGAATGTTTAATTAAGAGAGCACGTCCTACATAGAGTGCATTTAGAGTGTTCCTTCTGGAGCTTTGCTCATTGTGACAAGCTTGTGAGCCCCCACAGGGCACAGAACTCGTGGTCTCTGTCTTTTATATCTTAGTACAGAATGTTGGTCAGAAGCCTTTCTCAGAGTTGCTGGCCCACACAGAAGTGGAAGACGCCTGGAATAAGAATTAGGAGAGTGGAGTGTGTGTCCAGTTTTGGCTCTGTTGCTTTCTGGTCTTGGGACATCAGGCACATTCTGGAACCTGAATTGCTCAGTTGGTGTCTTTGAAATCATGGTGATAAATCCTTGCTGTGCTTTACAAAGCTGACAGTTGGTGTGGATATGCCCTTTACATCGTATAGTTCTATCCAGACAAATGTTTTCTACGTTTTATGGTGTTACTGCTCACCTACCGAATAGAACTCCAGTGCAGAGACCCGTGATCTTACCTCATTGCCCCAGAAGATTTGTTGTGATGGTAAATAGTCCTTTATGGCTATCCTCTGGCTGTTGTTTCCTGTTTATCTAGCCCTGTGCTATTTGCTTAGCAAAGCAAGAGGACTATTAATATTTATAGATACAGTCAGCCATTTGTATCCATGTATTCTCTGCATCCACCAATTCAGCAACTGCACATGGAAAAAAAAATATATATATATATATATATTTAAATTCCAGAAGGTTCTGTGAAGCAAAACTTGAATTTGCTGGGCACCAACAGCTGTTTACATAGCATTTAGATTGGATTTACAACTGTTTACATAGCATTTACATCATGTTAGGTATTGTAATCAATCTAGAGATGAATTAAAGGGAGGATATGTGTGGGTTATAATCAAATACTAGGCTATGTACTATAAGAGAGTTGAGCATCTGTAGATTTTGGTCCCAAGGGGGTCCTGGAACCACTGCCCCTCAACCCT
>SJYX01021102.1:350029-375877 GCA_006410675.1 Oreotragus oreotragus
CGGATGCTGTAGTGGGTGACTGTGACTGCAAAGAGGCACCACATGCTGAAGTTACTAAGTGTATAAGTGCAAATGAGGAGAGGGGGTTAGTGCAGAAATTATTGGAGAGCACTAATGACTAGTAAGTTCCCTGACTGTCATCAGGTGAATGCTATTTCATTCAGCAAGTAGGTTTTTGGTAAACTAATTTAGAGCTGCTTAATCTATAGTAAGAGCTCAGTAAACAGTGTTGATTAAATAAAAAATGAAAATATGAAATAAAATGAAGTGTTAACTAGCTGAGCACTTAGAAGAGTTATGGTTATTCATATTCAAGGGCCAATTATTTACATTTATTGCTGTGGTCAACACGTCCAGTCTAGAAACAGATGCTCTGATCAAGGAGCAGAGTGAGGGGACCAGGACTTAGGGGACACCCCAACTGTGTGTCACGTGGGGTAGGTTGGGTAGGGAAGGGAATGTGGAGGGAACCTGGGTCCTGTGTTTCCTGGTCACAGTAGTTGGTCTGTACAGTGAAGAAGCAGCTTTGGATCAGCCTGTTGTACCCAGTTTAGGTGCAAGGCCTGCAGTGTCTGATGGGGCCGGTGTGTCCTGATTAAATCCCCAGCCATCAACACAAGAAGCAAAAGAGGAAATTGTGTCTCTGTCCATCCCCCCTGCTCTGGTCAAAGTTTATCCCTTGGTGGGAATGGGAGTTCAGTGCAGTCTAGCTAGTGTGAAAGTCCTGGAAACTTGTCATGTTCCCACTGTAGCAATTTGCCTCTTTAATAAGGAAAGTTAGGTCTGCTATTTTTGCAGAATCAGGAACATATTTTGTTCAGCTGTGTAATTTTGATTACTTCACATAATACGTGTGACATATTTTTCCATGTCATTAAACCTTTTGTTTTAGTAGCATGATTGAAGACATTTATTGTGAAGATGTGATCATACATAAAACAGAAGTGTGATGAAGGCCCACAGGCCATCACCCAGCTCTCATGGTTATCAGCATTTTTAATGCTGAAATAGCTTCATCACCACCCTCGCCATGCTTGCTTTATGGACTGACTTGAGATAAATTCCTGGCGTCATGCCATTTGAATCTCAGGTACTTAAGTATGCATCTCAAAAATGTAATTTTTAATATGCTGCAATGGCATTATTATATTGAATGTAAATAGAAATTGTTTAGGGTTAGGGTAACCCTAACCCACAAAGACAACACTAGTCTGTTAAATAGGCATTCACAGAGCTCTCTGCCACCCTACATGAGAACAGGTCCAGGCTGACGTGGTATGACCCTTGCTAAGTCCTCGGGTCTCTTTTCCCAGAGGGACAGCATAGGTGCCTGGTGGGTAAGCTGTGGATTGGACAACTTTCCTCTGGGATCCCTCATTTGGACTCACGGAAGCCCGAGACCCATAAGAAGGCATCAGCACTGCCTGGGATAGCTGGAGGGGGTGATTTGGCCACATGGATCTGTCAAAATTCACCCCTTAACCCCAAAGTTTCAACTCTGGAAAATCTATCATAGACAAATATCCAAAATGAAGCACCACAAGCATCCCCCACCTCCCCATCGACTAAACTTTCCATGCTTGCCAGCCTCTGTTGTGTTGACTCTGAATGACATGTGGGTTTGGGGACAACAGCTTGATCTTTAATTGCAGATTTTTCAGTTGACTTTTTTCTAATGGGTTTCCCATCTAGTCACTAAGTAAGCACTTAAGGATTGTGATTTTCAAATGTTGTCATTTCTTTGCATTTTTGGGGGCTGGAATTTTCCTCTACTGAAGACTTTTCTTTAATCTCTCATTGTTTAGTCTCTAAGTCATGTCCAACTCTTTGTGACCTCATGGACTACAGCACACCAGGCTTCCCTGTTCTTTACCATCTCCCAGAATTTGCTCAGATTTATGTGCAAATACTATCTAAACATCTCATCCTCTGTTGCCCTCTTCTCCTTTTACCTTTAGTCTTTCCCAGCGTCAGTTTTTTTTTTTTTTTTCCAGTGAGTCAGCTCTTCACACCAGGTGGCCAAAGTATTTGAGCTTCAACTTCAGCATCAGTACTTCCAATGAATATTCAGGGTCGATTTCCTTTAGGATTGATTGGTTTGATCTCCTTGCTGTCCAAAAGACTCTCAAGAGTCTTCTCTAGCACCACAGTTTGAAGGCATCAATTCTTTGGTGTTCAGGCTTCTTTAATCACTAGGTATGTTTTATTGCCCCAAAATACAGTTCATACTAGAAGGGTAATATTATTTATTTCCCAATAATTTTCTGTTATTTGTGGCAATTTGATGCACTTGCATTCTCCAGTGACATCTACTGAGTTTTACTTTTCTTTTTCCTTTTCATATACTGAATGTGTTTGAGTGATTATTCTGTAATAACATGACTTCTGATGACTGTATAGTAAGCTGTCATCTATATAAAACTATTCTTTTTTTTGGACATTTCTTTTTTTTTTTTTTTTTTTATACTAGTAACAAGCCATTTTTTACTGTACCAGGAACTGTGCTGAGAAGTTTACATGCGTTACCTTATCTAATCTTCACAGTAATCTTGTGATGCTTCATTTTGGTCATTTATCTGTGATAGATTTTCCAGAGTTGAAACTTGGCAGTCAAGGGGTGAATTTTAACAGATTACTGATGCATGTGGCCAAATCTCCCCCTCCAGCTATCCCAGCCAGTGCTGATGCCCTCTTATGGGTCTCAGGCTTCCCTGAGTCCAAATGAGGGATCCCGGAGGAAGCAGAGCTCACTGCCGGTTTGGTGATTCTTGAAAATTCCACATTCTTCCCAAGGCTGCTTGTTTTAGGATACAATTCTTAGGGTCTTCATGTAGATGCCTCAAGCATTCCAAGGAGGAGTCCTTTTGCTGTGCTCCTGATGCTGTCAAGAAGGCCTTCCCAGTTTTAAGGGGCAGAAGTGTGTGCAGACATGTTAGACTATAGGAGAGAAAAATGGGAAGAGTAGAGTGGAGGCCATGGAATGAGCCCTGAAGCATGTGTACTGAACACACTTAGCAGAGAAGCCAGTGAGGGCTTCAGCAGACCGTGGCTGGCAAGGTGGAGGCAATGGCGCATCAGAGGATGAGAGGAAGGTGTTCTAAGGAGTCAGAGTGAGTCAACAGTGAGAACGTTCTGAAGACATGGACATGGAGTGAGAATGTCTTTGGTGTCATGCTTGTTACCCGTGTCTGTTGCACACAGGATGGCGGTCAGATTAGACTTGTCAGCGCAGAGTGGACCGAACCAGGAAGGGGGGGGCCAGAGGTAGCAGGTGTCGGTAATTCTAGCTGGCAGGCTTTTTTTTTTCCTCTCTAGTATTTATCTATTTATTTAGCTGCACTGGGTCTTAGTTGCAGCGTGTCTGACCAAGGATCCAACCCTTCATCCCTGCATTGAGAGTGTAGAGTGTTACCCACTGGACCACCAGGCAAGTTTCTGGCAGGTTTTTTTTTAATTGAAGTATAGTTGATTTACAATATTGTGTTAATTTCAGGTATACCATACAGTAAATCTGTATTTTTGAAGATTATAGATTATTACAAGATATTGGGTATCTTGTGCTATACAGTAAACCCTTATTGCTTATCTATTTTATGTATGATAGTTTGTGTTCATTAATCTCATGCCCCAAATTTGTCCCTCCCCACTCCTTCATAACTATGAGTTTGTTTTCTGTGAGTCTGTTTCTGTTTTTTATACATTCACTTGTATTATTTTTTAGATTCCATATATAAGTGATATCATATAGTATTCGTCCTTTCTTTCTGACTTATTTCACAAAACATAATACACTCTAGGTCCATCCATGTTGCTGCAAATGGCATTATTTCATTCTTTTGATGGCTGAGTAACATTCCATTGTATATACATGCCACATCATCTTTATCCATCCGTGGACCTGTAGGTTGCTTCTATGTCTTGGCTATTGTAAATAGTGCTGCTGTGAACGTAGGAGTGCATATATCATTTTGAATCATTTTTCTGGGATATATGNTTCTTTTGATGGCTGAGTAACATTCCATTGTATATACATGCCACATCATCTTTATCCATCCGTGGACCTGTAGGTTGCTTCTATGTCTTGGCTATTGTAAATAGTGCTGCTGTGAACGTAGGAGTGCATATATCATTTTGAATCATTTTTCTGGGATATATGCCCAGCTGTGGAATTGCTGAGTCATATGGTAGTTCTGTTTTTAGTTTTTGAGAAACCTCCATACTGTTTTTCATTGTGGCTGCATCAATTGACATTCCCACTAACAGTGTATGAAGGTTCCCTTTTCTCCACATCTTCTTCATCACTTGGTTGTTTGTAGACTTTCTCATGATATAGCTAGTATTTTTAATGTGAAAAGAAACCAAGAAATAGGACAGTAGCTGGTAATAGGGAATGATGTGGGGTCAGGGAGACTTTAAAAAAAATTAATGTATTTGAGATTCTGGAAATGTCTGGCCAAGAAGGGCATGTTCATGATTCAGAGAGAAGGAACAGTTAAAGAGTGAAGTTTTTCATGCATGCAGCAAGGAATTCGATTCAGGACACAAAGGGAAGAACTTGCTTTTGTCTGGAGCAGGGGTGGTTATTCCAAGTATACACAGTCCGATTATTCCATGTTCTCAGTAAATAAAACTTTGTAAAAACTTGGAGAAGTTTATCATCTCACTGGAGAGAGTGGTTTGAGGGAGGCCACTGGAAGCTGAATTGAGAATGCAGAGCAGGGTTGAGCCTTATTGAGGTTTATAGTTAAGATGGTAAAGTGAGAACAGGTAGCACGTGTCTTATATGGTGTTGAGGTGCTGAGGTATAGGCAGGGGACAGGGGGACAGCCACACTGATGTGACAGGGAGAGAGGGACTGGGGAGGCAGGGGACAGGGGGACAGCCAGGCTGATTTGGCAGGGAGAGAGGGACTGGGGTGCTGGTATGTGAAAGCTTGGCTGTGGTGGTGGAGTCTAGACTGACCTGGTGAGCAGGGGAGTGACCTCGCATGTGACCGTGACTGATTCAGGGCCCATGTAGGGGATAGAGNCAGGGGACAGGGGGACAGCCAGGCTGATTTGGCAGGGAGAGAGGGACTGGGGTGCTGGTATGTGAAAGCTTGGCTGTGGTGGTGGAGTCTAGACTGACCTGGTGAGCAGGGGAGTGACCTCGCATGTGACCGTGACTGATTCAGGGCCCATGTAGGGGATAGAGGCTTACAGGAGATTGTGGAACCAGAACCACAAGGTCGTGGTTGGGGATTAGATATCCATGTATTGATTCATTGGTGTTCAAACATGAATTGGTGATTCCATGTCAGGCCTTCCTTGAAGTTTTGGGGAAACGTGTTGAATAGACACAGGCATCTGTTGAAATGGAGCTGACATTCCACGAGGAGGAATGGTCTGAGACTCACATGAGTTTAGGGCCCAAGTGCTCTCTGAAGGATGGAGGGGGTCTTGGAAAAGGGTGGTAGGTGCTGTTTTATTATTTTAAAAAATCTTATTATAGTTGATTTAACATTGTGTTAATTTCTGATGTGTGTGCATGCGTGCTAAGTTGCTTCAGTTGTGTCCAACTCTTTGTGACCCTATGGACAGTAGCCCACCAGGCTCCTCTGTCCAAGGGATTCTCCAGGCAAGAATATTAGAGTGGGTTGTCATGCCCTCCTCCAGGGGATTTTCCTGACCCAGGGGATTTTCCTGACCCAGGAATCCAACTGGTGTCTCTTGCATCTTCTGCACTGGCAGGTGGGCTCTTTACCACCTGGGAAGCCCAGTTTCTGATGTACATCCAAGTTATTTATATATACACACATACACACATTTTTTCAATATTCTGTTCCATTGATTTATCACAGAATGTTGAACACAGTTTCCTGTGCTCTATAGTAGGACTTTGTTGTTTATCCATTTGCTATATAATAGTTTGCAACTGCTCATCCTAACATGCCAATCCTTCTCTCATCCACCTTGGGTGAGCTGTTTTTGGAAGGCCGGTCAGGAAGGTCTCTGGGTGGAGGTGACAGTTGAGCAGAAACATGGATAAAGTGAGAGAGGGTGGGTCTTACAGACATAGTGGGCAGAGCCCTCTGGTGCGGAAGCCCCAGGGAGGGCTCTTAGGTGCTGGAGGGGAGGTGGTAGGTGAGCTGGGGGTGGGGTGGGAGAGACAGGAGGACGCAGGAGGAGGGATCTTTTTCAGTCATGGCTTCAGCCCAAGGGTGACAGGGAGCCCTGAGGGCTGAGTGAGCTCAGACCTGAGCCTGGTGCAAGCAGTCAAGTTCCCAGTGATGGACAAGATGTTTCTGTGGGGGTGCAGGAGGCATGGGAGGCAGGGCTCAAGGTCACAAGTGAGTTATTTTCCTAAGTGCAGGTGACAGTGATAGTAGGAGTTGAGGTGGAGACCTGGGTGGCGAGGGATGAGGTGAAGGACTTAGTGGGGGAAGAGAAGGACCAGGAGTGGATGCAGAAGGAAGAGCGAGGAGAGTTTCAAGGGAGCAGAGGGTTTTGAAGAAGTGAGGTCATTTCAGAATTGCTTGTGGGATCAAGAACTCCCTCTCCCCAACTCCCTGTCCCTGAGATGTGTGGGATTTGACATAAATGTCTCCGAGAGGCTTGTGAGAGGAAGCCTCCAGGGCACCTGGGCTGTTGTGAACACAGGACTCCAACCCCAGGGCGAGTTTGCCACAGAGAGAGCTGGAGAGCTGGAGGTGGGGTCCCAGGGTTCTGTGGCACGATAGCCTTCAGTGCAGGCTGCTGCCCAGGACTGGAAGCTGCAGCTGAGATACTCAGGTTGAAGGGTGTTTGCTCCTCAAGGCACGAAGCTCTGGTGCTGTGCTTCCCTCTTTCCCATACTGCTCCCCAACCACTTAAAAAATGTATATATTGTTTTGGGTGTGCTGGGTCTTCATGGCTGCATAGAGGCTTTCTCTAGTTGCATGAGCAGGGGCCTACTCTTTGTTGAGTCTTCTCACTGGTGGCGTTTCTTATTGTGGAGACAGGCTTTAGGATGCACGAGCTTATGTAGTTTCAGCTGTTGGACTTGGTAGTTGCGGTGCACGGGCTTAGTTGCTTTGCAGCATGTGGAATCCTCCTGGACCAGGGATTGAACCCGTCTCCTGCATTGCCAGATGGATTCTTAATCATTGGACCACTAGGGAAGCCCTCTCCCCACTTTTGATAATTTTTTGACTTGCACACACACACATTTTTTTCACTCTTGGACATACACATACAAACACAAGACCTGTTTTGTGTTTTCTTTCCCTTGTTTTCTTTCATATACAAGAATGAGTTATAGGAAAGAGTTAATTAGTCTTCTGACCATTTGCAGGCCTACTGTAAGATGTATTTATAAAATGGGTTTATTGTAATAATCACTTGAGAACTGAGGAATATGGTTTCCTAAGTGTGGATCCAGTGAGGTGCAGACAAATTTAAGTTCTATAGGGAAAAAGCTTTTTATTTCCCCTCAGAAACTGTCCTGGGAGACCAGCAGATGTTCTCTACTGACCTACAGGAATGGAGAAAACAGAGCCTTTTCTGCCCTGCTCTGTTATTCTGTGTATCAGAAGCAGATCTTGACTCCTTGAGTGTGTATACGTTTGAAATTTAAATGTGACTGATATGTTAGAGTTGGGCCTAGCTTTCACAGATCCAAGCTGAAAATGCTTTTTACATTTTAAAAGTTTTTCAAAATAAAACCCAACCAAGGAAGAACATAAGCAGAGGCTTTCCATAGCCCTTAAAGCCTAAAATATTTACTCTTTAGTTATTTACAGAGAGTTTGTTAACCATAGTCTAGACTGATAATTCATTTCCAATTCCGACCATGATGTGAACGAGTGTTTGTCAAAGTATCGTTGCATTGTATTCATTCATAAATCCTAAAAGTATTCACTGATGCTTCTTATGTGCAAGTGGCCAGGTTTGCAGGATGTCTGCCTGCTGTCAGAGAGTTTATGTTTTAGTAAGGGAGGCAGTAGAGAAGGTGATGGCACCTCACTCCAGTACTCTTGCCTGGAAAATCCCGTGGATGGAGGAGCCTGGTAGGCTGCAGTCCATGCGGTCGTGAAGAGTCAGACACGACTGAGCAACTTCACTTTCACTTTTCACTTTCACGCATTGGAGAAGGAAATGGCAACCCACTCCACTGTTCTTGCCTGGAGAATCCCAGGGACGGGGGAGCGAGGTGGGCTGCCATCTATGGGGTCGCACAGAGATGGACACGGCTGAAGTGACTTAGCAGCAGCAGCAGCAGCAAGGGAGGCAGACATTAAATTAACTAAAATAATTAATGACAGAGGAGTTTTGAAGGTTGCCAAAAGAGGGCAGATGGGGGTCTCTAGGAGCTTTTCTGGATAAGTGGCTTTAACCTAAGTTTTAAGGTTGAACCTGCTCATGGAAGAGGGGCAGGAGCAGGGCAGGAACTGAGCAACAGCTGGTGGCCTGGAAGGAGACTCCTGTTCCTTCCACCATAGTCAGTCAGCGTGAAGCCAGCGGGATCATTTCTGAAGGATAGTAAGTTAGAGAGTGAATTGCGTTGGGACAGATGAGGACTGGGCCTGTGCATCTTGGCTCTGGGTGACCAGTGACATGCAGACTCCTGGATCCCCCTCCCCAGAGTCCTGCCCTCCCCAGAGCCAAGACCCAGAGCCCTGGGCCCAGTGGGCCCAGACACCGCTGGTATCTCATCTCTGTGTGCTTCTCTCCTCTAGTCTCTTCTAGGAAACTAACAAAGGCCTGACATGTGGACCTATCTTAGAGTGATGTTTCTGAGGCGCACGTGAGGAAATGTTGCGTTTCTGTCACTTCATGGTGGCGTTTTCTGCCGGCCAGCCCTCTCCGCTTCCAGGGGCTGGTGCCTGTCTCCCTCTCACCGCCTTCCCTGCCCCCAGCCCACTGTCGCCATACAAGACTGTGAATATCAGCCACTGACGTTTCTTGGCCCAAATGGGGGCTCCTGGCTGCCTCCTCAGAGAGCCTTTGGCGAAGGCAGGAGGGTTTCCAAGGAAACCCCAAAGCCTGCAGCTTCTTCACATGGCAGAAGATGGAGGGCCCATCGCGTGGCCTCTTTGTCTTTGGGGTTAGGAAGTGTTTGGGGATGGGAGAGAGAGCCGGAGGCGACCTTCCCCCTGTGGTACTGGCCGCCCACAGAGGCCTCTCTGCGCATGGCGCCGCCCCAGCCGTGTTTCCGCCTCTCCTCAGGGAGTCTGCGCTGGGGACCTGCCAGTGCTCCTGCCTAACGACCGTGTCTCACCTGCAGGGAGAACTCTGCTGGAGAAGCTGTTCAGCCAGCAGGAGAACGGGCCTCCAGAAGAAGCAGAGAAGTTCTGCTCGCGGATCATCGCCATGGGGCTCCTTCTTCCTTTCAGCGACTGCTTCCGGGAACCGTGCGGGCAGAACGCCCAGTCCAGCTCAGTTCCGTTTGATGTAAGTAAGCGAGTTCGCAGGACTCGCTGGCTGAGAGGTAGCTGCAGTGGCAACCGCGGCTCTGATGTGTGTCTGCCCTTTGCCCCACCTTCATGCGATGCAGGCCTCCCTGCCCTTGCCCCACGACAGCTTAACACGTCTGTTTCCTTTCTGACGAGGTTCTTAAGTATACTTGCCCAATTTCCTTTTCTTAACACATGGCCTCTCTCAGCAGTTTTCTAGCGTGCTTTAACCAGTGATGGGTTTTGAGTGGCTCTGAGTCAGTGTTCCTGACTTTACTGGTCATGGATGTACCTTCAGAAGCAGCTCCGAGGCTGGAAGCTTTGTTCCCAGAGGCAGCAGGTTTCTGAGGGCCTTGCGGCGCTATTCCCATGTGTTCATAGCTCATCTGTGTACTGACTGTTGACACGAAGCAGTCCCGTCTGCTTTCTCCCTGGCTCCCACTCACCAGGAGGGTTAATTCTGCAGAACAATCATTCCCAGCTGTTTCATAATTCATAACAAATGACAGCATAGCTGGGTTATTGCCTTCAAGCCAGAGTATTGCTCATCTTCCTCAGGTATGTGGTGCATGTGTGACCTTGGGGGCTGTGATGAGTGGGCATCTAAACTTAGATAGGTGAGAATTCCCATACATGATTCTCTCATGAGGAAAGTGGAGAATCTCGGCTCCCTGTGTGGAGCACGGAGTTCGTGCCATAGAGGAGTGGGTCTCATCCGTGTGGGCTGCTTATGCCTGTGCCCTGCTTCTGATTGCACCCCTGTCTCCTCTGCGTGTGTGTACCATTGAACAAGGGTGCTGTAGTGAGGAGTGTGGAGAGATACTGGAAGTGATTTAGATAGGTGAGAATTCCCATACATGATTCTCTCATGAGGAAAGTGGAGAATCTCGGCTCCCTGTGTGGAGCACGGAGTTCGTGCCATAGAGGAGTGGGTCTCATCCGTGTGGGCTGCTTATGCCTGTGCCCTGCTTCTGATTGCACCCCTGTCTCCTCTGCGTGTGTGTACCATTGAACAAGGGTGCTGTAGTGAGGAGTGTGGAGAGATACTGGAAGTGACCCCTGGTTGAGATCAAGAAGAGAGAGTAAATCCCAATATATCCATATGCATCTGCCTTTTTTTTTTTTCCCCTTGCTATCCTTTACCCATCACAACTGTGGTCTCCCTTCAGTTTTAGGAAAATGAACCTCATAAAATATTGTGAAATCTTTTTCATACTTCCCACGTGAAAGAAGATTCCCTGGGATGTACTGTGATTTGTGAGGCTTTCTTAAGATTGACTGATCTATCTACCCATCCATCCATCCATCCATCCATCTGTCATCTATCTCTGTCTCTACCATGTCTATATCAATCTGTATCTATCACTTATTATCTCCATCTATCCGTTCATCCATCTACCCATCTGTCTATCTGTCTGTATGTCCATTCATGACATGGCAGCTAACCATTGCTCAGTAGATCTTTTTCTTGTGTGAGAAGAATTGGATAATTAAAAACTTTTCCTCCGTTTCCCTTTTTGAGAGCTGTGTGTGTTATTACAGGGATAGAACCTGGAGACTGTTGTGGCCTAAAAGTTTTAGTGAGCTGTGTTCTAGGAGATATATCAATTTGCAACTACAAATTAAAATAAATATGGATAAAGGCCAATACTAATCACTCCTAACACTTGCTTTTTGATTAAAACTATTTCCAAGTTGACTGCCTTTTCTTCCCTTAAAGCTCAGAAAGAAAGTCTGTTGTTTAGTTGCTCAGTCATGTCTGACTCTTTGCAACCAAATGGACAGTAGCCCACCAGGCTCCTCTGTCCATGGAATTCTCCAGGCAAGAACACTGGAGTGGGTTGCCATTTCCTTCTCCAGGGGAAATAAAGTCTATCAGTCAATTAATGTGGAATTGAAATAAACTGAAAAGAGTAATCCTATTTTTCCTTTTCTAAAAAATCACTGAGCTAGCACTTTCTTCCCACCTCCCTCTATTCTTATGTTAGAGGGCCTAGTAACCCCTCCCAGCCTGGTCATTGGAGGGTGGCTGGGTATGGCATAGAGAGTGAAAAGCAAAATAAGCGCAGCCCCTTGCTATGGTATGAAGTAATTTCCTCAGAGTAGGGAATTTCTTTCCCCAACTTTGTGTGGTTGCATTTGCTGACTTTATTTGCTGGCTCTCTGCTACCTTTCCATCCCTGCCCTCCGTGCCCCTTCTCTCAAGTCAAACCTAACTTGAAACAAGAAACGTTATTTCATATATTTAAATGGCATATCAACAACAGAAGTGTGCACTCACTGTATGCACAATCACAGTTTTTCTTCAAAGCCTGGAAGAGGAATCAGTATAAACAGGTCTTAGCAGGAGAAGGGGGAAGAATGCACTTTCTGTGGGGGGAGGAGTTTCTGATAATTAGCCTCTCTGCTGGCTTCCAGCTGGAAAGATTCTCTGCTGTTAGGAGATTTTCTAACCAGCAGTTCTCTTGAGGACAGTTGCCCTTTAAGACAGACCAGCCTGTGGGTATAAGCTCGCCAGGGCTCTCTTCCCACCCCTACCTTTGCTTCCTTTCCTGAGAGCATTCTCGCCCCCCATTTCCATCCATACAGATCCCAGCACAGGGCTTCCATCTGGATCTGGAGAGTATCCTCATGAAGTTTATGGCCTAACCTACCTCAGTCAACCCTCTTGGTTTAGTCCCATGTTATTTTATACATTTTTAGGGCCTAATATTTTGCTTTAGAAATGCTACAGAAAATATGAAAGGAAAGGATTTCACTTTCTCCCTTACGTTTTCACTGGGTTAAAATTTCAAGAATACTGAAAGGCAAAGGTCTTTGAGTGATAATATTCATTCATTCACAAATGTTTACTGAACGCATTCTACATGCCAAGCAGTGTTCTAGGCTCCAGAGAGAAATTAGTGAGCCAGGTCCTGTTCTCCTGAATTACACTCTTCACAGTGGGGTGAGACAATTAAGATACAAACACAAACACAGATGAAAGTGTAGATAATGAATTCGTGTCAGATTCTGATAAGTGCAGTGAAGGAAGTCAACCAAGGGAATATGGTCAGTGATGGGGGTGCAGTGGGGAGAATGTAGAGGGCGGCCTCACATGTAATGTCTGGAATGCTGAGGAGAGGTTGGAAGGAAGGTCCTCCCAGGAGCCCAGTAGCAAGCTCAAAGGCCCTGAGAGGAATATGGGCATGGCATGAGGGCCTGCATAGCCACTGTTTCTGGACAAAAGGTCAGGAGGGACTATTGAGCCAGGACTTTTGAGGTCTTGAAAGTAATGGAAGGAAAATGTGTGTTTTTAAAAAAAATTAATTAATTACATTTAATTGGAGGCTAATTACAGTATTGTGGTGGTTTGACATGAATCAGCCACGGGTGTACATGTGTCCCCCATCCCGAACCCCTCTCCCACCTCCCTCCCACCCCATCCCTCAGGGTTGGCCCTGTTTCATGCATCGAACTTGGTCATCTATTTCACATATGGTAATATATATGTTTCAATGCTATTCTCTCAAATCATCCCACCATCTCCTTCTCCCACATAGTCCAAAAGTCTGTTCTTTACATCTGTGTCTCTTTTGCTATCTCGCATATAGAGTCATCATTACCATCTTTCTAAATTCTGTATATATGTGTTAATATACTGTATTGGTGTTTTTCTTTCTGACTTACTTCACTCTGTATAATAGGCTCCAGTTTCATACACCTCGTTAGAACGGATTCAAATGAATTCTTTTTAATGGCTGAGTAATATTCCACTGTGTATATGTACCACAGCTTTCTTATCCATTCATCTGCTGATGGACATCTAGGTTGCTTCCATGTCCTAGCTATTGTAAACAGTGCTGAAATGAACACTGGGGTACACATGTTTCTTTCAATTCTGGTTTCCTTGATGTATATGCCCAGCAGTGGGATTGCTGGGTCATATGGCAGATCTATTTTCAGTTTTTTAAGGAATCATCACACTGTTCTCCATAGTGGCTGTACTGGTTTGCATTCCCACCAATAGTGTAAGAGGGTTCCCTTTTCTTTACACCTTCTCCAGCATTTATTGTTTATAGACTTTTTGATAGCAGCCATTCTGACCAGTGTGAGAGGGTACCTCATTGTGATTTTGGTTTGCATTTCCCTGATAATTAGTGATGTTGAGCATCTTTTCCTGTGTTTATTAGCCATCTGTATGTCTTCTTTGGAAAAATGTCTTTTTAGTTCTTTGGCCCATTTTTTGATTGGGTCGTTTATTTTTCTGGTATTGAGCTGCATGAGCTGTTTGTATATTTTTGAGATTAATTCTCTGTCAGTTGCTTTGTTTGCTATTTTTTCTTCCATTCTGTGAGGCCACCATCACCCTAATACCAAAACCAGACAAAGATGCCACAAAAAAGAAAACTGGCCAATATCACTGATGAACATATATGCAAAAATCCTCAACAAAATTCTAGCAAAGAGAATCTAACAACATATTAAAAAGGTTATACATCATGAGAAAGTGAGTTTTATCCCAGGGATGCAAGGATTCCTCAATATCTGCAAATCAATTGATGTGATACACCACATTAACAAATTGAAGGATAAAACTATATGATTATCTCAATAGATGTCAGAGAAAGCCTTTGACAAAATTCAACACCCATTTATGATAAAAACTCTCCAGAAAGCAGGCATAGAAGGAACACACCTCAGCAAAATAAAAGCCATGTATGATAAACCCACAGCAAACATTATCCTCGGTGGCAAAAAATTGAAAGCATTTCCCCTAAAGTCAGAAGCAAGACAGGGTGTTGAATAGTAGTGGAGAGAGTGGGCACCCTTGTCTTGTTCCTGACTTTAGGGGAAATGGTTTCAATTTTTCGCCATTGAGTTTAATATTTGCTGTGGGTTTATCAAATACAACTTTTATTACGTTGAGGTATGTTCCTTCTATTCCTGCTTTCTGGAGGTTTTTTTTTTTTCATAAATGGACGTTGAATTTTGTCAAAGGCTTTCTCTGCATCTATTGAGGTAATCATAAGGTTTTTATCTTTCAATTTTTTAATGTGATGTATCACATTGACTGATTTGGGGATACTGAAGAATCCTTGCATCCCTGGGATAAAGCCCACTTGGTCATGAGGCATGATCTTTTTAATATGTTGTTGGATTCTGTTTGCTAGAATTTTGTTGAGGATTTTTGCATGTATGTTCATTAGTGATATTGGCCTGTAGTTTTCTTTTTTTTGTGGCATCTTTGTCTGATTTTGGGATTAGGGTGAAGATGGCCTGATAGAATGAGTTTGGCAGTTTACATTCCTCTGCAATTTTCTGGAGGAGTTTGAGTAGGATAGGTGTTAGCTCTTCTCTAAATTTTTGGTAGAATTCACCTGTGAAGCCATCTGGTCCTAGGCTTTTGGGTTGGAAGATTTTTTTATTACAGTTTTGATTTCTAAACTTGTGGTGGATCTGTAAAGATTTTCTATTTCTTCCTGGTTCAGTTTTGGAAGGTTATTCTTTTCTAAGAATTTGTCCATTTCTTCCAAGTGGTCCAATTTATTGGTGTATAGTTGCTGATAGTTTGTATTTCTGTGTTGTCTGCTGTGATCTCTCCATTTTCATTTCTAATTTTGTTAATTTGATTTTTCTTCCTTTGTTTCTTGATGAGTCTGGCTAATGGTTTGTCTATTTTATTTATCTTCTCAAAGAACCAGCTTTTTGTTGAGTTTTGCCATAGTCTCCATTGTTTCTTTCTCATTTATTTCTGCTCTAGTTTTTATGATTTCTTTCCTTCTACTAACCCTGGGGTTCTTCATTTCTTCTTTTTCTAGTTGCTTTAGATATGAAGTTAGGTTACTTATTTGATTTTTCTCTTGTTTCCTGAGGTAAGTTTGTATTGCTATGAACCTTCCCCTTAGCACTGCTTTTACTGAACCCCATAGGTTTTAGGTTGTTGTGTTTTTATTTTCATTAATTTCTATGCATATTTTGATTTCTTCTGTGATTTGTTGGTTATTCAGAAGCATGTTGCTTAGCCTCCATATGTTTGTATTTTTAATTTTTTTTTTCCCCAGTATTGACATCTAATCTTACCGCATTGTGATCAGAAAAGATGCTTGAAATGATTTCAGTTTTTTTGAATTTACCAAGGCTAGATTTATGGCCCAGGATGTGATCTGTCCTGGAGAATGTTCTGTGTGCACTTGAGAAAAAGGTGAAATTCATTGTTTTGGGGTGAAATGTCCTATAGATATCAATTAGGTCTAACCGGTCCATTGTATCATTTAAAGTGTGTATTTCCTTGTTAATTTTCTGTTTAGTTGATCTATCTATAGGTGTGAGTGGGGGTATTAAAGTCTCCCATTATTATTGTATTACTGTTAATTTCCCCTTTCATACTTGTTAGCATTTGCCTTACATATTGCAGTGCTCCTATGTTGGGTGCATATATATTTATAATTGTTATATCTTCTTCTTGGATTGATCGTTTGATCATTATGTAGTGTCCTTCTTTGTCTCTTTTCATGGCTTTTATTTCAAAGTCTATTTTATCTGATATGAGTATTGCTACTCCTGCTTTCTTTTGGTCACCATTTGCATGAACTATCTTTTTCTAGCCCTTCACATTCAGTCTGTATGTGTCCCTTGGCTTGAGGTGGGTGACTTGTAGACAGCATATACAGGGGTCTTGTTTTTGTATCCATTCAGCCAGTCATTGTCATTTTTTGGGGTATTCAACTCATTTACATTTAAGGTAATTATTGATAAGTATGATCACATTGCCATTTACTTTGTTGTTTTGGGTTCCAGTTTATAAACCTTTTCTGTATTTCCTGTCTAGAGAAGATCCTTTAGCATTTGTTGAGCTGGTTTGGTGGTGCTGAATCCTCCCAGCTTTTGCTTGTCTGTGAAGCTTTTGATTTCTCCTTCATATTTGAATGATCTCCTTGCTGGATACAGTAATCTGGGTTGTAGTTTTTTCTTTCATCACTTTAAGTATGTCCTGCCATTTCCTTTTGGCCTGAAGAGTTTCTATTGAATGATCAGCTGTTATTCTTCTAGGGATCCCCTTGTGTGTTATTTGTTGCTTTTCTCTTGCTGCTTTTTAATATTTGTTCGTTGTGTTTGATCTTTGTTAATTTGACTAATATGTGTCTTGCGGTGTTTTGCCTTGGGTTTATCCCGTTTGGGACTCTCTGGATTTCTTGGACTTGGGTGAATATTTCCTTCCCCATTTTAGGGAAGTTTTCAACTATTATATCCTCTCGTATTTTCTCATGGCCTTTCTTTTTGTCTTCTTCTGGGACTCCTATGATTCAAATGTTGGGGCATTTAACACTGTCACAGAGGTCTCTGAGGTTGTCCTCATTTCTTTTAATTCTTTCTTCTTTTTTCCTCTCTGCTTTGTTTATTTCCACCATTCTATCTTCCATCTCACTTATCCTTTCTTCTGCCTCAGCTATTCTACTGTTGTTTCCCTCCAGAGTTCTTTTAATCTCAGTTATTGTGTTATTCACTATTGATTGACTCTTTATTTCTTCTAGGTCCTTGTTAAACATTTCTTGTGTCTTCTCAGTCCTTATCTCTAGTCTATTTATCTGTAACTCCACTTTGTTTTCAAGATTTTGGATCATCTTTACTATCATTATTCTGAATTCTTTTTCAGGTAGACTCCCTATATCCTCTTCTTTTGATTGGTTTGGTGGGCATTTATCATGTTCCTTTACCTGCTGAATATTTCTCTGCCTTTTCATTTTGTTTAGATTGCTGTGTTTGGGGTGACCTTTCTGTAGGCTGGAAATTTGTTGTCCCTTTTTATTGTGGAGGCTGCTCCCTGTGGGTGGGGTTGGACTAGTGGCTTGTCAAGGTTTCCTGGTTAGGGAAGCTTGTATCTGTATTCTGGTTGGTGAATCTGGATCTCTTCTCTCTGGAGTACAATGAAGTGTCCAGTAGTGAGTTTTGGAGTGTCTGTGGGTTCGGCATGACTTTGGGAAGCCTGTATTTTAATGTTCAGGGCTGTGTTCGTACGTTGCTGGAGAATTAGCATGGTATGTCTTGCTCTGGAACTTGTTGGCTCTTGAGTGGAGTTTGGTTTCAGTATAGGTATGGAGGCTTTTTGGTGAGCTCTTGTCGATTAATGTTGATGGAATCGGGAGTTTCCTGGTGTTCTCAAGTTTTGGATTTAAGCCTCCTGCCTCTGGCTTTCAGTCTTATTCTTACAGTAGCCTCAACACTTTTCCATCCATACAGTATAAATGATAAAACATCTAGGTTAATGGTGAAAAGATTCTCTACACTGAAGGACACCCAGAAAGGTCACAGAGTTAAATGGAGAAGAGAAGAGGGAGGAGAGAGATAGAGGTGACCAGGAGGAGAAGAGGGGGTATCAAAAGAGGAGAGACTGATGTAGCCAGTAATCAGTTCCCTAAGTGTTCCCCACAGCCCAGAACACCTAGAGAGAGTCACAGAGTGAAGTAGAGAAGAGAAAGAGGACGGAGGAGATCGAGGTGACCAGGGGGAGAAAAGAGAGAGTCAAGAGAGGAGAGAGCAGTCAAGCCAGTAATCAATCACACCCCTAAGAGAAAATGGATGCTGGAGATTAGATTCTTAAAGGTACAAAAATTGATGACAAATACCAAAAGCAAAGATTAAAAACCTAGAGTAGAGGTTACACTCTCAAAAATACAACATTAAAAATACAAAACAAAATCAATAATAAAAACTATAAAATATGTATATGAAATTTGCTTTAAAAATAGGGTCTTTTTTTTTTTGCAAGGTAATAGGTTATAAACATGAAAATTAAAGGACTAATAAAGAACTTTAAAATTAAAAAAATAAAAAAAGTGATAATAAAAATATATCTAGGAATTTCTCTGTAGCGGTTGTGGGCAGTGTGGGGGTCAGTTCAGTTTCAGATAGTTCCTTATTCCACCTTGAGAAACTCAAGGTCTACAGGCCCCTTCCAATGCTTAGTCAGTATTAACTACAGGATTTTAATCTGTTGCACCTTTCACTTCCAGAGTGGTTTCCTCTTCTTTGTTTATTTTGGCTTCCTCTCTTTCCAAGTCTCTTCAGTATCTCGTTTCCACCCTGACACAAGGGGGCGAAGATGGTCACTTAGTTATGTTTACTAGTTCAGTTGTGTTGTGGGGAGGGAGGAACACAGTAAACAAGTATCGCTGGTGTGTTTGGGGAGTGCTTGTAGTGCATGGACCACACTGGGTCTGCCCCAGCTCATGGCGGCATGTGCTTTCTCGGTCTACACCGCTCAGGTTTCAGGTTGCTCAGCAGGGGCACTGTCCAGAGTGGACGCTGTGTTTGTGCACTTCCCAGGTCTGAGCTGCTCAGGTCGGGTTCTCGGGTACTCCAAGGAGCACAGACTCGGTTGGGCGTGCGTTTTGTGCCCCTCCCTGGTCCGAGCGGCTCACCAGGTGCGTGGCGCACACACTGTCCCAGGTGGGCCGTGCATCTTAATCACCTCCCTGGCCCCAGCCGCTCGGGAGCACCGTCTCAGGCGTGCTGTGTGTCTCTGGATGTCAACCGTTCAGGAGCCCAGGAAGACTTGGTTAGCAACTGGGAGCCTGCTCAGTTTTTGTGGAGGATGCTGGTCTCTGGGACTGAGATTGGAGTAGCCCCTTGCTTTCCGGCTCTGGCTGTCTCCCGCCAGCCTCTCTGCCTCCTGCGGCAGGGGAGGGGCCTGTAGGCAGCCGGCCAGCTCTCCTTTGGTATTCACTCAATCCTTTGATCTTTGAGAGGGCCAGGCTGTGCATTAGATTAGAGCCTTTTGTGGGAAAGTTCTTTTTTTTTTTTTCTCTCCCTGGCTACCCCACAGTTTGGGTTGTTAGTTCCCTCAGATTGTCCTCAGGGAATTCAGGCCCGGTCCTTACCCTAAGCATGCAACCCGCGCCTCCCTGTCCAGCCTCTGGTCGCTGGTGGCCAACACAAGCATCTGGGCTACTTCTCTTCTCTGCTAGGAGTTGCAGTTAGGTGCATATTCTGTTTTGTTTTGTTTTTTTTTCTTTTTCTGACGGTTATGTTGCCCTCTGAGATTCCAAAACTCCCCACAGACCTGCCAGCGAGAGGGTTTCCTGCTGTTTGGAAACTTCTCCTTCATAACTCCCTCCCCGGGATGGGTCTCCATCCCTAACTCTTTTGTCTCTCTTTTTGTCTTTTATATTTTGTTCTGCTGCTGCTGCTGCTGCTAAGTCACTTCAGTCGTGTCCATCTCTGTGTGACCCCAGAGCCGGCAGCCCACCAGGCTCCCCTGTCCCTGGGATTCTCCAGGCAAGAACACTGGAGTGGGTTGCCATTTCCTTCTCCAATGCATGAAAGTGAAAAGTGAAAGTGAAGTCGCTCAGTCGTATCCGACTCTTCACAACCCCACGGACTGCAGCCTACCAGGCTCCTCCATCCATGGGATTTTTGAGGCAAGAGTACTGGAGTGGGGTGCCACTGCCTTCTCCGATACCTCCTTTCAAAGAGAATGGGCTGCCTTTTTGGGTGCCTGGTGTCCTCCACTAGCGTTCAGAAGTTGTTTTGTGGAAGTTGCTCAGCATTCAAATGATCTTTTGATGAATTTGTGGAGGAGAAAGTGGTCTCCCCATCCTATTCCTCCACCATCTTGGTTTTTAAACATTTGTATTTACCACAGGATTGACTGGTGGTTCAGGCTATAACCTCCATGTTTGTAGTCACGGTTCAGTATGAAAGAGAAGGGTTTTAATACATGTTTTGAAAATTATTTATCTGCACGCCATCATTTTAAAGAACACTGTCACTTTTATTTTCATCCTTACAATTTATTGTAATTTGTCCCTGGTTACTTTAGTGAGTGGTTGAACTATGACTAGTTCTTGTAGGAATCAGTATCTTAACTTCTATACATCTGAATTGAAGCACATATGTTTTGAGGTTATTTTATTTTTTCGACCTGGTGTTTAGTAAATTTGTGCTACTTTTTGTGTGTTATATTGTAGAAGGCAAAACAGTCGATTCCCCCACCCCCTCAATCCTCCAACTATGCTTAATTCGAGAGTATTGTTGTGAAAGTAGCAATGGCACTGACGTTACTACCCCATCTCAGCATTCTGAGTTTAGAAGCCATGCTGCCAGGATGTCTATAGATTTCACAGTAATCCCCAGACATGAAGCTCATTGAGGTTTAGAAAAATCAACTTTTCAAAGCTCATTTGTGCCAGTCACACTTTTGAAGTCAATGACATACTGTCTTCTCTGTAGTTTGTTTTTGCTCTTTTAAAGATCTTGCTCTGTCAGGGCCTGTTTTACTTTGACAACTGGTGCTTCTTCTCACTCCTTTGGCAAACAGTGTGGGTGATGCAGAATGGGTTGCGAATGTTTGTTGATGGCCTTTAATTAAAATGGATGACTTAGCCCAGCCTTTTTGTCATGGTTTTCTCTTTCATGTGGATTTGCCCTGAGTAGTAATCAGTTCTGTGGACATGACCCGCATTTCTGTGGCCTCCCTTTTGAGTCTTCAGAGCCAGGAGGAGTGTAGAACCTGAGGACCCAGAGGACAGCAGCCAACCAGGGACTGAGAGGGATTTTCCTCCAGGTTTGTAGTGCACAAAGTTGTTTCTTTCTGACTCTTTGTGACCCCATGGACTGTAGCCCACCAGGCTCCTCTGTTCTTGGGATTCTCCAGGCAAGAATACTGGAGTGGGTTGCCATATCCTCCTCCAGGGGATCTTCCTGACCCAGGGATCGAACCAATGCCTTTTATGTCCGCCTGCATTGGCAGGGGAGTTCTTTACCATTAACACCTCCTGGGAAGCCCCCAGATTGGAAATCTGAAAGGTGATTTATTTCCTTTCTATTATCTTTATTGTCGAGCTGAGGGGTTGGTCACATACAAGGCCTTAGTAAGTGCTTTACAGCACCTCTGTCACTGAACCCAGCTACACCATTGTCATCTGGGCACCACAGACAATATGCAGGGAATAGGTTTGGCTGTTATTTCTTAATAAGACTTCATTTACAAACACTGGCTGCAGTTAGCTGGCCCCAGGTCTATACTTAGGTAATACATAAAAGGTAAATTTATTGTGAAAAGTCAGTTTGACTTTTCTTTCCATCTCTAACCATATGTGGTCATCAGCCAGTCATATAATAAAATACTGTTATATAATAAAAACTGAATTACTTTCCTCAAAAATACAGATCCTCTCCCTATGCTGTGTTGCTCACTGTCCAAGGGGCTGCCAGGTGGGCAGGTACACTGGCACAGTGTTTTATGGGGGACAGAGAATTGAGTGGTCAGTGTGACTGGAACTTAGTGTCCAGTGTGAGGGGCAAGGGTGGGAGAGGCATCTGTAAAGAGTGTGGTTGGTACCCAGAGCAGTTGATGGAGTCTTCTGGTAGATGGACTTAGGAATTGGAACTCAATTCTGAGAGCAGTGGGGAACCGCTGGAGGGTTTTAGGCAGAGGAGAAAGCATTCCAGGTGTTTGTGGAGTCTTGACCTAGGGTTGTTCTGTGGGTCTGACTTGGAGGCTGGAAGATTCTGAGGAAGATGGTGTGGGAATCCAAGAGTGTGGAGGTGCTGTCCTTAGCTATGGGAGCAGTGCTGGGGATGATGAAGGGGCAGATGATATTGGTGGACTAGTGGTGCTCAGATGTGAGCAGGCATTAGAATCACCTGGAGGACTTGGGAGCATAATTGTTGTTCTGTTTAGGTCTTACAGAATTTGAGGATAATATCCTGAAAGATACGCAAAAGTAATTGACTATTTGTGCCTGAGGGTTAGAAGACAGAGCCTAGGGGGAGAGAGATGGAGTCTTTGATTGCGCAGATGATCCCTGAAGCTGTTAGGCATTGAAGAGTGCCCACAGGATGAGAATCAAGCAGGACCTGACATGCAGATGAACGTTTATGCAATGGGCAGGGGAAAGCTGCATGGGACAGGTGAAGAGCAGTTAGAGAGGTGGGGCAGAGAGACAGATAAAAGACAGATGGAGGAGTAAGTGATACCAACAATGCTAAGAGGTCAAGGAAGAGTGAGATTGAAAAGTAGTCGTTGAATTTGCCAAAGTTATTGTCAGTAACCTTGAAGATATAGAGGGCAGTCTGGGTTGGATGTATGTGTGTTTTTTGATGGGGGACGCCAGCCAGGTCTCCACATGCTGAAGCTGGATGAAGGGTCAGGGTGAGCTGGGGAGGCAGGAAGGGGTCAGCGCAAGAGTGTGATGAGCACCAGAGGGTTATGACACCTCAGGGTTGTTATGACAAGGGAAGGAGATATAACTTAAAAAAAAAAAAAAAAAAAGCTTGGGCGTGTTTAGAGCATGTGCAGATGCTGACAGGAGGGACCCTACAGAGAAGAATTGATGGATAGCCTCAGAGTGTCAGAGGGATAGGATGTGTAGCTCAGCTCAGGGTTGGCCTCAGACATGAGTAGCAACACGTGTGTGTGAAGAGAGACCAGGAAAGGGGGATGCAGTGCAGGTGGGCTTTCTTTGTCGGTAGCTCATGGGAAGGTGAGGGAGTGCTGGCAGCGTCTGTGTTTGCTGTGTGTTAGGAGACTTTGACCTCTGCACTGAGTGAGTGGGGGTGTGTAAGGCCAAATGTTTGAAAATAGTGTGGAAGTGTTTCATGTGGATGCACAGGACCATCACTGGGGACTGGCTGGAGGAAAAAAGGTGCTTCTGGAGGCTTCTGGGGGTACAGGGTGGGGATAATGTTGACTCTGCCCCAGCACCGGGTGCAGCAAAGGCAAAACAGTGCACACCTCCCTGGCTGGTGCTTTGCTGGATGGGTGATACAAATGAAGGTCAGTGAGGATGGGAGTTGGGAGTGGAGTTGTCAGGTGAGGTCACTCGAGCTCAGAAAGGAGGAGTGACTTGCCTGCAGCTGCAGTACTTTGGACAGCCAGAAATCTGTCTCCTGACAGTCAGATCAGTTGCTTTTCTCCACACCACCCTGCCTTCGTGAGAAGAATTTCTGACTGAAAGATTCTCAATTTCCCTGTGTTCTTGGTGGTTAATAGTCCCAGCACATTCATTAATGAGGTTGGGTATGAGTGTTTTCTTTAACAAAGTAATCCTGTGACTTCTGGGAATGTTCTGTGAAGAATCTTGGACATTTTTAAAGCTGTTTGAGAAAGATGTTGGGGATCCTTTTAGTAAATACTAGGGATTCAAAGATCGAAGACAGCTTAGGAAGAGTGGAGCAAGTATTAGTAGCCTGAGAAATCTGTGTGAGCAATAAGGACCCCAAAATGTACTTTAAATATTGCCCTCAGAGGAGGACTTTAAAAATGAGAATTTTTTCCATGATGTTTCATATAAAAATGTTGGTGTCACCAGTTCACCTGGAACAATCGCCTGGAAGAAGATCAGTTTTGATCAGAGTCTGAAGGGGTTGGCTAAGGGTGCTGTTCAGAAATGTGTTGGCATGTCCGGATACCCATGAGGTTAGAGAGACCACACTTGAGCCTGCAGGTAGGAGTAAGGTGCTTGGGTGTCCTCACCATTGTTTTCAAAGGCCAAACTTCTTGAGGCACCAAATGGTCCGTATTGAAGGTCTTACTGATCCTGTAAGGGACATGAGAATAGGCTAGCCTTGAAAGCAAAGTCAAAATATAACTGAAATTAGGGATTAACATGAATGGGATCTGAAAATGGCCTCATTTTGTAGTAAATATTGGTTGTATGTTGTCTGTATCTATTGAAGGTGGATGGGGAAGAGGACAGTTAGACACATGGAGTCCTCAGGTCACAGGACACAGTGGAGAAAACCTTTCTTTCTAGTTTCCTATTACAAATGCGGCCAATATTTACTAAAATGGGAGGGGAGCTTTAGATTCCAAATGGAAAGCAGCAGAAGCCAAGGCAAGATCTGAGGAGAAATCCTGCATGACTTTAACTTAGATGCCAATCTTGACTTAATGCTTTGCAAACAGAAGCTGTTTGAGAGACAGGCTCTGCAATTCCTGCACCTAGTGGCAGAGGCTCTTTGAGGGGCCCTGTTGGTGCATCCACCACCCTTCTGCCCAGGTATCAGTTACAAAACTGAAATACAGTGGTCTTTGTATGCTGACTGATTTCACAGTATTTGGGAAAAGTATGTGCTGAAGTTTGCTATCTAATAAGATAAAATTTACTCTCACAGAGGATATATTGACTTGATTTAAAAATCTGCCAATTTATTGGGTGCTCATTTGATAGTGTAATTTCATTTGGCAACTGCAGTGGGCATGTCCTTTAAAGCAGTATCATGGGAATTCCCTGGTGGTCCAGTGGCTAGTACTCTGCTTCCACTGCAGGGGACCTGGGTTTGATCCCTGGTTAGGGAACTAAGATCCCACAGGCAGTGCAGCATGGCCAAAAAAAGAATTGTATCCTGACAAAGCAGAAGTTTGAAACTCTGTGGTACCAGCAGTGAGGGTCTACAGGTGGGTGATGCTTTCCTCAGTGTGAGCAGGAAAGCATGCGAGGGATGATTAGTTAGTCAGTTCAGTCACTCAGTAGTGTTGATTAGGTCCACGGCAAATGCAGGTTGAGTGAGTTCACATGGTCTGGTTGGTTGCCCTAGTCCAGGCATTAGGAATGAGGAGATTCAGGGAACTGGGACTTATTTCTTGTCCTTGATGCCATGACACACATCCTGCAGATGATCTGTGGCTTTGAGGATCGTGGTAACAAAACTAAGTTGTTTCCATACTTCAGCACGTCTCTGTTTTGCAGAATAAATAAATAAGTACCCCAGCAGCAGTTAAGGGGGAAACGGAAAATGGTCTCAGGTCCCCTATCTTCGTCATCAGGGAGCTTTTTACCATTATTTTTTTAAAAAGTGTTTGTTTTCACAGTGCCTCCCCCAAAGTAGACCTTGCCCAAAAAGGGAAAGTGGAAGCATTAGTCACTCAGTTGTGTCTGATTCTTTATGACCCATGGACTGTAGCCCGCCAGGCTCCTCTGTCCATGATATTCTCCAGGCAAAAATACTGGAGTGGGTTGTTACTCCCTTCTCCAGGGGATCTTCCCCGGGTATCAAACCCGTTTCCTGGTTTGCAGGCAGATTCTGTACCATCTGAGCCACCAAGTAGGCCTCAATGAATTACGTTTTTATAGCAACATCATTAACAGCAAAAACCTATGAAAAGCAGCCAGCGTGTTGAAGGGCCAAGCACTCTGCTCAGTGTATAACAGGGATCACTTAGAGTTACTAAATTTAAACCGTTTGTTTATTTAATCCTACTTCCATTTTATGATGTGAAAACTGAAACTTAGTGTCACTTGGTAAGTCACATAGTTTTGTGAGCAGCAGGTGGAATCCAAACCCAGGAAAGCTGACTCCACACTTTGTGCCTTTTCTTCACCTCCCACAGCAGACCTGTTGCCAAAGCTGTTGATTGAGCGACGCTGCTGCCCCTCAGACAGGCGGAGGGCACAGGCCTCCAACCCCTGCCCCTTCCGCAGTAGAGCATCCTCCCGTAAGTTATGGGTGGC
>SJYX01021104.1:15477-111200 GCA_006410675.1 Oreotragus oreotragus
AAAAAAAAAGGGAAAAGGCATTTCCCATATATGCTAAGAAAAAAAAAAAAGATTCCAGAAATTATTTTCAACCCTCCTGCACCCTAGAAAAGCTACCCTTCACTTCACTAATTCTTCTCATTTTAATTTTAGCCCACTTACATTTGGTCTCTTTCCATTGTACCTGAACTCATGCCTCTTCTTTCTGGACAAAATATCTGAAATATATTTATTCCAGAGTCAATGTTAGTTGTCCATGGTACTCCTCTCCCTCCCACTTCACTCCCACCCTAAGTTCTACTCCACCATTGTCTTAGGTACTCATTAGACCTCATTGTCTTTTTAATTAAAATCTAGTATATTGGTGAGGATCTGTAGGATTTAGAATCTCAGAATGCCAGAATCTGAAAGCTTCTTTGATGATGTTTTTTAATGCCTTCAAAGGATTACACAAGGGAAGGGCTTCCCTTGTGGCTCAGCTGGTAAAGAATCCTCCTGCAATCTGGGAGACCTGGGTTCAATCCCTGGGTTGGGAAGATCCAGTATTCCAGTACTAACTTCCCTGGTGGCTCAGACTGCAAATCATCTGCCTACAATGTGGGAGACCCAGGTTAATATGCCAATATTAACTTCCCTGGTGGCTCAGATGGTAAAGTGTCTGCCTACAATGTGGGAGACCCAGGTTTGATCCCTGGGTTGGGAAGATCCTCTGGAGAAGGAAATCGCAACCCACTCCAGTACTCTTGCCTGGAAAATCCCATGAACGGAGAAGCATGGTAGGCTACAGTCCATGGGGTCACAAAGAGTCAGACATGACTGAACGACTACACTTTCACTTGAAGAATGCTCCAGATGATTTATCCTGGTAGTTCCCCAGTTTCAAAGATCTGATCTTTTCAAGTTCACTAGGACTACAGCATCTACACTTAAGCCACCCCAAACTGCTCATAGGTTACAAAATGTTGCTAGTTTCTAGACATTCCAGGATTTGACCCCATATCAGGCTTCTAAGTACACAGACTTCCTGCACATGCTTAAACCATTTTGATTCAACTAGTAAAGAAAAAGCAACCTAGAGGGCCTTGTGTTAGGCTAACCTCCCCTCTGTTAATCTCTCTTTCTCATATTCAATCAAAAGCTATTTTGATGCAGCAGAAAGAGCCATACTTTCGTATTCACAGCTTGGGTCTCACCTCTGCCACCCACTAGCGATATGATTTAGCACAGCTTCCTATCTTGTAAGATGAGGTTAGAAATACTCATCTCACACCGTTACTGAGATGGTTAAAGTAGATCATGGATAGAAAGAGCAACTACAGCACAGTTGCACAGTGAGCATCCTCTAAATGACAGTTATTATCAATAATGATGGCTTTGCTTGTGTGGTGCTGGGGATAATGGCAAATGAAGGGGCCTGACCATTCAGTGCTCAGTGCATCTAGGAGGGGATGTGACAGGGCCTCCAAAAGAATATCAAGGACTCTAGATATCATTTTCCAAAAGCCTAAAATAATTTGAAGCAAGGCATAATCTAGCTAAACAGCATGATAAGGAGCACAGATCTCTGTGTTCACCACTCTGCCCCACCAACAAACAAATAGGAGATGCCCTCCTAGTCCAAACAGTGGGGGAGACATGAAAGTTGGAGAATATGGTGGAAAAAAGGGCAAGGAAGTCAATGAGGTCCAGAGAAGGTGAAACCAGAAGGGGCCAAATGGGCAGGAAAGAAGATCATGGAAGCCATGTGAAATGAGGGGCAAGATTTACTTGTGTGAAAACCATCTTACTCAAGATAAGCAGACCTGTGTGAGCTGCTTGGTGCAACAGAGACATCCTGGACACTTGAAGAGTCACCAGCAGTGGCAGCAGATGCCCTAAATATTCCCCAGTTAATGTTTCCAAAGATTCCTTGACCCATAAAATATTTTCATGGGGACAAAAAGAAGTGCATAGCAGCATCTCCTGCAGATACACAGAGCTATGCAGCTGATGGGCCCCGCTGTGGATGTCCTAAGGAGACTCCACATGTAAGAAAAATCATATCTCAGCTGTGATAGCTTTTTCCACTTCACAACTGGCCAGAAAAAACTAGTATTCGCCAAATTTATAACTGAAAAATTGAAAAATAAAAAGATTTTATTTTCTCAAGCCCCAGTCTGCCTGAGTCTTACCTATGAGATTAGAAAAGGAATGTAACCTCAATGGGTCTTAATGTTTGCATGTGAAAATGGAGTTTGGGAGAAGTGACCCCCCCTCTATCTCTGAGATAATAATGCTAATAATAGTCATAATCATTACATTTCTTGGGTCTCTCTGTGTATTATCTTAACGTCTTCCTACAGCCACATTTCTACATAAAAAAACGAAGGATACACACTGTTATATTTGAAATGGATAACCAACAAGGTCTTACAGTATACATGGAACTCTGCTCAATGTGATGTCACAGGGAGGGGAGTTTGGGGGAGAATGGATACATGTATATCTGAGTCTGTTTGGTGTTCACCTGAAACTGTCACAATATTATTTGTTAATTGGCTCTACCCCAATACAAAAATAAAAAGTTTTAAAAAAAAAGAAGGATCAAGTAAGGTAAGGAACTAGCCCAAGATCATTCAGCTGGAAAATGGCAGAACTAGAACTTGAAAGAGATCTGCCTGTCTGATTGCAAAGCTCCTGGTCTTTTCCACCCCAATGGCCCCTGGGATTCTGTGGTTCTTTCACACCCAGGAAGGGGCTGACACAGACAGTAGCTAGCCCCCTCCCAGAGGGAGTGTGGCACCCTCAGGGCATATGCCCCTGTGCTTTCAGTTCAGTTCAGTAGCTCAGTCATGTCCAACCCTTTGCAACTCCATGGACTGCAGCACACTAGGCTTCCCTGTCCATCACCAACACCCAGAGCTTACTCAAACTCATGTCCATTGAGTCAGTGAGGCCAGCCAACCATCTCATCCTCTGTCATCCCCTTCTCCTCCTGCCTTCAATCTTTCCCAGCATCAGGGTCTTTCCCAATGAGTCAGTTCTTTGCATCAGGTGGCCAAAGTATTGGAGCTTCAGCATCAGTCCTTCCAATGAATATTCAGGGCTGATTTACTCTCACTCAAGATAAGTAGTCTCCTCTGAGCTACTTGATGCAATCAAGACATCCCAGGTACCTGAGGAGTCTTCAGCAGTGGTAAGAGAGACTCGTGACATCCAGTGCTTGTGGCTTCCTAGTTTGAATTGAGGCAGAACGATTCTTTAGGTGTCCCTGCCAGACCTCTCTTTTGCATCCAGATTATAGCTTTAAACAAGACTGCTAAGCTATGGTTTGTGAATACCTCTCATAGTACAAGTGTTAGGGGTCCAGAACTGGCAAATGGTTCCAGTGCTTGCTCTCCTCCCCCACCGACAGCCCAATACCAAAAGCAGGCTCTTGTGCTCTGATACTTGGTGCCAGGCTGGAGCCCTCTTGTTAAGGCTCTGAAGTCCGTGTACTGAACAAATTGGGCTTTCCTGTCAATAAACCTCAGATACCCTCTTGATGGGGACTTTCATTAGGAATGACTGAGACAATGAAGCTTTGGGCTCCTTAGAAATGAAGCTGAAGAGAAGAAAAGCAAAGTCAGTGCTGTAATCAAGACATCCCAGGTACCTGAGGAGTCTTCAGCAGTGGTAAGAGAGACTCGTGACATCCAGTGCTTGTGGCTTCCTAGTTTGAATTGAGGCAGAACGATTCTTTAGGTGTCCCTGCCAGACCTCTCTTTTGCATCCAGATTATAGCTTTAAACAAGACTGCTAAGCTATGGTTTGTGAATACCTCTCATAGTACAAGTGTTAGGGGTCCAGAACTGGCAAATGGTTCCAGTGCTTGCTCTCCTCCCCCACCGACAGCCCAATACCAAAAGCAGGCTCTTGTGCTCTGATACTTGGTGCCAGGCTGGAGCCCTCTTGTTAAGGCTCTGAAGTCCGTGTACTGAACAAATTGGGCTTTCCTGTCAATAAACCTCAGATACCCTCTTGATGGGGACTTTCATTAGGAATGACTGAGACAATGAAGCTTTGGGCTCCTTAGAAATGAAGCTGAAGAGAAGAAAAGCAAAGTCAGTGCTGGTGAGAAAACAGAGAGGAGACGAGTTGGGCATCAGAGATAGACAAGCCTAGTGCCAGAAGAGGGACAATGTCTTTCGCAGTGTTCACACTCAGAATCCCTCACCTTCAATGTGAGCCACGCAGACAAAGTCACAGGAGATGCTAGGGCAGCTGATCAAGGTCACATGGCTGTATTCTGACTCCCAGTTCTGAACTCATGCATACAAACCACACTGCCTTCTTTAGCATCCCTCTCTTATACACCTTCCAAATGCCACATGTTACTGAAGGGGCCTGAGGAAGAACTCTTTCAAGACAAGGAATGTGGGACTTCCCTGGCAGTCCAGTGTGTGTTCACACTCAGAATCCCTCACCTTCAATGTGAGCCACACAGACAAAGTCACAGGAGATGCTAGGGCAGCTGATCAAGGTCACATGGCTGTATTCAGACTCCCAGTTCTGAACTCATGCATACAAACCACACTGTCTTCTTTAGCATCCCTCTCTTATACACCTTCCAAATGCCACATGTTACTGAAGGGGCCTGAGGAAGAACTCTTTCAAGACAAGGAATGTGGGACTTCCCTGGCAGTCCAGTGGTTAAGACTTCACTTTTCAATACAAGGGGTGTGGGTTTGATCCCTAGGTGGGGAGCTAAGATCCCACATGCCTCATGGCCAAAAGATCAAAACATAAAACCTAGAAGGGTGGAATAGGGAGGGAGGTTCAAAAGGGAGGGGATATATGTACACCTATGGCAGATTCATGTTGAGATGTGACAGAAAACAGCAAAATTCTGTAAAGCAATTATCCTTCAATAAATAAATAAATTTTAAAAATAGAAATAAACAAAACAATATTATAACAAGTTTAATAAAGACTTTTAAAATGGTCCATATCCAAAATAAAAGGACAAGGAAAGGGACCAACATCTGCTGAGTGTCAATTTTGACCACCCACCATGTCAGCAGTTTAAATTATCTTACCTGGTCTTCACAACAGCTCTCCCAAAGGTGCATTTGTCACAGTCCCTGTCAGAGTGGGAGAAACTGAAGCTCAAAGAAGATGGATGATGCATTCAAGTTTATCCAGCTAGCGGGTGGTAGAGCTGAGATATGGCTTCACCAGTAGCCCTCTCAAGCACGTACACTTCCAGACAGCACCTCCTTGCCCTGTTGTAAAAGCCTCACTAATAAGCAGCTCAGGCTCTACCACCTTCCAGGTCCCTCCCTACTTTCACTTTTCAAAGCCAGAAGACAGAGTTGTGTCCAGCCTCACCCTTACAAGCTGTGAGCAAAGCCATTCCAACCCTCCAGTTAAGGAACAGTCATGACTATGAACAGCCCCTGCCTTATAAACGCTAAGTCAGATAACACTGCAAAGTGTCTGGCACCACAGGAACTCAGCAGATAAAAACCATCACTCATGAGGCTGTTTCCCGAGCCTTAGGACCCTGCCTATCATCTTGTCTCCCCAGGGATTAGCATGAAATTGCAATTTCCAGAATTGTACAGAACTCTCTAGGCACCAGCCACGGATGGCAGACTTAGCGTCACCCCCATAGGCACTGAAGCCAGAGAGCCCAGCACAGCCCAGTTAGCCAGGACTACACTCCCTCATAAATCCATTCTCAGGCATCTCTTCTTTCATCTCCTGAATCCATCCTCAACCAGCAAAAACAACCCAGGCAGTAGGGCATATGTAACCTTTCTCTGTAAATGCACAGAGAGCCATCAGGGCGGGCCTCCAGTTCTCCATTTGCAAACAGCCTCCCCTTTGAGTGTCTACCCTCACTCTGTTCCTCAGTTCTAGCTGTGCTGGGTTCTCTTGTGTCTCCCCAACTTCCTGGTGGACTCATGCTGCCTGGCCTGTCCTGGGTGTCACAGAACTGCTCAGCAACCACCCGGCCCCTGGCCTGGCAGGGAACAGACTTCCTGTGCAGCCGCCAGTCCCACGAGGTGTGACAAGACTGTCTCCAGCCTGGGTCCGCTGTTTCTCTTCTTCAGTCCATGATATGTAATCAAAAGTCAATAAAACCATTATCATGTTCATTAATTAAACACAGAGCCTAAAGTAAACACAGTTATATGAAAGCATATTGTTTCCAAATCCTTCCCTTGTGCTTAGATGAAATTTTGCCTTTAGAAAACAAATTTGTGAGATTCAAAATTCAAATATTTCCCAGTAATAGCTCTGTTTCTTCAGATAAAGGGAAGTCAAAACCCAGGAATGGATGCTCACAGTGCATATTTTAAACCCCAAATGCCTCATTGCACACACCATGAATCTAAGATCCATTTTTTCTTTAACAAAGTTATCTTGAAATTTATTATGTGAAAGATTCCTTCTTCAGTAGAGTCTTTGTCTCATGTTATATATAAGAAAAGCACTAAGCAATTTTTCAGGGGGTGCACTTAACCTCTGTGAGATGCTGGTCTGTGGATTGTCTGTCCCATGGAAAGAAAAATATTTTACTTATTTTCTAGAAAATAATTTCCAGTGGACCTTTCTACTGCCCATTTTGGTCTTTCATTCGCACTCTCTTCAGCAAAGTGTCAGAGTGCAACGCAGACAAAGCTGCCCTGCCCAGCTCTCATGCAGCCAAGCCCCAGAGGACAGACCCCAAGCCATAGGGAAAGACAGCAGCTACTGAGCCACCCATGGACAAGAGATGCTTTCATCATGAGCTTGACCACAGGTCTCTTTCCAGAAAGCCCAGACCGATGCATCTCCAGCCAGACATGGGGTCCAATGGAACACAGATTACCTGGTATATTTATCACCAGTGAAGAGAGGGGAATCTCAGACATGCTGAAAAATTCGTTATACTCACATAGATATAAGCTTTTGAACCCAAATTACCTTTAATTTGGGGCCACTTAATGCCTTTCATCAATTCCTATTGTCTTAGTTTAACAAATGGAATCATAAATTATGCAATTGAAAGCAATTGCACTTATTTGCAATTAGAATTCATTTGTCAGTCTCTGCCCATGAATAATTAATATTAGGATAACCTTGATTGTGCAAATGCACTTTGCTGGGGGTGTACTGAACATTTAGGAAGTCTCCATCTGTGATCTGCATTTTGAGTTGAAATGGTCAGCCAGTAAATGACTCCAAATAGCATTCAACCCAGCAAGTCTACAGTGTTATGATCTGGAAACAAGAACTAAGGCACATATAATTCCAAGGGTTGTTTGTGGCTGGAAGCAGAGTAAATAGAAATAGATACTCTTGTAAATGTCCACCGAACAAAACTCTGTGTGATTCTGGACCAGTTTGGGGGACCTGTCTTTGAGATCACATTTCCCCATCAGTAAAATGAGTGTGTTGGAGGAGGAAATGGTAACCCACTTAGTATTCTTGCCTGGAAAATTCCATGGACAAAGGAGCCTGATGGGAGGCAGTTCATGGGGTTGCAAAGAGCTGGACATGACTAAGCAACTGAGCACATACAAAGTTAGAGTGTAGAGGTGTCTGTGACTCTTAAGACCCATTTTGGATTTTACATTTTTAAAACAATTTCAAAACCTTTAAGCTGCAGTGCGTGAGTCGCAAAAGGATCTAGAGTTAAGACTGTATTTCAGTACAATTTTCCTTGGTCAGTCTAATACTTTTGAGCTTAAAAACATCTCTGAAAAGTCCATCTTCTCCAACAATGCTTAAGAGATTCATGGCACAAAAAAAAGATTGAATTCCAGATATAATAACACATATGCATATCCACCAAACACATAAAAATTAATCTCGATCCAAAGAGGATTCTCTGGTGGCTCAGATGGCCTGAAATGCAGGAGACCATGGTTTGATCTGGGTCAGGAAGATCAAACTTCCTGGGTCAGGAAGATCCCCTGAAGATGGGCATGGTTATCCACTCCAGTATTCTTGCCTTTGAAATTCTGTGGACAGAGGTGCCTTTGAGGGCTACAGTCCATGAGGTCACAAAAGACTCGGAAACAAGTGAGCAACTAACAAACAAGGAGAAAATATGGGATAAAAACAGTCGCTCCTCCAAATGGCAGTGGTGGTAGAACCCTTCTCAACTACTACCCCATCCTCCCAACCCCGTCATTTCTAGAACAGGGACTCCTCCACAGCTTCCCTGCCAGGCTGAAAAGCCCATTCACAGGCAACACCTTGTAAGATCTCCATCTAACCGTCCTATAAAGTAGGTCTCTCACTATGCTGATTCTCTGCATGAAACTGAACCTTGGAGAGAGTGAAGGACTTGCCCAAATTCATGTATTCAGAATCAAAGTCTCCAGATCCCAAACCCTTACTGTGTCACTTTGCCATGTTAGTCATCACCCTTGGATACGATGTGAAATGAAACTTTAGCAGCAAAATCTAGAAACACAATTTATAAGAGTAGAAAAGTTAAACTCAATCTAGATATCCTATAGTGGAGGAGATGGTGAATGTTCCCCTTCATGGGAAAACAGCACAAAATGATTCATTTACCAGGAAGACAATAGAAATTCGCAAAGCCACCCTCGGGACACCATCTGAGACAGGAACATACACTTGCAGAGCCTGAGGCCACCAGAACAGAAGGCAGTGCCATAGCTGAGTCATTATCTTCTCTGGATGTGAAAGAAACGCTTTGATTTCTATGCTTCTGTGATGTGTTTCCAAAATAAAGCCTCAGTCAGAACTTTTAACTTATGAGATAATAAATGTTAAGCTTTCATTTCTTACTGGAGTCATACCCTGTGATGCAGTTCCTGAGAACTGAGGGGTCTTATTATTCACAGAATATTCCAACTCAAAGCACAGAAGAATTCAGTTCAGCAATCCAGTGGCTGCCTAATCCTGAACAGCAAATGTGTGCCCAGCACTGAATGCAATACCTGAATGGTGGTGAATAAGATATAAACTTGGGCCAGGAGAGAGAGAAACACACACCAAATGATAATAATAATAATAATTGCAATACAAGACAGAACTTGCCAGGCAATGCAAGAACACACCAAGAAAATGGATATATTCACTTAGAATGACAAAATATACCAAGGCTTTATGGAGGAGATGAATTTGGAACCTGGGAAATATATTTCAAATATGTTCCCTTCTCTCCTCCATCACAAGGTAAAATAGAGGAAGGGCATATGCAGAGAAAGAAGGATTCCAAAAAAAGGAATGGCGGCATCCATGTGAAAATAAATAAATGAAAAGATGCACCATCCATGTTCCAGGACGATGGATGGGGAGGAAGGGAGGAGTGTTTCACTGGTCTAAAGAAATCAAGTAGGGGCTTTCCTGGTGACCCAATAGTTAGGATATAGCCTTCCAATGCAGGGGTTGTAAGTTTGATTCCTGGCAGTGAAGCTAAGATATCACATGCTTCTCTGCCAAAAAACCAAAACATAAAAGAAAAGCAATACTGTATTAATAACAAATTCAAAAAAGACTTTAAAAAAAACACAACATTAAACTGAAAGGTCAAACGTCTTTTTTTTCTTTTTTAAAAATAAAAGATCACAAAGGAACTTGAACAGCATCAAAAGGAGTGTTAACAATCCCTCATTGTTGACAAGGAACCAACTGACATTTTAAATAGAAGGCTCACAAAATTTGATTTTTTTTTTTAATAGGAAAATCACTCCTGAGGCTGGGGTTTGTGGCAGGGGGTAGAGTGGGTGGTGCCTGAAGAATTAGAAGCTTGGAGACCAGTTAAGCATCTGTGAAACGTGATGGACCTAATGCTCAACAGAAGCAGGGAGACTGTTACAGAATATCATACTCAGTCCGGAGCTGCCGCTTAATCACTTTAATTAAGGTATTTCTCAGAAATCTCACTCGATTTCAGCAAAAGAGAAAAGCTGATGTATTGTTGGGTTATCTGATACTCCTTAGAAATGCCGTTATTACAGAAAAATAATGCAATAATAATCCCTGCAATGCAGGAGACCCTGGTTCGATTCCAGGGTTGGGAAGATCCACTGGAAAAGGGATAGGCTACCCACTCCAGTATTCTTGGGTTTCCCTTGTGGCTCAGTTGGTAAAGAATGTGCCTGCAATGCAGGAGACCTGGGTTCAATCCCTGGGTTGGGAAGATACCCTGGAGAAGGGAAAGGCTACCCACTCCATATACCATTCAGGATTGAAAAAGTTCCCACTGAACCAAAAATTAATAATAATGATGATGATGATGATGAAAGGGAATGGGAAAGGAGTAGGAGAAAGTAGAGGAGGACATGGAAAAGAAGAAAAAGAGAAAGAAGCCTGGAAGGAGACACACATAGAGAAAGAGACAGAAAAGCTATGAAACGGAGAGAAAAGCTATCCCAGGAGGTTAATAGAAGAACAGAAGTCATTAGAAGGATGAGGCAGGTGGTGAGGATTTTTTGGAGCGGGCGGGGTGGATGAGGATAGGGAGAAAGGAATGGCCATCTGATCACTTATTCTGGTCACTTACAAGGCAGGAATTCCACACTCATCTAGGGGCCTGAAGAAAGAAGAACTGATCTGGTGAGGTTGTTTCCTTTGTTGCTTGTTCTACTTGAGAGGATGCAAGTTTGGTACAGTGAGATATACTTACTCACCTGTTTCATATTTATTACTATATACAGTAAATTCTTCCATCTCGCCTCCTTTCCATTCATGCAGTGAGTGGCCTTCTGAGACACGTATTGTGTTCCAGGCATAGGAGCCCTCTCTGGGAATAAAAAGGAGTGAATGAACACATGAATACAATCACCTAGTTGGATGCTCAGCGTGTGTTTTGCTTTGGTTCCTCTGCCACATCAACAGAAATACAGTAAATCTCTGAAGAATCAGATTAAGTATGAATGAGCTGACTGATCTCTAGCTTCATGACCTTATATAGATAAGTTACCTGATGTCTTAGAGATTCTATTTCCTCATCTGTGAACTAAAGATAAGAAAACTTTCCGGTTCACATCCTAGTGTTGTTGGGAATAGAAAATGAGATTCCTGTAAAGTAACCTCTAAAGAACAAGCATATGCTACTCTTTACTCTGTGACCACTGAATGTAAATGAACTTAGAGGTTTAATGTTCACCTTATGTTCTTTGAAGAAAGTGTCAATTGATTAAATTAATAATGTAAATAAGGTGAGAGAGGGGAAGTAGGCATTTAAGCCATTTAATTGTTCCTACCACAATTAGTGTGCTAATTATGCCTCTCATTTGGCTATTCTCCAAAGCAAGTTCCTTCAGGACAACGCTATTCAACTTGTTCTAGGTAGTTGGCATATCTGAAAGAAATAAAACTGAATTGTTCCTCAAAATAGACAATAATTCAGATTTCTGTCATCCTAGACTGCCTCATTCACTCGAGGTTCCCCATTCCCCACTTCCACAAGGATGGATCAGTGGGGTCTGACAGGTGGAGCTTTGAAGACAGATGACTAGCAATGCATCGACTCTGCAGAGAAACTCCTGTGCACGTGAGAAGTTCAATCAGGGATTCTGGGGCATAAACTCTGTGGCTGAACAGGAATTGCACTTGGGAGTAGGGCAAGATGGCAGGGGAAAGATGGAGTACTCCCTCTAGGGATACAAAAAGAGGAAACAATTATATATATATATGAACTCAAGGACTTCCCTGCCTGTTCATTGGTTAAATGGGGCAACCAGAGGGGCTGCTGACCTTTCTACTGTCTCTTCCTAGACACACTTGCAAACTAAATGTGAGTGGTACTTTACAGACTGTTAAGTACTGTCCCTAAAATATCTGTTTGATTCTTGCCACAAGCCTAACAGGTATTATTAGCCCCATTTTACAGAGGTATAAACATGAAGCTCAAAAAGAAAGTAATTGGCTTGCCCCAATTCACGTACTTTGAGTAGGACCATGTTTTGTTTCTTTCTTCCCCCTAGAGTCTGCCTTCATCAACTATGCTCTCTTTTATGAATCATCAGCCTCCTCTCTGTATGATCTCCTCCGTCCTTTTACCCTATTTGTTGTTGCTAAGTTGTGTCCATCTCTTATCACATAGACTAGCCTCCAGGCTCCTCTGTCCATGGAATTTTCCAGGCAAGAATACTGGAGTGGGTTGTCATTTTCTTCTCCATCTCTTACCCTATAAATAGATTCAATTTTCTTCTATCTTTCTAATCTTTTTCAAATATACTAAATTATCATTTGACATATATTTCATATAGCATTTTATATTAATTTAAATCTCAATTCTTCTCTATAAAGGTTGAAAATGTTTTGCAACAAAGATGCCCAATAGCATTAATATGAAATGAATAAATTAGGATGAAGCAAATATACTATCATAGGTTATATTTCTGCCATGGCAGAACTGATGATGATCAATTTAATCGAGTTTAAATGTTAGAAAAATAATCAGGAAGAGTTAAAAAATGTTTTACATGATATATGCACCCCAATGGTCATTGCAACACTGTTTATTAAATACAGTAGCAAAGACATGGAAGCAACATAAGTGAGAGATGAAAGGATAAAGAAGATGTAATATATATATATATATACACACAAAGAAATATTACTCAGCCACAAAAAAATAGAATGAAATAATGCCATTTGCAGCAACATGGATGGATCTAGGGATTATCATATTAAGTGAAGTAAGTCAAAGATAAATATCATACAGTATCACTTATATGTGGGATCTAAAACAATGGTATAAAGGAACTTATCTACAAAAGAGACATAAACTCACAAGCATAAAAAACAAGCTATGACTACCAAAGGGGATAGCAGTGATGGGAGGGATAAATTAGAAGTTTAGAATTAACATAATACATACTACAATAGGTAAAGTAGAAAAACAACAAGGACCTACTGTCTAGCACAGGAAACTAATCTTGTATAGCCAGTTATGGAAAATAATCTGAAAAAGAATATTTATGTGCATTAGTATTGGTGTTTTAATAGCCCTTTTATTTACTCAAGTACTTTAATGTTTTTACTTAGGCAGAATTTGTTATTGAAAAAAGTTCATTTTAATCCTGGATATCAAATATAAAAACTCGTTCATGTTGCAGTACGACAGAGTCTGGATGCAGACATTTGAACTTTGGTTATAATTAAGAAGAAACATCTCAATTATCAGTGGTGAAAGATTCCTAGAGACCTTGTGTTCCTCAGTTTCCTTATGCAGGGAAAATCATTTTATAAGAGACAGAGTTGCAGTGTGGAAATGGTCAAGATAAAAGAGGCGACGGGTTCCAGTGGAGTTAGCCAGTAGTTCCACTGGAGCCCTGTTTCTTATTCTTTGAAATATTAATAATAATTCACCACAGTGTTGGTCTAAGTATTAACTGGAATAATGAATACAAAGTGAGTTTAACAGCTCCTAACACAAAGTAGATATTTAACAACTGTGAATTTCTTTCTTCTTTCTGTTTATCTTCGGAAATAAAGATCAAATAGTCATTCAACAAATATTTATTAAATGTTCGGTCTCTGTATATACTGTTCTTGGACTTAGGGATGTAGCAGTAAATAAGAGTGAATCCCTGTAGAAGCACCACATAAATATGCATGGTGTTATTAGTAAGATTTCTAGAGCAACCAGTGCTACACAGATTCTACCTGTCCCAAGAGCTGATTAAAGTTATGATCCAGAGAAAGACAAATGGAGTTGGGGAATGGTCTTATGGAGTGAAAAAACCCTTCTGCTGAATCACTTAGAAGTTATTTGTGGACCATCCCCTTTAGAATTCTCCTACAGTATGGTAACTTCTAAAATTGTCGGACATGCTGAATATGTCAAGAAGTTCTTTAAAAATACTACACATAAAAATTCTGTCTCTGTTTATGATGTAGAAAATCACGAGAGTGTTGGTCTCACCCTAATGAATAAAACAAGCCAGAAAAGCTATGACGTCTTTTTTTCAAACATACGAGTCAAAGACACAAAGAACCTAACTGAACTAAATTCCAAGAAAGGACAAGCTCTTTAAAAGAGAGATGAAATTCTCAGCTGTTTGCTTTCCTGGCAGAGTGATGAGGGAAAAAATAGTTGGGGATAAGGAGAACCAGCTGAAATTTTAACAAAACTTTTAGGCTGTATGTGGGCTGGCACGACAGATTAATATTCTGAGAAACCCCAGGCACAGAGACCAAATTCACCCGCCAAACCTTTCTAATGGGTCTTTACTGAGTGCTCAGATGCAGCGTGCCAAAGGCTTAGAGCAGGGTAGGAGCACTGAGAAAGATCACCCACAGTGCCTTCCACAGGCACAAAGAAGCCACTCTCCAAAGGCAAGAACTAGGACCAGAGAACTAGAGGAAATTCACAGGAGGCACTGCAGTTTCTCAGGCACCAGATGTTGAGAAAATGCAAGACACCTGAGAAAAACACACGGCATTCCAAAGCTTCACTGAAGGGAATAAGGCTGCCCTCAGGAGGCTTGAACAAAGTAGCAGAGAAAAATAATGTGTTTCTAAGGCACAAAACCACGGGGATTAATCTAGAGACCAAAAAGAACCCCCTAGCAATCCATAAATCTTACTGCCAGACTGTAAAGAGAGTTTTCACAAAGTTCAGAAAGTGGTTAAGTCAGTTGTAATCCATAAAAAGATCTCCAGAACTGTGGCAGGCGCAGGGCATAAATCTTGCTGAAGAGAAAGTCCCAGGTCACCCTCAAAACAACTCAAGCTTGCAGTGAGCCAACCGATTCAAACTAAAGCCACTACACAGCCCAGGTGCGACCAACGACAGATCAGAATGACTTAGGTCCTCACTCTAAAAGCCAGACAGAGGAGGATTTTGTTCTTTTCTTAAGTAAATATTGTTTGCATTAGTATGTTTTTAACAGCAAATGTCTGCATATGATTAAAAAAACAACAACAACAACATAAGAATCAAGAAAATGTAACCTGTGAACAGTAAGGAAAGAGTCAATGAAAGCAGAAGAGATAGTCTCGATGATGAAATGTCAGATTGATTCTTGAAAATTCCTAGGATAAAAATGCTAGAGGATCTAGCTGAAAAGGTATACAACATGCTTTCTGAGTGGAATGATTACAAAAGTGTGGTCAAGATAGTGGAGTAAGAATACACTGATCTCACCTTCTCCCTTGAGCACACTAGACCTTTTGTGGTGATTATTTCAAAATGACACAGATGTATAGAACAGACTTTTGGACTCTGTGGGAGAGGGAGCTGCTGCTGCTGCTGCTGCTAAGTCGCTTCAGTGCTGTCCGACTCTGTGCGACCCCATAGACAGAAGCCCACCAGGCTCCCCCGTCCCTAGGATTCTCCAGGCGAGAACACTGGAGCGGGTTGCCATTTCCTTCTCCAATGCGTGAAAGTGAAAAGTGAAAGTGAAGTCGCTCAGTCGTGTCCGACTCTTAGTGACCCCATGGACTGCAGCCCACCAGGCTCCGTCATCCATGGAATTGTCCAGGCTAGAGTACTGGNCGAGAACACTGGAGTGGGTTGCCATTTCCTTCTCCAATGCGTGAAAGTGAAAAGTGAAAGTGAAGTCGCTCAGTCGTGTCCGACTCTTAGAGACCCCATGGACTGCAGCCCACCAGGCTCTGTCATCCATGGGATTTTCCAGGCTAGAGTACTGGAGTGGGGTGCCATCACCTGTGGGAGAGGGAGAGGGTGGGATAATTTGGGAAAATGGCATTGAAACATGTATACTATCATGTAAGAAACGAATCGCCAGTCTAGGTTCAATACAGGATACAGGATGCTTGGGGCTGGTGCACTGGGATGACCCAGAGAGATGGTATAGGGAGGGTGGTGGGAGGGGGGTTCAGGACCCGTGGCAGATTCATGTCACTGTATGGCAAAACCAATACAGTATTGTAAAGTAAAAATAAATAAAAAATAAAGAGCACATAAAAAATGTACAGTAAAAAAAAAATTCACTAGGTTGTATAACAGGAACTAACATAGTACAGACCAATTGCGCTTCAAAAACAAATAGGAAAAAAGGAAGCAAATTTCTGGCTACCAGAGGCAGGGAGTAAGGGAGGAGGAAATGAATGCAGACTGTCAAACAGTACTTAAATTTCCAGTTATAAGGTACATATTAAAAATGTGATGACCTGGGACTTTCTCTTCAACACAATATATAAAATTAACACTGCTCTATATTAAATACAAAAGTTTTTAGGAGAGTAAATCTTGAATTCTCATCACACACACAAAAAATCTATTTCTTTGATTCCATATCTATATGAGATGATGGATGTTCATTTAAATTATTGTGATAACCATTTCATTATATATATAAGTCAAATCACTATGCTGAAACTATTACTATTATATTACTATTATTGTGGATAATATAGTATTGTATGTCAAATATATTGAAATATACTTCAATATTAACAAGCTGAGTAGAAAGAAAAGAAAGTATTTTTTAGCCCAAATGTAAATAATAAAAATAAGAACTACAATATGAGTAATGAAGTATTTAATATAAGGCCTTAAGATCAAAATGGACTCAACAGAGGTCAGCACCTATGAGCTTGAAGACAGAACAAAACAAAGGAAACAAAATAAGACTAAAAAGCAAGGAAAAAGCAAGACTACTTGAAATCTGTAGGATTATGTAAAATTTTCCAATACATGTAATTGGAGTCCCAGAAGCTGAAGAAAGAATAATGCAGAAAAAATATTTTAAAATAAATGGCCAGCAGTTTTCAAAATTGATGAGACATCAACCCACAGATTCAAAAAGCCAGTCTCAAGTAGGATAAAGAAAACTACACATAGATATAAATAAGGAAAACATGTGAAATCAAAGATAAAGAGAAAATCTCAAATGGATCCAAAGCAAAAAAAACAGTGATATGAATAACAGCATTTCTCAGCAAAAACAATGAAGACCAAAAAAAAAAAAAGAAGAAGAAGAAGCAATAATTTTGAAGTGTTGGAAAGGAAAAAACTGTCAATTTTGAATTTTACACCCAGGAAAATATTCCTCAGTGATGATGACAAAATAATAGAGGTTTTTATTCATACAAAGCTAAAAATAATGAGTCTTGATCAAAAAGATAAAAAGTGTCCTCAGATTGATGGAAAATTAAAGCAGATGAAACTCCAGATTTATAGGAAAAAATAAAGAGCACTGAAAAGGGTAAATAACTGAATAAATATTAAAGTCTTTTTATTAGCATCTCAAATGCATCTTGAAATGTTTATAGGCTATTAACAGTTAAGTAAGTAAAGTCACTCAGTCGTGTCCGACTCTTTGTGACACCATGGACTGCAACCCACCATGCTCCTCAGTCCATGGGATTCTCCAGGCAAGTACACTGGAGTGGGTTGCCATTTCCTTCTCCAGGGGATCTTCCCAACCCAGGGATCGAACCCAGGTCTCCCGCATCAGAGGCAGACGCTTTAACCTCTGAGCTACCAGGGAAGCTGTTTAGAATATAAATAATAACAAGATACTGTGGCATACCATATATGGAGAAAATATATAAGATAATAAGGGTAAAATGAGTAAAAGAGTGAATGGAAAGCCTAGTTATAAGGTTCTTTAATGTTTATTAAGCAGTATAATTTTGCTTGAGGATTAACGTGATAACTTAAAACTCTATGTTGTAATATCTAAAGCAACTAGTGAAAAAGAACAAAAAGATATGCACCCAAAAAAGTAACACAGACTTGTGCTTCTGGCCAAAAGGGACAGGATTTTCCTTCCCATTTGAAGCAATTTTTTTTTAATGGGCAAAGTATAAGAAACAATAATTTTCAACAATGCGGGAGAGAGATCCTTGAGATAGAGGAATTGTTGTTGTTTAGTTGCCAAATTGTGTCTAACTCTTTTGTGACCCCATGGGCTGTAGCTTGCCAGGCTCCTCTGCCCATGGTATTTTCCCAGGCAAGAATATTGGATAAAAACCCTACAATTGCTCAGTTTAAGATCTTGAGAAAATGTCCATTGCTATGAAGGAGAGTGATCTCTGGAGGAGCTAAACTATTTCTTAGAGAAGAAAATACAGAGGTGGGAGTCTGGAGAGTTCTTTATAGCTGGAGATTACAAGTCAGACCTCCCACAAGGTTTAATAATGATCAGAACAATGTATGGTTGGCTTGAGAATAAACAAATAGATCAGTAGAACAGAATAGAGAATATAGGAATGAATCCACACATATATAGACAACTGATTTTGACAAAGGCAACTAAGCAAGGAAAGGCCACACTTTTCACCACATGGTGCTACACACATTGGTTTTGCACAGACAGAAAAAAATCACCTTTAATCTATACCTCATAGACAGGCAATGAGAAGGGGCAACCATGGAGGCCAGGACAGAGATCTAGATGTTTAGAATAACATTTTGACTGGAACTTGTACACAGTCTGCCCTCTTACAGGATATTTTCTTATTTTTTTGAGGTTATTTGCTCCATGTTTGGCTACCAAGGAGGAAATAAGCTGCAAAGTACCAGAATAGAGATATGACGGAAACCATAACTGAGACTTGAAAGCTCAGCAGGAAAGAGACTGAGCACAGTAGCCCTTGTCTTTTTCTTTTTCATGCATCTTATTCAAGTATCAGTTCAGTTCAGTTCAGTTGCTCAGTCGTATCCGACTCTGCGACCCCATGAATCGCAGCACGCCAGGCCTCCCTGTCCATCACCAACTTCCAGAGTTCACTCAAACTCATGTGCATCGAGTCGGTGATGCTATTCAGCCATCTCATCCTCTGTCAACCCCTTCTCCTCTTGCCCCCAATCTCTCCCAGCATCAGAGTCTTTTCCATTGAGTCAACTCTTCGCATGAGGTGGCCAGGCTACTGGAGTTTCAGCCTCAGCATCAGTCCTTCCAATGAACACCCAGGACTGGTCTCCTTTAGGATGGACTGGTTGGATCTCCTTGCAGTCCAAGGGACTCTCAGGAGTCTTCTCCAACACCACAGTTCAAAAGCATACACTAAAAAAAAGTGCACAGCTCTTAAGTGTACTGCTCAAGGAATTTACACAAACTGAACCCCATTATGTAAATAAGCATCCAAATCAAGAAGAACTTTGCCACATACCTAAAGCCTCCTCATGCTTCCTTCTTATCGCATTCTCCCAAGGGTATTCATCCTCATGACTTCTCACAGAATAAATTAATTTGGCCTGCTTCTAAGCTTTACATAAATGGAGTGATGGGATTCCCTGGTGGTCCATTGGTTGGGACTCTGTGCCCTCACTGTCAAGGGCCCAGGTTAGATCCTTGGTGAGGGAACCCCACATGCTGCATGGCATGACAAAAAGTAAAATAAAATAAATGGGAGCATTCAGTATGTATTCTTCTGCCTCTGGCTTCTATTCAACAATGTTTGTATGCGATATCCATAGTGTTCTTTGTAGATTATTTATTCCACAGTTTTTTTCATTGTTATTGTCTTATAGTATTTCATCATATGATTAAACCAAACTGACACATTCATTCTATAGTCAGTGGACCACTTGGATGATTTCCAGTTTGGAGCTATTGCAGAATGCACCTATAAACATTCTTGTATATATCTCTTTGGAAAAGGAAACGGCAGCCCACTCCATTATTCTTGACTAGAGAACTCCATGGACAGAGGAGCCTGGTGAGCTACAGTCTATGGGGTTGCAAAGAGTCAGACATCACTGAGTGACTAACATATATATCTCTTGGTGAACATATCTAACCATTTCTGGTAGCAGTCCACCTAGGGGTGGAAATTTTGGCTCAGATACTATGCATTTGATCAGTTTTTGATTTTTGAACAATTTTCCAAATTGGTTAAACCAATCCTGTTCTCTTGGCAATCAGTGCCCTGGAAATGGTCAACTTACCCAGAATATGATGAATTAATTTAATTTAGAGGCATATTGAATCTGAGATCCCTGTGGAAAAGTCAAAGGGAGTTTAGAGTAACTGCTGACTCCAAGGGTGTGTGTCCCAGGAGAAAGATCTAGCCTGGATGTAGTCATCACCTCAAGGTGACAGAAGGAGTTGTGGAGTCAGATGGAATCCCCCAAAGATGGCATCAGGCAGACAAACCCAGAGAAACAGGAACAGGTCCTGGTGTGCAGGGGAAAAGGAGGAGCAGAGGGAGGCTAAGAAGAAGCGTCCTCACTAACAGCTAGCAGGGAGTCAGGTGGGAGAACTGGATTTACTCTGTGCTGTTTGGAAACTGAAAGGGTATTAAAGAGATTGATTATTTTGCATTTCCTGAAATTTACTTTGAGCAAAACGAATGCAGACTGTGCACTTACTCTGCCTTCTTTTTTTTTTTTTTTCTCTCCTCTCTGTTATTTTATTTTTCACGTTCAGGATGGGAAAGGGCTACCCACAGAGATGAAATTGCTTCTGACACTTGTCTTCTTAAAAAAATTCAAACACCTCTTTAGATCAGAGTTGACTTTAGATAGTGTTCACCACAACAGCTTGACTTGCTACAATGGATCTTAGCATCTTTATGACACAGGTAGCCCTGAAACCTATCCTAGAACAATATTTTGGGTTGGTTCCCTTCTAACTTTGGTGAATCTCTCTCTAATCTTGCTGATGGAATTGAATATTTCAGATACTTAAACGCTGCAAATTATCCAATCTCAGAAGGAGGAGTGGTGGCTCACCTTGAAATTGCTGTCTTCCTGGAAGGCAGCAGTAAGCAGAGAAGGGGAGAGAAGCATGTACTGAATATAAATCTTCCTCCCAGGCAGCATCATAAAACTTAGGCTTTTGAGGATTCAGATTAATGAAATCTGCTCCTTTCCCTCAAGGGACTGACAATTGAAGGAAAGGGCAGGCAAACACACAATTAGCTCTAGTACAATGTAGAATGAAGAAACACTGAAATAGGAGTAGCATGTGCAGAAGTACCCACGGAAGCTAACGGGTGCTCAGAGAAAGAATGCTTTCCTCTCTAATTCTGAGTGACAAGACGAGCGTCCTTAGAAAGTGAAATTCACTTGAAAAGTGAGTGGAGCTCTACCAAGAGCAGGAGCCTGAGGGAAGAATGCCATGGTGCCAAAGTGTTCCTGAAAGTGGGATCTGGATGCTCACCCCTTGAAAGCCAATACTCGCTAGGCAAGTTTAGTGGAAAAGAAAGCTTGCTTTATCCCAGAGGCTGGCAACCGAAGGGGAACGGACACACTCGTGTTCAAAGGCTGATTCTCCCCACAACAATCAGTGGGCAAGAGCTTTTATAGGCAGAGGGAGGGGGTTACATGCAGAAGCAGCACAGTCAGCTCTGACAGTCATCTTGAAATTGGTCATCGGCGGTCTGATCAGCTTCACCTTGAAAGTTTTAAGTACCGCTAATCTTCAGTTCCAAGGTTGGTTTGTTCCCATTTCTTTGAGGTCATTTCTTGGAATTTTGGCAGCTTATGTCATGGCTACAGTCCGGTCACCATGTAGTTAAATTTTTCTACCTGCTGTGCATTTCAGTATCTACAAAACAGCTCAAAGGATATGGCTCAGAATACTATCTTATAGCCCTTAAGGAGGATCTAAAGGTTCTTGGCTCTGTTTAATGACTTACTTTGTCCTATTTCATTGTTTTCCTTTGCTTCTGCATTTTCTCACTTCTCTGATGAAACTTACTCTTTGGCTAAAGTTTTTCTACAGGCAAAAGGTGGGCTTCAGACATGGGTCTCAGGGGAAGGCCCATAGAATCCTGCTCAATTTCAAAAGTACTTATCTGATATATACCAAAAAGGACCAGTGTTTTGTGTGGTCCAACAATGATTTTTAAAGTGTGGTCCCCATACAAGCATCATCAGAATCACCTGGAAATTTGTTAGAAATGCACAATTTCAAGACCTCACTCCAGACATTGAATCAGAAACACTGGGCATAAGGCCCAGAAACATGCATTTTAAGAAGCCCTCCAGGTGAATCTGAAGCACATTTAGGTTTGTGAACCACTGGGATAGAGGTCCTGTGCATGGAGTGACATAATAGGAGATGAACATGGAAAAGCATGCTGGGTCTGGATCATGGAGAGCTTAGAGCACAAGCTCCGGGGTGGGGATTTTATTCTGCAAGCAATGGGGAGCCATTGTAGAATTATGCTCAAGGGCATGATTTGATCCAAATTGTGCTTTAGAAAGAAAACTGACAGCAGGTGGATGATGCAGTGACAAAAGGAGCAATTCGGTGTAAAGAGAAAATACAAGCCTATAATTGGAAATCCTTGTGAGAGAGAACACATACTTCAGTCCAATGAGATGAATGCAAAAGTCACCATTATCATCATCAAAGAATAACTCTAAAGGCATATATGTTCACAGTTTGCCTCTATAATAGAAGATCCCAGATCATTGTGCTTTTATACTAGAAAGAAAAGAAACTGACACTCTAGAACTTACTCAGTATTAAGTTTTACTTTAAATATCTTGTATGTTCTATTTCATATAATGAACACATTAACCTTAATCGGAAACTATTAGAAACTGACCATTGTCACAAAGATAGGAGATAACAGAGGGAGACCTCAATGAGCTGATAACTGAGTGAGACGTAAAAGCAACAGAAATTCAGGACTATCATAAAAGTCCTTCTTACACCATAAAGTCGACGTTCAGCCTGGCTTAAGTCTCTGTGTGCATTTGACTGCAGCCCATCCCTTTAGTGTACTGCAATGTGGAGAAATATGCCCAGTCATTACCTGTAATTTTCTCAGACCCCTCCCACACACCTTCCACCCAATTTTCTACACCCTCATCAAAAAGAATTATGAACTTTCTCTATCCATTATGCCAGCCACATCAGCAGTTTCCTCAACCTATTCTCATTTTCAACCTTAGAGACTGAACTTCCACATTGAAACTGCTGACACATTTTTCATTTTTTAGTTGACTGGTAGTATCTTAATGACAAAGACGTGTGGGACCTTGGGGATCATGTAGTTCAATCTCATCTCCCCATTTTATATACAGAGGGGGCAAGAAATTACCCAGGCCATTCACAGAACTATAACCAGATTTTCTTGTTCAGAGCCCTTTCTATCTCACCATAGGCTATTTTGTGAAATCTCATATCCTCATTCAGCTTCTAAAACAGTGGCTGATAGACAGTAGATACATAATAAATATTTCCCAATTGAATGAATAAAGTCCTCACCAACTAGTTCCCCTCAGCACTCTATAGCAAACTACCTCAACCACGCTCAACTCTCCTTCTCTGTTGTCTTCAGAGCTTGACTGGTCCTTCCTGGAAGCTCACAAAGACACAGTCATATTGCCTGCTCTTTAACTGATGTCACATTGAAAAGGGCATCATTCCATTCTTTGAACTAAAAATGCACTTTTTTTCACACATGCACTTTTTTTCTTATTAAGAAAACTATCTCTACTCTGAATAACCATGGGGAATGGGCAAGGATTTCTACTACTTTTCGAAGGAAAGCAACTTTATTATTTACAAGTGCCTCTAGCAAACATGCAGTGATAAACAAGTGCCCTGAGACTGGGCTTGTACACTGAGAAATACTATGTTTGCCAATTTGATTACTTGCAAAGAGATGTTTCTAAAGGGTCTAAACACTACGTTTCCTTCAGGGAGATTAAAAATCTTTGCTGGCAGCAATTTAAACATTTTTTCATGCAACTACACTATTTGACCTATCAACATTCATTACATTAACCCATTAGCTGGAATGTTTAGAAAAATACTATCATTCATTGTATTTTCCAGGGAAATCAAAGTCCTTCTCTGACTATAGGTCTCTTCTACTTAGAAAGCCTGGAAGTGGGTTTAGATAGTTGAGAGTGATTTGTTGTTCATTCACTAAGTTATGTCTCACTCTTTGCAATCCCATGGACTGCAGCATGTCAGGTTCCTCTGTCCTTCATTGTCTCTTGCAGTTTGCTCAAATTCATGTCCATTGAGTCTGTGACGCTATCTAACCATCTCATCTTCTGCTGCTCTCTTCTCCTTTTACCTTCAATCTTTCCTAGCATCAGAGTATTTTTCCAGTGAATCAGATTTTTGCATCAAGTGGCCAAAGTATTGGAGCTTCAGCTTAACTTTTAGCCCTTCCAAAGAATACTCAGGATTGATTTCCTTTATTATTGACTGGTTTGATTTCTTTTCAGTCCAAGGGACTCTCCAGAATCTTCCCAACATCACAATTCCAAAGAATCTATTCTTCAGTGTTCATGATTTCTTTATGGTCCAATTCTCATATCTATACAGGACGACTGGAAAAACCATAGCTTTGACTATATGGACCTTTGTCAGCAGAGTGATTTCTTTGGCTTTTAATACACAGTCTAGGTTTGGCATAACTTTTCTTCTTTTAATTTCATGGCTGCAGTCATCATTCACAGCAGTTTTGGAGCCCATGTAGATAAAATCTGCCACTGCTTCCACTTTTTCCCCTTCTATTTGCCATGAAGTGATGGGACCGGATGCCATGATCTTAGTTTTTGAATGTTAAGTTTCAGGCCAACCTTTTCATTCTCCTCTTTCACCCTCATCAAGAGGCTCTTTAGTTATTCTTCACTTTTTGCCATCAGAATGGTATCATCTGCATATCTGAGGTTTTTTATATTTCTCCCTACAATCTTGACTCCAGCTTGTGATTCTTCTAGTCTAGCATTTCGCATGATGTACTCTGCATAGAAGTTAAATGAGCAGGGTGACAATATACAGCTTTGTTATACTCCTTTCCCAATTTTGAACCAGTCAGTTTTCCCTGTTAAGTTCTAACTGTTGCTTCTTGACCCACATACAGTTTTCTCAAGAGCCAGGTAAGGTGGTCTGGTATTCCCATCTCTTTAAGAATTTTCAGTTTGTTGTGATCCACACAGTCAAAGGCTTTGGTGTAGTCACTGAAGCAGAAGTAGGTGTTTTTCTGGAACTCCTTTGCTTTCTCCATGATCCAATGAATGTTGGCAACTTGATCTCTGATTCCTCTTCCTCTTCAAAACCAGAATCTAACAAACAATAAATCTCATGAGAGTTTTCTTTCATGATTCATGACTTTGTAGGGCCTCTATGTTCTCCTTCTGACTGTCATTTGACTTTTTATTCTTTGTTCCCTTATTTCATTCAATCAAACAATATTTCTGAGCAATGTGCCAAACTCTGAGCTACAGGCTTGCAGAAACAACTGAGTCTTCCTCCACCCCTTCCATTCCCACAGACACTGATTCAGTTGCAGATGGAGGGACTGTCCATCTAGAAGACGTAGGAAGTCACTGTCCTGATCACATCCCAAGCTGAAACCAATAGGAAGGCAGAATCCTGGGATGCCCACTAGTTAAAGCATGTTCAACAAGATCAGCTCAACACACATTCCTGAGGATCTGTTAGGGCCAGAGTCCAGGCTAAACCCTGGAGGCTAAACTTTTCCTCAAGGGTTTGGTAGAGGAAACAGAATAGAAATAGATGTTTAATCTTTGAGATTAATATGCAGAGAGGCTATGAGGACCCAAGGAGAGGCACCTGATCTAGACTGGAGAAGTGTGGGGTCCAGAGACTTCTAGTGTGGGAGGTCAGAGAAGTCTTCCTAGATGGAGTGCGAGGGATAAGCAGGAGGCAGCTGGCTGAAAAGGGAGGAATTTAGACACAACAAACTGTATGAACAGAGACCCGCAGTTTATGAAGAAATTTCTACTTGCTATCAGAAAGTGATGATAAGGTCATCAATTTCAGTAATGAAGCCAGGTAGTCCCAGCAAAGGAGACTTTGTTGCAATCATAGGCCTGTTACCTGACAGCAAGGGGTTGGAGGAAGGCACCCTCTCCAAGATACCAACAGCAATCAGGCTATTGTTTACCTCTTGAAATGCATACAGCAGGGGTTTCTCTGGTGGTTCAGTGGTAAAGAATCCACCTGAAATGCAGGAGACATGGAAGTTGCAGATTTGATCCCTGGGTCAGCAAGATCCTTAGAGAAGGAATGGCAACGGACATGACTGAGTACATACACACATGCATACCTATAGCTGCTACCTCAGCAGGGACTTATTTCTTCTTTTATGGATTCTCTAATGCAGACTTTTTTCAAAATGTAGTCTAAGCCCCACATACATCAGAATCCACATGGGCTATTAAAAAAAAAAAAAAATCCCCATGTCTGCAGACTATTGTGTTTACTGGTTGAATCAAAGTCTCTAGGAGTGGGTGCAAGAATTTGCATTTTTCAACAAGCATCCAGATGAATGTTTACAAGAGTTTGGGAATCCCTTTCAAAAAGTTAGAGAAAGGATTCTCAACCTTAGGTAAACATTCAAATCACCCTAGGGAGGTATTAAAGCAATGCCCAGGACCCATCCCCAAATTTCCTGACTCATACGGTCTTGGGGTATACATGGGGCATATACATCAACATTTTTCAGAGAATCACAGACAATTCTAATGTTTGGCTACAGGCAAATAGAATAGATGACTATTTTGAGAGTAAAAATGAAGACACAACAGATCAAAATTTGGGAAACATACTAAAAGCAGTGCTTTCAAGGAAATGCATGGCATTAAATGCATGTGCTAGAAAAAGAAATAGGTCTCAAGTCAGAGATCTAAGATTTTACCTAAGGAAACTAGAAAAGAAAGCAAAAATATCCAAGCAAACAGAAGAAGGAAGGAAGAGCAGAAATTAGTGATAATGAGAACATATAAGTAGACAAAAACAATGAAACCAATAGTTAGTAGTTTGATGAAATCAATAAAAAGGCTGTGGGAGAGAAAGAAGACAAAAATTTCATTTAGAAATGAAAGAGGAAACATTATTACAGATGTTACAAACATTAGCAGTTACAACATAGTAAGAGAATAATATGGACAAATACTCTTTGCCCATAATCACAACAGTTTTGATGTTGTAAACAAATTCTTTGAATGATGAAAATTGCCAAGCTCCCACAAAAAGGAAAAAGAGCAAGAAGACCTCATCAGTACTATGCTTCTTAAAGAAATTGAGTTCATGATTTTTTTAAAAAAGAAAAGGAAAATGAACCTCCTGGCCCAGGTGGTTTCACTTATGAATTCTATTAAATATTTAAGGAAGCAATAATACCAATTCTACACAACATCAATTCTACCAATTCTAGAAGTTGTCTTCTAGAACTGTTAAAGGGGACAATATCCAACACATTTTATTCACCGCACGTTAACTTGATACCAAAACCAGTCAAAGATATTACAAAAGAATAAAATTACAAACAAAATTCTCTCATGGACATGACATAAATATCCTCAACAAACTTCCAGAAAATCCGATCTAAAAATACACAGAAAGAAAAATATTTCATAATCAAAGTATTCAACATGGCTTAACTTTTAAAAAATCAATCAGTATTCACCACAGGAATAGACTAACTGTGAAACAACTGTGTATTAACGTGGGGAAATACAAAGTAAATGGAAGAAAAGAACATATAGTATGCTCTCAACCACTGAAAAGTACTCAGGCTTAGAAAAAGGGGTGAAAATTTTAGCACATTACGAACAATTATCTTTGTGTATAGGAATACAGATATCTTTCTTTCTTTTAATTAATATTTTATAACTTTACAGCAACAGAAACATATTTATTTAAAGGAAAAATATAAAGTTATACTTAAATGTGAAGGACCTTTTTAAATGGCTGTCCATGTGTCCTATAGCTCCCTGTGTCTGTTTCATCTGTGTGCCCCAGGGCTTCTGCATGGCATATGGCATAAAGCAGATGTGAACACAGTTTCACTCAGGGATGCCCATCAGTTGAAAATTTCTTCAATGGGCATAAAGCAGTGTTCTTGCCTTTTATTCTATTCCTGACCTTCAACGATCTTCCCTCTACTAATGGGACACACGTTCGTCTTCATTTTAACTGTCAATGAAGTCCAGCTGTCTCATGGTTGTGACCACAAGCCTGGGGCAGTAGGTGTAAGAATCTGATGTCCTCTATCACAGCTCAATAAATCATGGAAAGCTAGCTCAAGCTTCACATCTCACTTGCAGACATTAGTGGAGCATGAATTTGCATTTCGTCCTCTGGGATTAGTATTTAATGGTATATTTTAGTATCTAACCTTGAGATGATCCACATATATCTGTTAAATGGAAGCAAAAGAGCATCCTTTTATTCCTATCACTGCCAACCAGGTTCAGGCTGTGAACTTCTGGATATGTCTATGAATTTCTCTGATGCAACACTCACCAAGGGCACTTTCTGCTCTGCTCCATTTCTTCCTTCTTCACCAGCAAATACTAATTGGGCATCTACTGTTGGAAGAAGTGGTATTTGGTCCTAAAGAGGCTGTAGGATGAGCCATAGAGAACCCACAGTCTAATAGGAATATAGACATAGTCACACACACACACACACACACACACACACACACACATAATCAGCAACATATCTGATGCATAGATGAGAACAACCAATGGATAAGTACAAGAGAAATATCGAAGGGTATCAGTCCCAAACTTGCACACTCAGAGTAAGAAGCCCAGTAACTAAGGTAGGTTAAGGCAGGGCAGAATGGATTTTAAAGAGTCTTTTTGTGTTTGTTTCCTTGGGGATTGGGGAGGTGGTTAGGGGGAGTGTTGTTTAGATTTTAAAGAGTCTTGATACAAAACTATTAAATTCTGTCTTATTTTTTTTTACTATGGAAAGGCCCTGAACTTCTTCCTCAGGCTCATGAGCAAAGCTATAATTTTGGGAACATTATTCCAGCAACCTGGGCTGAATGGACGGGGTGAACAGTGGAAATGAAAATTTCAAGAAAACGATTGGAAGATGAAATTGCAAAAATCACTCAAAGTAAAATAATATATAAAGTAGGAGACTGAGGTCCAACCGTGCAGTGAAACTGCAATAGTAAAAGTAAAAAATAAGTCTGCCATTTGTACAGAACTGCACACTCTCCATTATGCCTAGAGATCAAGAAAAAATACAGAGAATACATAGGATATAATGCCTGCTAGGTATTTGGATGCTGATTATAAATGGATTTAAATGTCATAAAAAGAAGTTTGAACTGTATGCGGGAGCCATTAGAGTCTTTGGAGCTGAGATGGGCATTGGGTATAAATGAACTTTGTTATTGTTGTTCAGTCAAGTTTTGTCCAAGTCTTTACGACCCCCATGGACTGCAGAACACCAGGCTTCCCTGTCCTTCACTATCTCCTAGAGTTTTCTCAAACTCATGTCCATTGAGTCAGTGATGCTATCCAATCATCTCATCCTCTGTTGTCCCCTTCTCCTCCCATCCTCAATCTTTCCCAGTATCAAGATTTTTTCCAGTGAATAAACTCTTCATATCAGGTGGCTAAAGTATTGGAGCTTCAGTTTTAATAACAGTCCTGTCAACGAATTTTCAGGGTTGATTTCCTTTAGGATTGACTGGCTTGATCTCCTTGCAAATCAGCTGAACTTCAGGAAGACTCAGTTCTGAGCAGATGCAAGATAAATAGGAACATGACTGAACTTCCCACAGTCTGGTAGGTATTGTCATTGCCCTGAGAAGGATGCTCCCATGTCTGCATTTTTAGTCGAGCCTTAAGACTTTCAGCTTTCTGTGCTGAATTACTTCAGTTGTGTCAGATTCACTGTGACCTTATGGACCATAACCACCAGGGTCCTTTTTCCTTGGGATTCTTCAGGCAAGAACACTACTAGAATGGGTTGCCACGCCCTCCTCTGGGCTTTCCACAACTGCCCACACCTGGCTCGTGGATCCAGGCCTCATCCCATGAGCACACAGTTTGGCTCTAGGTTGGAGGAGTGAATCTTCTCTGAGAACCTGCAGGCTGTTGGGAACTCAGGGACATCAAAAAGCCGAGGCCCTAGTCAGTGTGACCAAATCCACACTTGCTCTCCCAGTTGCTGAGTCTGTCTGACACAGACTCCTGGATTTAAAGAATACAAGTTTTATGGGTTTTGGTTTCTTTTTACCTACAAGTAAACCCAAGCAAACACCATCAATGGGTAAGCTGAATGGAGCACAGGAGTAAACCCAAGGAAACGCCATCAGTGAGTAAAATGAATGAAACAGGCATCTTTCATTCCCTGTAGACTTTGGCTTTGCTTATGAATGCAAATTCTCTAAATTACAGCAGACATTCAGTTATCAGCAGTGTTTTTGAGTACCTACTCTGTGATGTGTTTTTTCCAATATAGATTTTGGGGGTACTCAAGAAGGCTTTCATTAAATCCATCTGGAAAACAAAGAATCCCCTCCCAATTTATGTTTCCTAAATTTGAGTTTTTCGCTTGTCAGCTTTTTTATATAAGTGATAAAAGATGAGTAAGGCCTGTACACTGTTAACTACAAAATAATACTGAAGGAATGAAAAATGGCCTAAATGAACGGAGAGATATAACACATTTCTGGATCAGGAAACCCAATATTGTAATGATGTCAATTCTCCCCAGATTAAACCATGGATTAAATACAATTCAGATCAAAATATCAAGGAGGTTTCGTTTGCAGAAATAAAAGATGAGTAAGGCCTGTACACTGTTAACTACAAAATAATACTGAAAGAATGAAAAATGGCCTACATGAACGGAGAGATATAACACATTTCTGGATCAGGAAACCCAATATTGTAATGATGTCAATTCTCCCCAGATTAAACCATGGATTAAATACAATTCAAATCAAAATATCAAGGAGGTTTCGTTTGCAGAAACTGATAATTTGGTTTTACTATAGAGTAATATAAGGGGTATGTATGGCCAAGTCAACTTTGAGAAGAATAAAGCTGTGGTTCTTACACTACCTTATTTCAAGACTTATTATAAAGCTGTAGTTAGTAAGATAATGTGATATTGGCATAAATATAGGATAAAGATCAATACAACATAATGAAGAGTATAAAAATATAATGGAGACAAAGTTACACAAGTTATAGCTTCTGACTTTAATGGGGTCAGAATGTATGTGGAGATTTTGAGCAGATTAAACATTACAATTCAATATAATAAATGCTGCCAGAACCAGATATAGAGTGTCAAAGTCAACTGAGGGGATCTAGAAATTTTCCCTAGGTGAGATGAAGTCTGGGCTGAATCCTGAAAAATTCAAGAGTTTGCCAGATGAAAAGTAGGTCACTAGCATTGTGGGTAGCAACATACAGGAATATTCAGAGGCACACATGGATTTAAAACAATCTGGTACCTACCAGTTCTTCCCCACATGTTGGGAGTCTAGACAGATGATAGACAGTAAAGGAAATCAGCAGCTACATCGTGACAAGCATTATGCACTAAAATAGGCAGGATGGAAATGTATGCCATAGGTAATCAGAAGCCATTGAAAATTTTACATGTGTCTTATGGTTATATTTGAGCTTTAATGTATTGCTCTGTCTTACTAGCAAGACCAGTTAGAATGCTATTCTAGAATGGACATAGTGGAGGCTTAACCTAAGGCAAAGGCAATCATGTACTGAGTATGAAGCAGAATCATCAGAAGGCACAGTCATGGGTATTTGATAACTGATGAGATGTGGAGTTGAGAAGTGTTGGAGAAAGAGTCGGACACGACTTAGCAACTGAACATTATCCAAGCTTCCAATTTTCCCTTTCCTAGTAAAGCTGTGAGGCCCTTGCTGGCCTACAAATAATTTATCTCCCTAGAATCTTGCCAAACTTTGGCCCAGCTCTATCCAGACACTAGACTATAAATGGTTGAAGAAATAACAGGAAAGGAGCAGAGTTGAAAGGCCACTGGGCAACTGTTTTTCTTTAGCTCTGTCTGAGCCGAATAATCAGCCAGCTGGGGGTCAGGCCAGCCACTTCCACCCCACCTTTTATTACTCAGTGTGACAACTCATGGGACCTAACCTCAGAGCGGTCACTGGATCTGCCAAAGTTCTCAAGAGCCTAAATCCCCACTGCATATATTCCCTAGACACCTCAATGGTACTGTTTATGTCTAGCTAAGCCACAAAGAACATTCCACTGTGGAAGTCAGTTTACTGTAATTTTTTTCATTTTTTTTTTTTTAGGAAGAAAAAATAAAGATGAAAACCTCAGTGATCTCTCGTTTGCCTAATTCCATTCTAACAGAGATCTTTGTTACTTCCCAAAGCCTGTGTACTTGCTGAAATTTCCAATGCCCTTGCAGTTGGAGAAGGACATATAACTAGTTCTGGACAACTGGCACTGAGCAGAAGTGATATGTGTCATTTCCAAGCTAAAGCATTTAAGAGAGAATGAACAGCCCTTTAGCTCACTCTTCCTATGCCAGCTGACCCAGAAGCCACGGTTTTCAGGTGGCACAGCTGCAAGATACAAGAAAATGAGGTCTTTAAATCACTGTTTAAAAAGGAATTGTCAGGATCTCCCTGGGGGTACAATGATTAACACTTTGCCTTCTAGTGCAGGGAATGTGGATTCGATCCCTAGTCAGGGAGTTAAGATCCCATGTGCCTCACAGTCAAAAAATCAAAACATAAAACAAAAACAATATTGTAACAAATTCAATGAAAGCTTTAAAAATGGTCCACATCAAAAAAATATTTTTTAAAAAAAGAACTGTCCTAGAGAGCTGTCAGATTCATGAGTGAGAAATGAATCTTTATGTATGAAACCACTGAGATTTGGGCCCCTGTTTGTGACTGCTCCAGAGCCTAGATTAGTCTAAGAAATAATGAGCAAGAAATCAAAGCATAGACAGACCTCGGGTTATTACAAAGTAACTTCAATTGCTGAGAGATCCCCTGGAGGAGGGCAGCAACAACCCATACCAGGTCAGAGCTGATCTCAAGCCTCTGGTCCTTCACCTTACCACCACCCGAGGGCTTGGCTCCTCCCAGATCCTCAAACAAGTAGGAGCTAGGGATGAGGCTGACTAGTCTCTAGGACAGATAGCCTGGCAGAATTAGAACAGATGGGGAAACCCATATCACACCAAGCTTCAGAAGACGCTTTTCTGTGTTGCTAGGAAGTTAAAACATAAGCACTTTGACCTTTACCATCATTACACAGCCTACACTCTCTGGGCACTAGGCACTGTTCAAGGTCCTACAGCAGATGTAACAGTGGCTAAGACAGAGCCCCATTTTGCACTGAGCGTACATCCCAGACCCAGTGCAGTAGAAACTGCACTACGCCGAAGGCGAGGATCCCTGTGCTTTAGTCACAGCATTACTCTAATTGTGCCTGTGGGCAAGATCCCTCCCCTAGCTGTGTTTCTTTTCTTTGGTTTTAAAATGGGATGTTCTGACTTGATAATATTTTATGGGCTTCCCAGGTGTGGCTAGTGGTAAAGAACCCACTTGACAATGGAGAGGTAAGAGACACAGTTTCAATCCCTGGGTAGGAAAGATCCCCTGGAGGAGGGCAGGGCAACCTACTCCAGTATTCTTGTCTGGAGAACCCCATGGACAGTGGAGTCTGGCAGGCTACAGTCCATAAGGTCAAAAAGTCGGACACAACTGTGGAGACTTAGCATGCATGCATGCAAAATATAATGTAGACTATCTCTGAAGGGCTATTTGAGGGCATAAGAAGAAATTACAAGCTTCCTGGACAGAGTTTTGCATAAGAAAGGATATATAGAAAATTCTGAACAGTTAAATCAGAAAGCTTATGAAAATGTTGGCCATATTTCTTTGCCGAGTTTTATAAAGCCCAAGAACACCAACTGGATCTTTAAATGTGCCATAGTCAAAATATTCTCCTCCTTTTCCTCCTTGGATAGATGGAGAGATTCCCCTTGGTACACTAGCTAACTTTAAAAACAATCATTCCTAAAACATACTCAAAGAAAGACACCTTGAGAAGGCATGAGCTATTCTCTTATTATATCAGATAATTGGCTTCAGATAGTGCTTACCTGTGCTGAATGAGAATTATGTCCTCAAGAGTTTCTATACTGATCGACTGTTCAGCTTGTCTTCAGAGATTTTTAACTGCAAAATGCATTGCCTCTATAAACTATTATGCTAGTATTGATTTTTTTTCTCTGTATATAAAAGTTCCCCATTTCCCTGTCACTTGCTGATCAACTTGGTCTTTTTTATATAGCTAACATCAGCTTAGCTCAAAGCCCTCGCAGTGAGTTTTGTTTATGTTCCTCAAAAGGGGCATTCTGCCTTTTATTAAAGAGTATCGCCTATGAAAATATAGCATGGATGGCTCTTATAAATCATCTACTACCCAAATTCAATTCACATTCTGCCTGATATCTTATCTCTTCTTAAAATCATTGTACGGTGCAGGACAGTGAAAAGAACACAGGTTTTGTTGTCAGACAAACCTAGTATTTAATTCTCAGTTCAGAAATTCATTGCGTGTGTGAACCTCAGCATGATCCTTAAGCTCTCTGAGCCTCAGGCAAGGTGGCAAACCAGTATCTTGCACCATTTTTATCAGCATCATGTGACTACCATCTCTTTGCTTGTTCAAAATGGGATCTATTATTAGAGAATGTTAGAACTGAAATTATCTCACTTAATCTGACTTCTCATCTAACAGAGAAGGAAATGGGACTCTAGAGAAAAGAAGCTTGTGTACATCTCTTGATGGTTTCAGAATTCCTTACAGTTCTGCTACAGTGTCTTCTCGGCCCCCCACCATGCTCTGGTCTGGATTTCACCAAAGACATCCTGATCAGCGGGTCCAGCAGAAGCATTTTCACTGAGATTTAACTGGTCCTCCCTGCTGCTTTAGTTGGCTCAGAACATCTAAAAGCACTCTGGGCTCCCAGCATCTCTCATTCTCCTGAAGGTCAGGTCTGTCTCAGGAGATCTCTTTTAATGTCCTTCATGGTTTCATCCTGAACCACTGCCTTTCTCACTTTGCAGAGTTACACTCCCATTTTCTGTACCTCCTACGATATCGATACCCAGATGTGAACTTCCGCCCTAGAACTCTTCCCCCAAGATCCAGGCAGTTGTCTTCAGCTGGTCTTTCAACATATCTGCCTGGTGTTCCCTGTCCACTTCGCTGTCCACAGCACTGGAAGTTAATTCATTAAACTACCCACAGAGTCCATGATTATCTTTTCTTCAGTTGATGGTTATACCCAGACACTTGATCAAAAAAATTAGGACCCATTTTTTAAATTATTTCTCTCACTGTCTTCACTACACCCTGATCTTATAATAAATATGTCTAAAACCCATTCTCTTCGGTTCATCAATACCACCACTGCTCTAACTTAGGATCTTCATCATTTCCCTCCAGAATTATTTCCCCATGCTTCCCTGGCGTCTCAGATGGTAAACAATCTGCCTGCAACGTAGGAGACAAGGGTTCAACCCCTGGGTCAGGAAAATCCCCTGAAGAAGGGAATGGCAACCCACTCCAGTATTCTTGCCTGGAGAATTTCATGGACGGAGGAAGCTGGCAGGCTACAGTGGATGGGATCCCAAAGAGTCAGACGTGACTAACAATTTTTAAGTCATCTCCCTGGACACCCCTCACATCCATTTTCCAGAGAAAACAGAATAATATGTCCAAAACAGGCCCACTTCAAGAGTGGTCCTCCGAAAAGGAAACAGTTTCCTGGACATGACAGAACAAGAAGTTTGTGCTGGAACAGGAACCAGCCTCATCTCTAAGCTTGCTATTTGGTTCAGCTGACTTTTTTTCCCCAAATAGCAACACATTCCCTGTGAAAGAAGCAGAGTGTTGATACACATTCTGCCTCAAACTTTTTACATTATTACAGATCAGCACTTTGAATGGTACTGATCTCAGAAAGTCCAGGGTACCAGGGGCAGATGGAAGATGCTCTGTTTCAATATCTGCTTCCTTTTCTAGCCCCATGTGTCACCATGCTTGACCTCATCCTTTCTACTCTTGCCACATTGATCTGCTTCTCATTCTCTGCTTCTCTCAACCTACGTCCACCCTCCCCAACCATGCCCACAATTGTGGGAAAAAAATATACACAGTGGTTTTCATTCAGAAAGTCTTGTGATGATGATCACGATCATCATCCCCATCCTACTCCACATGCTACTTCCACTGTATGTTATACCTCTCATTTGCTAGACTGATCACTTGTTTTATAATTTACACACTTCTCCCAACCAAAATGTTAACTCCTTGAAGACAAGTTATTTATCTTAGTCATCGCTATTAGTCAGAGACAATATTAGAGTTGCCACTGTATTATCAGTTCAGTTCAGTCACTCAGTCGTGTCTGACTCTGCAACCCCATGGACCACAGCACACAGTTTCCCTGTCCATCACCAACTCCCGGAGTTTACTCAAACTCATAGCCATCAAGTCGGTGATGCCATCCAACCATCTCTTCCTCTGTCGTCCCTTTCTCCTCCTGCCTTCAATCTTTCCCAGCATCTGGGTCTTTTCAGNTTGGGGACTGGGAGTAACTAACACCTTGTATCACCGCTTAGAGGTAACCTAGAAAAAGGGAAGAAAATGAGATCCTTGAGATCTCTGGTACAAAGAGCAAGAGCTCTGGCTGAAAGAAGTTTGCGGGTGGGGGTGAGGCAGGGAGCACTGTACCTCTCTCTCCACTTTTCCTTTCAGTTCAGTGCCTGAAGCAGGAAAAGCAGGAACTAGAAATGGCCGCTCCCTGGTGTTCTGTGGTCACTTCGGGATCCCCGGGGACCAAGTTTTTGCTCACTCAGGCGACCACCCAATGGGACAAACTATTTTTTTTTCTTAAAAACTGTACACAGGAGAACATCTATCTCCAGTGCGTCAGCTGTAGCATTTCATTCCATCTTCATGAAAATAAAGCTTTATGATGACTTCAAGAGAAATGGCATAGAACTTTGAGAAAACTGACAAATTTTGCCAATTGATATGTCAGAGATTTTGTCTTAATCATAAAAGATATTTGATAGAAAGCAAAGGGTTCTACAATTGCTCTATTATTTTTGATAAATAAGTTTGTCTTAAGTGTAAATGGAAATTTTTCTTTCAGTCCTGCACTCAAATGTATTTTTATTTACTTTGTGAACATCCAAGTCTTACCTAGGTTATGGATTTCTCAGACTGGAAGACAGGTTAACACATTAAGATTTTAACTTGTGTTTTAACACTAGTGGTTTACTTTGGCATGACTATGATACTTCAATCACAAAATTTACAAAATCAGGTGTTTCGGATCATTGGAAGGAAAGAGGCGAAGGGAGAGAAACCCTAAGGATTTTACGACTGCCACAATTTCAGAATAAGATGTTCTAGTTTAAGTGAGTACCAGGCTTAAAAATAGATGATACCTATAAATAAATATGTAAACTTCTCCTAAATTTAACATTACTTTTGTTAAAATGCAAAACACCCTTTTTTCCTACACAGAGAAGGGCTCTTTAATTTCTATGAAGGAGAACTTCAGAAACAACAACAGAAAAAAACCACCACCCTTGAAGGTTTTGTAAAATAAGTATTTAAATGATCACTTAAAAGCACTGTTTCCACTTCTTGAAACATGTCACATTGTCTGCTGTTCAGGCTGGCTGCCTCAAGCTAATGTCCAAAAAAATTCACAGCAAATTTATATATTTCAGTTCCTATTTTCTCCAATCCTAGAGTTATAATTCTAAAGCTTAAGAACTGATAATGGAGAGAAATAATTCTTGATTTTTGCTTAGTTTTAAGCTTTTGCCCCTCTGAAAATATGCTAAGGAAATAGTTTAAGATAGTTAACTATTTTCCGTATCTAATCAGTGTAGGTTTCTACTTAGTAGACATAAAACTCTTATTTAACTAATTATCAAATTTCTACTAATTGAAAAGATGAGATAATATTAACCTTATATATCTGAAAGACACACCTAAAACCTTAATTAGTTGTGTTTAGGGGTTTCATATTTGTTAGTTTATTTGTAACTGCAGGTGTGTAATTTCAGCATTTGTTTTTATGGCAATTTCACAGGCATACCAGTGATGTAGGGAAAAGAAGCCTCAGACAAGGCCTTCTTTTGATACTTAATCTTGTTCTCCTCTTTAAAAGCACATATGTACTAAAAAGAAAATACTCCTGCTGCTGCTGCTGCTAAGTCGCTTCAGTCATGTCTGACTCTGTGCGAGCCCAGAGACGGCAGCCCACCAGGATCCCCTGTCCCTGAGATTCTTCAGGCAAGAACACTGGAGTGGGTTGCCATTTCCTCCTCCAATGCATGAAAGTGAAAACTGAAAATGAAGTTGCTCAGTCGTGTCTGACTCTTAGTGACCCCATGGACTGCAGCCTACCAGGCTCCTGTCCCTGAGATTCTTCAGGCAAGAACACTGGAGTGGGTTGCCATTTCCTCCTCCAATGCATGAAAGTGAAAACTGAAAATGAAGTTGCTCAGTCGTGTCTGACTCTTAGTGACCCCATGGACTGCAGCCTACCAGGCTCCTCCCTCCATGGGATCTTCCAGGCAAGAGTACTGGAGTGGGGTGTCATTGCCTTCTCCGTCTGTAAAGCAATTATTCTTTAATTAAAAAAACATTAGAATGAGATCTAAAAAAAGGACACACACACAAAACAATATGCAACTTGTAACGGATTTATTGGTAACGATGATAGACAGAATCCCGGAATGGTGCTCCATCTTTCTGGCTTTTTCCTTAGTCTACTTGTTTAAAAGAATGGGGTAGTTGTAGACGGCAGCCCACCAGGCTCCACCGTCCCTGGGATTCTCCAGGCAAGAACATTGGAGTGGGTTGCCATTTCCTTCTTCAATGCATGAAAGTGAAAAGTAAAAGTGAAGTCACTGGGTCGTGTCCAACTCTCAGCGACCCCATGGACTGCAGCTTACCAGGCTCCTCCATCCATGGGATTTTCCAGGCAAGAGTACTGGAATGGGGTGCCATTGCCTTCTCCGAGCTATCATACTAGTATGTAATTATTATACTATACTATTGATACTATATTAACGAAATCCCAAAGTTTTAGTAGCTTAATAAAATTAACGTTCATTTCTTAATCACTCAAGTTCAATGCATGATATTTCTAGGCAGACAGATATCCCAGGTGGCCCTCCTCTACCTGGTGATTCAGGCATCCAGGCTTTGTGATATAACGAGAAGGTGATTCCTTGGGGTCCTTTACTGGATCTTCTTCATTCAGCTAAAGGTGGTAAAAGGGGGAGAGAGAATAATATCATGAAAGATATTTTAGGAGCTAGGCCTGGAAGTGGCTCCCATTACTTCTCCTGCAATCCATTAGCCATAATCTAGTCACATGGTCTCTCTTGACAGCAAGTGAACTAAATAATACCTGTGAACCCAGGAGGAAGAGGCAACTGCTCTATGACCACCCCAATGTGCCCAAACCACACGATCCCTGAACTTCCAGCATTTACTACAGTGCTAGGCATAACATTATAGGTTCTCAAAAAAAGTTTCTTAGCAAGTGTTAGTCAGCTAGAGTGGGGAGAAATGGGTATGAAATGGTGGATAGAGGAAGTGACAGCTAGACAAGCACAGACACCATGAACTATTAAAAAAAAAAGTAAAATAAAAAGCAGTGACCTGAATGAAGACTTCCCGTGGGGCAACGTGCCCAACATGCTCCTTTCCTGATAGGTCTTGAGTATACACTGTACTTGCATCCCCTTCCCTGATTGGTCTCAGGAATAATGCCTTATTTTCAAAGGCCCCAGGGACCACTCAGGGGAGGGAACAAGGAATATAAAAGAGGGAAGCCAAAATGGAACAGAGCAACTCCTGTGCCTGTTGGTCTGCCCTCACCCCTGGAGAACACACTGCTTGCTGCTTGCCCAATAAATCTTGCCTGCTTACTGGTCTGTAGTTTCAATTCTTTGCTACAAGGTAAGAACCAAGCAAAAAAGTTGGCTTAAAGCTCAACATTCAGAAAACGAAGATCATGGCATCCGGTCTCATCAGTTCATGGGAAATAGATGGGGAAACAGTGGAAACAGTGTCAGACTTTATTTTTTGGGGCTCCAAAATCACTGCAGATGGTGACTGCAGCCATGAAATTAAAAGACGCTTACTCCTTGGAAGAAAAGTTATGACCAACCTGGATAGTATATTCAAAAGCAGAGACATTACTTTGCCAACTAAGGTCCGCCTAGTCAAGGCTATGGTTTTTCCTGTGGTCATGTATGGATGTGAAAGTTGGACTGTGAAGAAAGCTGAGCGCCGAAGAATTGATGCTTTTGAACTGTGGTGTTGGAGAAGACTCTTGAGAGTCCCTTGGACTGCAAGGAGATCCAACCAGTCCATTCTGAAGGAGATCAACCCTGGGATTTCTTTGGAAGGAATGATGCTAAAGCTGAAACTCCAGTACTTTGGCCACCTCATGCGAAGAGTTGACTCATTGGAAAAGACTCTGATGCTGGGAGGGATTGGAAGCAGGAGGAGAAGGGGACGACCGAGGATGAGATGGCTGGATGGCATCACGGACTCGATGGAGGTGAGTCTGAGTGAACTCCAGGAGATGGTGATGGATAGGGAGGCCTGCCGTGCTGCGATTCATGGGGTCGCAAAGAGTCGGACACGACTGAGCGACTGAACTGAACTGAAGAACCAAGCAAGAAGAACCAGCCTGACATAAGTAAATGACTGACTGTCTTCTCACTCTTAGGCAAGTCTTTTGTTTTGGAACAGAGAGAGGTTTACTGTAGGGTCAAGCAAGGAGAATGTATAGCTCATACTCAAAACTCTGAAATTCCCAGATGGATTTTAGGGAAGAGTTTTTAAAGCAGATTCTGAGATGAAGACTGGAAGCTGTGTGCTTTACTTGTATTACTAGACAAGTCTTCATTGCATAATATAACAGCAATAGCATGGAAGATGGAATTCTATTGATTGAATGAGTAAAGGATGCTGCCTCCAGTTTGGGAGAATGGAAGCTGCTAGAGGTGGTGGTGGGTATAAAAACAGAGATGGCAAATGAGCTGTCTTGGGGGTGGGCTTCAGGAAGCTATATTCAGGGTTCTTGGGCAGACAGGTCTGGTTGAGGTTTCTTCGAGAGGCATCTGCTCTATCTCCCTTGCCATTTCAGGCAATAACTCGACTGCCTGATGAAGAACTTTCAAAATCTTTTCCTCAGTTATCTTTCTATTTACATTTTTCATTTCTAGGAGCTTACAGAGAAAAGTAAAGAGTCTTACATTCCATTTGTAATGTCATCATGTTTTTTTTTTCCCCTGGGTGTTCCAGTTCCCAGTTCTCCCTTGCCATTTCAGGCAATAACTCGACTGCCTGATGAAGAACTTTCAAAATCTTTTCCTCAGTTATCTTTCTATTTACATTTTTCATTTCTAGGAGCTTACAGAGAAAAGTAAAGAGTCTTACATTCCATTTGTAATGTCATCATGTTTTTTTTTTCCCCTGGGTGTTCCAGTTCCCAGGGAGAATCTTTAAAGGTTACATTTGGACTCAAGTAACTTTTTCATTTTTTAACTTAAACCACCCCCCCCCCAAAAAAATCTCTTGATCTTAACCTTAAATGGCACTCTTTAAATGAAACATAAATTCAGGGCTCAAATAGACTCACAAATGTCCCTTTAAAGGAACAGTATTTACTGTTAAGAGCTAGGGGCTTCCCTGGTGGCTCAGTGATAAAGAACCCACCTGCCAATGCAGGAGATTCAGGTTCAAGCCCTCAGTCCAGAAGATTCCCTGGAGAAGGAAATGGCAACCCACTCCAATATTCTTGCCTGAGATAATCCCATGGACAAAGGAACCTGGCAGGCTACAGTCTGTGGAGTCACAAAAGATTCAGACACAACTTAACAATTAAACACAACAATAAGAACATTAAATAATCAATCCAAAGTTCAGAATGGTATTAATAGAAGATGATGTGAGATGGGTCAAAAACACATCACACTCCTGGGGTAAGAGACAACCCATCTGAAACACTCCCATTGGAATACTTGTGTCCTGTCCTCAGAAGCTGGATCAAAGAGTTCCATTTAGTCTGGTCCTTAATTGAAAAAAATTGTGACTTTAATCTACTTGTAACCTGATGATGTAACATAATGAACATCCAATCAAAAAAACCTCCATTAGATAGTTTGAAGAAACAGAGAAATTTTGGTTATAAGACCCCAATTTTGTAGAAATATGGATTTTTTTAAACTATGGGGTAAAGAAGTTTTCTGTCATATTTGCAAAGGACATTTGAGTACAGTTAATCCATCTACAAATCCCTAATCCATCTCTTACCACTTTCATACACTGGATTCATCTTCACAAGGCAGATCCTCATCTTTAACTACATCTTGACTGCCTTTTAAACTCAGCAGAAGTTTATGAAACAAAAAAGCAAGTGAACCAAACAATCTGCTTTCAGTTCACCAGTTGATCTCACATGAGAAGCTGTGAGTAAGCATCCTATGACACCACTAGTCTGCCTGCTGGCCAGAAGCCAATATCTAAATAGTCATTTGTACACATGTTTCTTCAGTAGATTTTGAGGCTGATTATGTGCAGGGTACTGAACTAGCATCCATGAAGATTGCTACAAAGCAGAAAAGACACTTTATGAAGCTTATGATAAGAGAAAGACATAGATGCCTTTTGAATTAAAATTCAAAACTATTTCCTTGATACCTGCTAATGCCAAGTACTGTGTTGAACCCTGAGGAGCAAAGATCCAGTTCCAATTTAGTCGCTCAGTCATGTCCGACTCTTTGGGACCCCATGGACCACAGCACACAAGCTTCCCTTCCATCGCCAACTCCTGGAGCTTACTTACTCAAACTCATGTCTATCAAGTGGGGGATGCCATCCAACCATCTCTTCCTCTGTCATCCCCTTCTCCTCCTGCCTTCAATCTTTCCTAGCATCAGGGTCTTTTCAAATGAATCAGTTCTTTGCATCAGGTGGCCAAAGTATTGCAGTTTCCGCTTAAGCATCAGTCCTTCCAGTGAATAATCAGGACTGGTTTCCTTTAGGATGGACTGGTTGTATCTCCTTGCAGTTAAAGGGACTCTCAAGAGTCTTCTCCAACACCACAGTTCAAAAGCATCAATTCTTCTCCAATTATCACATCCATACATGACTACTGGAAAAACTATAGCTTTGACTAGACAGACCTTTGTTAGCAAAGTAATGTCTCTGCTTTTTAATATGTTGTCATAGCTTTTCTTCCAAGGAGCAAGCGTCTTTTAATTTCTTGGCTGCAGTCACCATCTGCAGTGATTTTGGAGCCCAAAAACATAATAAATGAGATTCAGATAAACTGACATCAATAATAATAATCATGTGAATAAAACTGCTGCTGCTAAGTCGCTTCAGTCGTGTCTGACTCTGTGCGACCCCATAGATGGCAGCCCACCAGGCTCCCCCATCCCTGGCATTCTCCAGGCAAGAATACTGGAGTGGGTTGCCATTTCCTTCTCCAATGCATGAAAGTGAAAAGTGAAAGTGAAGTCGCTCAATCGTGTCCGACTCTTAGCGACCCCATGGACTGCAGCCCACCAGGCTCCTCCGACCATGGGATTTTCCAGGCAAGAGTACTGGGGTGGGGTGCCATTGCCTTCCCCCGTGAATAAAACTAGTGTGAATAAAAGCACAAAGGAGGTACATATATGATGATAATGGTAGTGGGAGTAATAAATAATAATAAAAACAATTAACACATTATTATGTGATTCTAGGAAACTTTCTAAAAGCCTTATCCTCACTTTAATTTTATAAGGAATAGTATTATTATTGTTATTATTCCCATGATACAGTTGAGGGATTTGAAGCACAGAGAGATTAATCAACTTGTCCAAGGTCACACAGCATTAAGCGGAGAAGACATGAGCCAAACTCAGCATTTCCACTTCTAGAACAACATCGTGGATGAGGGGACAATTACTTCTTCCTGGGATATGACTGGGAATGGAATTAGAGAGCTGTCCATGGGCTGTCTCTTATNGTTTGCCTCAGATCAGCAGCCTGCAAAGGCAGGAAGAGGATGATTTGCAGTAGAGAATTTTAAAAACAATAATAAAGCCAAGTGGTATCCTATGCTGGAAATTTCAAACAGTGGCCATGATGAAACAGGGCTCCGGAACAGGGCAGACACTCCCATCGCACCCCCACTCCTTGGTGTGACACTGGTGCTTTCAGCTGAAACCTGGATTTCCCGAGGAGTGTGGCTGCTGTCTTTGTCACTTTGGCTGGCATCACTCGTGGGCTTGGGCAGAGATTACCAGGGCATCCAGGAGGACATCCCTGCTCTCATCTCCACCTGGGGCATCTTCATCTTAACCTCCTGAGGGAGAATCAGTGTCAGACCACCTACGCAGAGAGGGTGGAGTGCTGTCTGGAGCAGTCATGGGGCAAAGGGCTCACGGATTCGTGTTTGTATCTGCAGGTCCAGCTTGACTTACAAGGAATGGTTTGTTCATACCATTAGGGAGGGTTTGAAACAAAGAATTGACATAATCACATTCGTGTCCCACAAAAATTATTCTGATGAATGATAGTGAAGGATAAACTAGCAAGAGCTGATCATGCGTGTTAGTCATTCAGCTGTGTCCAACCCCAAGGATCCACCAGGCTCCTCTGTCCATGGGGATTCTCCTTGAAAAAACATCGGAGTGGGTACCCATTCCCCTCTCCAGGGGATCTTCCCAACCCAGGGATCCAACCCAGGTCCCCTGCATTGCAGACAGATTCTTTACGTCTGAGCCACCAAGGAAGCTCAAATTGGGAGATGACAAAAAAAGATGAGACTATTTGGGTGGATGGAGAAAAAAACTTCAGAGGAATGCTTTTCATCTGTAACCCTATTAAAACTGTGAACCAGAGGGGCTAGTCTGTAACAAGTGCCAGGTGGTAGTCAATCTGCAAAAAGGACTCTTGAAGTAATTCTGTTCTTTATTTGTGTTATAAATTCCAGACTTCTTTATCTTTGCTACACTTTTTAAGTCATGGCTCTCACATGTGAACAGCTCCTAGAAAAATCTTCCTCCCCTTCCTCTTATACTCTTCCTCCTCTTCCTGCCTTCCCTCTGTTTTCCACAGTAGAGTTTTAATGTGAAGAATAGTTCTCAGGAACAGAGGAGGAGACAAATGGTGCATTTGGCTGCCAATTACACATTCTCTTTGGCAGGGGAAAAATGTGAACTCTCACAAGTTAATCATTGTCCTTCAATCACATGTCCTGACTTACTAAGCACTCACTAAGCAGCAAAAACAAGTACTGTAGGAATTCTGAAGAGAGGATAATGCATGTATCAGAGTAACTTAAACTACTTAAGGCATACTTATTTATGCTTCAGTCAAAGCTCTTCTCCCCACTTTTACTCCCGCCAGCTAGAAACACTTTGTGTTCATATTACATACACAGAATATAGTCACTTTACATCTGCTGGTGTTGCAAAAATATCAAATAATTCCTTAGTTCTTACACTGGACAATAGTATAAACTTTTTCCTTGTAGCTTAGACAGTAAAGAAACTCCCCGCAATGCAGGAGATGCGGGTTTGATTCCATTGGGAAGATCCTCTGGAGAAGAGAATAGCAGTTCACTCCAGTACTCTTGCCTGGAGAAACCCATGGACAGAGGAGCCTGATGGGTAGCAGTCCATGGGGTTGCAAAGAGTCAGACACAATTGAGCGACTATAACACCATTATATATATACAATTATCCTAATATATATGGCAAACCACTTCAGTATTCTTGCCTGGAGAATTCCATGGCCAGAGGAGCCTGGCAGATTACAGCCTATAGGATCTCAAAGACTTGGACACTACTGCATGTGTGCATGCATAATATATTTATATATATAACTATATATATATTTATATATATCATATATTATATAATATAAAATATATAATAAAGTATTATTTTAATTTATCATTTATTAAGACTAAATACAAAATATATTTATATAAATTTCACCATGCATCATTTTATTTATGACTCACAAATGGTAACTAGAATCATCACAAGAATCGAGGTCCTGAGTTGAGGTCAGTGTACTAGAAAAGTGACAGCATTGGGAAAGCAACCTAGGTCTTCTTAAGGCACATTGTAAGCAATGTGGCCTTGGAACTTTACAATGTAGTTTCTTAGGTGTCAATTAACCTAGTCTTGATTCATACACTAGAAAAGCATTCATTAAGAACGTGGTCCACTGGAGAAGGGAATGGCAAGCCATTTCAGTATTCTTGCCTTGAGAACCCCATGAACAGTATGAAAAGGCAAAATGATAGGATATCAAAAGAGAATCTCCCCAGGTCGTTAGGTGCCCAATATGCTACTGGAGATCAGTGGAGAAATAACTCCAGAAAGAATGAAGGGATGGAGCCAAAGCAAAAACAATACCCAGTTGTGCATGTGACTGGTGATAGAAGCAAGATCCGATGCTGTAAAGAACAATATTGCATAGGAACCTGGAATGTCAGGTCCATGAATCAAGGCAAATTGGAAGTGGTCAAACAAGAGATGGCAAGGGTGAACGTCGACATTCTAGGAATCAGCGAACTAAAATGGACTGGAATGGGTGAATTTAACTCAGATGACCATTATATCTACTACTGCGGGCAGGAATCCCTCAGAAGAAATGGAGTAGCCATCATGGTCAACAAAAGAGTCCGAAATGCAGTACTTGGATGCAATCTCAAAAACGACAGAATGATCTCTGTTCGTTTCCAAGGCAAACCATTCAATATCACAGTTATCCAAGTCTATGCCCCAACCAGTAATGCTGAAGAAGCTGAAGTTGAACGGTTTTATGAAGACCTACAAGACCTTGTAGAACTAACACCCAAAAAAGATGTCCTTTTCATTATAGGGGACTGGAATGCTAAAGTAGGAAGTCAAGAAACACCTGGAGTAACAGGCAAATTTGGCCTTGGAATGCGGAATGAAGCAGGGCAAAGACTAATAGAGTTTTGCCAAGAAAATGCACTGGTCATAGCAAACACCCTCTTCCAGCAACACAAGAGAAGACTCTACACATGGACATCACCAGATGGTCAACACCGAAATCAGATTGATTATATTCTTTGCAGCCAAAGATGGAGAAGCTCTATACAGTCAACAAAAACAAGACCAGGAGCTGACTGTGGCTCAGATCATGAACTCCTTATTTCCAAATTCAGACTTAAATTGAAGAAAGTAGGGAAAACCGCTAGACCATTCAGGTATGACCTAAATCAAATCCCTTATGATTATACAGTGGAAGTGAGAAATAGATTTAAGGGCCTAGATCTGATAGACAGAGTTCCTGATGAACTATGGAATGAGGTTCGTGACATTGTACAGGAGACAGGGATCAAGACCATCCCCATGGAAAAGAAATGCAAAAAAGCAAAATGGCTGTCTGGAGAAGCCTTACAAATAGCACTGAAAAGAAGAGAGGCGAAAAGCAAAGGAGAAAAGAAAAGATATAAGCATCTGAATGCAGAGTTCCAAAGAATAGCAAGAAGAGATAAGAAAGCCTTCTTCAGCAATCAATGCAAAGAGATAGAGGAAAACAACAGAATGGGAAAGACTAGAGATCTCTTCAAGAGAATTGGAGATACCAAGGGAACATTTCATGCAAAGATGGGCTCGATAAAGGATAGAAATGGTATGGACCTAACAGAAGCAGAAGATATTAAGAAGAGGTGGCAAGAATACACAGAAGAACTGTACAGAAAAGATCTTCACGACCCAGATAATCATGAGGATGTGATCACTAATCTAGAGCCAGACATCTTGGAATGTGAAGTCAAGTGGGCCTTAGAAAGCATCACTAAGAACAAAGCTAGTGGAGGTGATGGAATTCCCGTTGAGCTGTTTCAAATCCTGGAAGATGATGCTGTGAAAGTGCTGCACTCAATATGCCAGCAAATTTGGAAAACTCAGCAGTGGCCACAGGACTGGAAAAGGTCAGTTTTCATTCCAATTCCAAAGAAAGGCAATGCCAAAGAATGCTCAAACTACCGCACAATTGCACTCATCTCACATGCTAGTAAAGTAATGCTCAAAATTCTTGAAGCCAGGCTTCAGCAATACGTGAACCGTGAACTTCCAGATGTTCAAGCTGGTTTTAGAAAAGGCAGAGGAACCAGAGATCAAATTGCCAACATCCGCTGGATCATCGAAAAAGCAAGAGATTTCAGAAAAACATCTGTTTCTGCTTTATTGACTATGCCAAAGCCTTTGACTGTGTGGATCATAATAAACTGTGAAAAATTCTGAAAGAGATGGGAATAGCAGACCGCATGACCTGCCTCTTGAGAAACCTGTATGCAGGTCAGGAAGCAACAGTTAGAACTGGACATGGAACAACAGACTGGTTCCAAATAGGAAAAGGAATATGTCAAGGCTGAATATTGTCACCCTGCAGAGTACATCATGAGAAACGCTGGGCTGGAGGAAGCACAAGCTGGAATCAAGATTGCCTGGAGAAATATCAATCACCTCAGATATGCAGACAACACCACCCTATGGCAGAAAGTGAAGAGGAACTAAAAAGCCTCTTGATGAAAGTGAAAGAGGAGAGTGAAAAAGTTGGTTTAAACTCAACATTCAGAAAACGAAGATCATGGCATCTGGTCCCATCACTGCATGGGAAACAGATGGGGAAACAGTGGAAACAGTGTCAGTCTTTATTTGGAGGGGCTCCAAAATCACTGCAGATGGTGACTGCAGCCATGAAATTAAAAGAGGCTTACTCCTTGGAAGGAAAGTTATGACCAACCTAGATAGCATATTAAAAAAGCAGAGACATTACTTTGCCAACAAAGGTCCATCTAGTCAAGGCTATGGTTTTTCCAGTGGTCATGTATGGATGTGAGAGTTGGACTGTGAAGAAGGCTGAGCACCGAAAAATTGATGCTTTGGAACTGTGGTGTTGGAGAAGACTCTTGAGAGTCCCTTGGACTGCAAGGAGATCCAACCAGTCCATTCTAAAAGAGATCAGCCCTGGGATTTCTTTGGAAGGACTGATGCTAAAGCTGAAACTCCAATACTTTGGCCACCTCATGTGAAGACTTGACTCATTGGAAAAGACTCTGATGCTGGGAGGGATTGGGGGCAGGAGGAGAAGGGGACGACAGAGGATGAGATGGCTGGATGGCATCACCGACTCGATGGACATGAGTTTGAGTGATCTCCAAGAGTTGGTGATGGACAGGGAGGCCTGGCATGCTGCAGTTCATGAGGTCACAAAGTCAGACACGACTGAAGAAATGAACTGAACTGAACTGATATGACATCAGCAACAGTAGAGGGCTTTCAGTGGACACTCTTCCATAAACAGAATAGGAGCCCTGATCAGGAAACTGGGTTTACAGTGTTTATCCACTATCATCCTTTTAAATATCGCTTTGGCCCCTGTCACGATGGTATTAATAATATCTTTATCAATAATAGGAATAGAGTCTTTGCAGCCTCGCTCAAACTTCATAAAAGAATTCCTGGAAGAAAAATGAGCAATGTTGCTATTGGCTACTCCTCAGAGGATTTTCAGATAAGTAAGCCTACTGGGTCCAACAGCGAGATGCAGCCAGATCTACTATTGCCTATTCTTTTATTCAACACTTTAAAAAGCTTGCGTAGTTTCAATAGGGAACAAAACACACTGCATTCAAAAGCTCTCTTCAGAGCATGCTGAACAGAGACTGCTTTAAATATTTAGAACTGAGCCGGGACACAAAACTCAGCAGAAGTTTATCAGATGCATCATTTGTCTAGGGTAAGCAGCAGCCAACCGGGAACAGGGTGTCATTTTCCCATTAACTGGTCATGCAATGCACACCTGACCTTTCTTAGCATTAATCATTCAAAAGTAAACCCCGTTTGCCTAAAGAGCCAGATACATTCAGTGCCTATTTGGAACCAAAGTTACTGTATCTCAATGCAACACATCCTCACAGGGAAAACTGTCCCTGTAGCCAATGGCCTCGCCCAACTGGTAGTGGGCCCCCCACCGCTCAACTGGTGATATCCAGGATGCATAAAATCTGGGCTCCAGCGAACAAGGACTTCAGTAGCTCTCTGCACGAAAAAAGCAAATGCTAGGGTGGAGAAAGGGGAAGATAAGGGGCAGGGAGAGTTGGGAAAAGAATAAATACTTTGATTCTAAGGAAGCTTCAGCCTGCAGGCATCAATCAGTAATGGATTAACAGAGACAAAGAAGTAACACAGAGGCAGAAAGCTTATTTTGTAGCCAGAGGGAGAATAAGAGACAGACGGTTCTGCTGTTCAGGAAGCCTCTGTAATGGATGCCCACTTCTCATGCATAGAATGCTTCCTGTACATGAACCTGAAAGCAAGAGGATGGGAAGAAAAAGGGAGAGGGCTTCCTGCATTGTGGGTCAGGGAAAGGATTTCAATGACATCGCCTTCAGGAAGATAGCTCTTATCTTAAACCTATAATTAGTTTGAACTGTCCACAGGCATTTACATGTGTCCTTGGGGGAGGTATGAGTGTGCACCCAAATATGTATTTGTGTCCTTGAGCTGTCCTCAGGTGGCTGGGGGTCCACAGGGAGAGCAAGCCCACAGCTTCATCTCATGCGAGTAGGGACCTCAAAGCAGAACTGGCTTGCCAAGACCTTCCCTCTTTCACACACATTTTCAAATTTGGAAAATGAACAGCTCCCATTTTGCCCTGTGGGTGACCTGTGTAAGAGAGTGTTATGAACTGCACATTTGCAACCTTCAAAAAACTGTATGTTGAAGCCTTAAGTGTGGAAGTGAAAAAAGGTCACGTCTGACCCTTTGCAACCCCATGGACTGTAGCCCGCCAGGCTCATGGGATTCTCCCGGCAAAAATACTGGAGCAAGTAGCCATTCCCTTCTTCAGAAGATCTTCCTGACCCAGGGATTAAGGCCGGGTCTCCCACATTGCAGGCAGATGCTTTACTGTCCTAACCACCAGGGAAGCAATAAACCCCAATGGTATCAGGAGGAGAGGGTTTGGGAGCTAATGAAGTTTAGGTAAGTTCCTAAGGGTGGAACCCCATGTTAGGATTAGTGTCCCTGTAAAAAGAGAGTCTAGAACTTCTGCTCTTTGCCATGTAAAGACGCAACAAAAAGATGGCAGCCTGCAAACCAGGAAGAAAGCTCTAAACAGAACTGGATCTGCCAGCGACTTGATCTTGGACTTCTCAGCCTCCAGAATGATGAGAAATAGATGTTTGAAGTTTAAGCCACCTAGTCCATGGCATTTTGTTGTAACAGCCTAAACTAAGTCAGAAGAGGACATAGGACAGAGGCTTGGAGCAAGCCAACTTCGGTGAGCAGGGGATGGTGATTTGCTTCAAGCAGGAAGAGAATTTTACAGTAAAGCACTGAAGAAGGGCTTTCCCTCTGCCAAAGAGGGGGGAAAAAAAAAACAGAAAAATGAGGCAAAGCCTGGGAAACATTGTGAGAGGTTTTCTACAAAGGAATTAAACTTTTATCTTTCCCTTTAGGTGATGGAAGCAATGATATTTAACATCAAGCTTTAAGAGTTCTTGACATGTTCTCATTATCTCAAATGTTCAGCAAAATCTACTACATTATAAACTTCATATTAATGGTATGAGAAATAAAAGGATATGGCAATAAAGAGAACAGCATCTTACCTTTGAGATGCACATGCTGGTGATGACAGGGTATTAAGGGAGAAAAGAGATCACTTCCAAGAAGTGAAGCAGAAAGCAGCTTGGAAGACCACAAAGAAGCAGCTGAGTGTGAATCAACTCTGGAATAGAAATTACTCCCAAATACACAGTAGAGAAGTGATGCAAGAGTTTAGGTGACGTGAGGAATCCTTAATCATCAGATAGAGAGATCAGGGCATGACAGAAGTCTTGTGGAGTGAAATGGGGACATAGAGGAGGGAAACCTTTCACATTTTGGGAGACAAAGGATGGTTAGGAAAGTTTTCCTGCAGTTGTTGGTACCTGAGCTGGGTTTTGAAGGATGAATAGGAGTTAGCCAGAAGAAAGTGGAGCAGATTATTCTATCATTATAAATAACAAAAACAGGTAATTTTAGGTTGCTCACTTCACCTCCATCATCAATCATACTTTCTTGGGTAATTCTAGAACATTTATGCCCTGAAGGCCAGAGGATTAATTTACTACCCAGTGTGACATGGTAAGACCTCCCTGATGACATGGTAACTAAATTCTCCCACCATTTTTCTCTGTTTGAATAACTGCCAAAACAATACTAGATCTTTGTTTGCACATGTTCATCAACTCCATCTCTCACGAACTTATCCTGCTGTAGCCTCTGGATCATCTCTTCTTATATCCCAGTCCATATCCCATAAGATAGCCTTCCTCAATCCCACTAACAGGCCAGCTCAGGCTGGGCTGATGTTGCTGACTCCACCATCTAGCTCAGCTGCACGTCATCATGGACTGAGATGACTCAGGGAGCAGCTGAAGCATTTTCAAATGCACATCCATCTCCAAGTCCAATCTGAATTGGCCACCTAAATCTTTTGTTATCTTTCAGTGTGGAACATGCTAGGAATGGCAATTATGAAATTTTTGAAAGATTCACTGGCACCATTAGAATGAAATTCATCTTCAGAACAAAGAAGTCTCGCTCGCTGGTGCATACAAATAAAACCTACACAAAAGCTGGGAAAACTCCCATTTTCCTCCTAGGCAGCGTCTCCATCCTCCAGAAATAAAAGTAATTCTGAGAGGCAGCATGCTTTGCAACTTTATTCTTCTACATTGGAAACAAACCAAGCACTGTGGAAGGAATATATGGGAGAAGTGCTATACTGAGAATTTATAGTGTTTGTCAAAATAACAAACGTTTACTTAATGCCTACCACAGACTAGGTGATTTCTTAAATTCAGACAGTAATTCAGTGAAAATATTACAGTCCCTGCTTTATGGCAAAAAAGTCAAATCTGGAGAAGTGAACTCATTTATCCAAGGAAGCACAGTGGTGAGACAGTATCCATACTCTGGTGTGACTCCAAGCCTATGGTCTTTCCAAAACACAAATGGAACCTTTCCTTGAAAAGCAAGAAGAGGGGTCCTCGGCATCCTTCACTCTGGGGTGAGAGTCCTGAGGCTCTGGTGTGAAAAGGTGGTGAGCTGGGCTTGCTCTGAGGTCTCCTGCATATGCCAATCTTAACTGACAAGGGAGGCTTCTTTTGAAATGACTTTGATGCTGGGAAAATACTATGGATCTTGAGTGAGAACAAGGGACAGATGCTTCCATGTTTAGAACAGAGGTGAGGTGCCTCTACTGACAGTGGAACTCTTGTTTTTCCCCACTAGCACAGGCAGAAACAGGCCTCGGGAAGCTGGCAGAATTGGTTAAGCTGGTCACTCTCTACTGGGTACAGTGAAGTGAAGTGAAGTGAAGTTGCTCAGTCATCTCCGACTCTTTGCGACCCCATGAACTGAAGTCTGCCAGGCTCCTCCGTCTATGGAATTTTCCAGGCAAGTGGGTTGCCATTTTCTTCTCCAGGGGATCTCCCTGACCCAGGGATCGAACCCAGGTCTCCTGCACTGCAAGCAGACTCTTTCCTATACGAGCCACTAGGGAAGGCCCACTGGGTAGAAGGAGTATTTATTAAAAAGAACTCTTGGGATCAGACAGATTCAAACCTCAGCTCCACAGTTCATTAGCTTTGTGACCTTCAGGAAAGCGATTACCCTCTCTGAGCCCTAACAGGGTGGGTTATTGTGGTGATTAAATGCAGTATCAGCCTTAGCATGGTTCCCAGTTCATCCAGGTACTTCAGGCCCCATGGACATGAACCCCCACATTGAAAGTAAGGACTCCCAGCAAGGCTGGGCTTGCCCTGTCTCAGCATTCAGCCAGGTAATAGAGTAAGTGTGAATTTAGGGATGCTGCATGGTTAAAAACATTCCCCATTCACATATCAGTCCACCCCATCTCCACAAGATTAAGGGTTTCATATGATGGTGAGGTATCGCTGAAGCCCAAAGCCTGCTGCTGCTACTGCTGCTAAATCACTTCAGTCATGTCCGACTCTGTGCGACCCCATAGATAGCAGCCCACCAGGCTCCCCTGTCCCTGGGATTCTCCAGGCAAGAACACTGGAGTGGGTTGTCATTTCCTGGTCCAATGCATGAAAATGAAAAGTGAAAGGGAAATCGCTCAGTCGTGTCTGACTCTTAGCAACTCCATGGACTGCAGCCCACCAGGCTCCTCCGTCCATGGGACTTTCCAGGCGAGAGTACTGGAATGGGGTGCCATTGCCTTCTCCTGAAGCCCAAAGCCTAGCTCTGGCCAAAAAAATTTAGAAGAGCAAATAGAAATCAGCTAATCTCTATTTTAGGATGGTGAATGCTGAAGCTCCAGCACTTCGGCCACCTGATGCAAGGAACTGAATCACTGGAAAGGACCCTGATGCTGGGAAAGACTGAAGGCAGGAGGAGAAGGGGACAACAGAGGATGAGATGGTTGGATGGCATCACCAACATAATGGACATGAGTTTGAGCAAGCTCCGGAAGTTGGTGATGGACAGAGAAGCCTGGTATGCTGCAATCTATGGGGCCACAAAGAGTTGGACGTGATTGAGTGACTGAACTGAATCTCTATTTTACTATGAAGCATAAATTAAAAATGATTTTAAAAAAAATGTTAGGAGGTGCCCAAGTCATCTTAAGGACACTCCGATTCAGTGGTCAACTTTTAGAAGTAAGAGCACAGCACTTTTGAGCAAGTCATTTGGGAGAAAGAACTGATTCTCCCTCTTAAGCAATTCATAGCTTTTCTCTTTGTAGGACTGAAAATGCCACAAAAAGAGAGGGATGGGTATTGTCTTAAGAGGTCAAGGTATTTGAACATATGATACAAATAACCAGTGACTGGTAAAGGACAGTAAATCTCTCACATAAATGAGACGACACTTTCATATAATGGAATGGTTCCTAAGGATATCGTTCAGAGACGTAGTCTGAACATTAGATAGAGCAGTCTGGACAGGTATGCTCTCTTTTGGCTTTCTCCCACTGGAGTGTGCTGCTCCTCAAAGTCTCAGCAAGGACATGGCTGACGGCTGTCTCCACCCCTTCACTCTCTTTCTCATGACCTCTGACCTCCGGCCTGCAAGGTCAGCCCGACCCACTTCTCCAGGATGCATTGGTCCTGAAGACAAGGTGCTTGAGCAGCTAAGACCCTTCATTGCTGGTCCAGGCCTGACGTCATGCCCCATATGAGGTGATGAGAAATCTGCTTCCTTGTTGTAGTTCTAACTTTTTATTTTAATAAAGTAATCTTATCAAATAATTTTAGACTTGTAAAAATGGTACAGAAAAGTACCCTTCACCCAGCTTGCCCTCGTGTTAACATCTTACATAACCAGAGCAAACTTATAGAGGGATAAACCTAGGAAATTAACATTGATGTAATGCTATTAACTATAAATCAATGTTTCGCAACTGCAAGCAATGCTTCCATGAAGAAACTGGTGCATACATGTTTTCATATCATTGAGATATGTCTTCAGGGCAGATTCCTAGAAGCCAGAATGCTGTGTCAAAGGTAAGCACATTTATAGTTCTGTCAAGTGTAGCCAAATTCCTCTCCAGATGAATTGTACCAGTTTGCATCCCCACCAGCAATGTATAATAGTAACTGTCTCCACACAGATTCATCAACCAGTTGATTAACCTTTTTAATCTCTGCAAACATGATAGGTAAGAAATGCTACCTTGAGATACTTTAATTTTTATTTCTCTACTTATGAGTATATTTGAACACTTTTTTCATATGTTTGAGGTCCATCTGCCTTGCTGTTGTTGCTGTATCAAGGAAAGGCATGAAACTACCCACCCATTTCAGCTGGGTATGAACAGAGGGTAAGGGTCTCAGATTCTCTGGTCTGAAGTAGGACTTTGGCAATCATTGTCCCTCTGCTGGCTCTGGTCTCAGTGCCCTGGGGATGTCCTACTCTGCTAAAAGACAACACCAGGAGTTGTTCCAGGCTTCTCCAGTGGCTCAGCAATAAAGAATCTGCCTGCAATGCAGGAGCCACAGGAGACACAGGTTTGATCCCTGGGTCAGGAAGATCCACAGGAGAAGGACACGGCAACCCAGTCCAGTATTCTTGCCTGGAGAATCCCATGGGCAAAGGAGCCTGGTAGGCTACAGTCCATGGGGGTCGCAAAGAGTCAGACACGACTGAAGCCACTTAGCGCAGGCGTTGTTCTCTCTCTGAGAAACTGAACCAACATAAAGAGTATGGTTTTGGGGTCAGTTGAACCTGGTACTACTTTCAAGCCATGAGTTTTGGGGCAAATTACCTGTCTGGGTCTCAATTCCCTTATTTTTTTTAAATAGGGATAGATGGAGTTTATTTCACACAGTGGTCCCAAAGAGTAAATGAATCAAAGGGTATAAAACTTTCCCCAAAGTTTAACAAGTGAGCGACCCTAGGTAAACGTTAATTCTCCTGACATCTCTTTCCCTCCCACATAGGCCATGGAACCATGCTTCATTAACAGTTAGGCTCTTTGTGGTTGCTAAATGGAAGGAGAAATGGGAGAGGGATGGATTGGGAGCTTGGGATTAGCAGATGCAAATTCTTATATATAGGATAGATGAACAACAGGGTCCTACTGTATTACACAGGGAACCATATTCAATATCCTGTGATAAATCATAATGGAAAAGAATTTGGAAAGGAATGCATATATGTATAACTGAATCACTTTGCTATACAGCAGAAATTAACACAACATTGTAAATCAAATATATTTCAATAAAATAAATTTAAAATTATTTATTTATTATTTATTTATTTATTTATTTATTTTACTTTACAACATTGTATTGGTTTTGCCATACATCAACAAGAATCTGCCATGGGTGTGCACGTGTTCCCAATCCTGAGCCAATTTTAAATAAGCAATAATACCCTTTGCCTTGAGACAAGGGAGGGAGATGAGGGCTAGTTGAAGTGACTTGAAGCTAAACATCACTTCTTTGACCATGGAGCAGGAAAAAAAACTGGCTCCTAGTAACTAGAATTTAGGAGCTGTATTATCAAATCAAGAAGATAACTGAAGTGAATAAAGAATATACTCAGCAAATAAAAATACAGGATGCCCGGTTAAATTTAAATTTTACGTTGTAGGTATGCATGATATTTATGTAGGATGCTTTCCTAATTTTAGAAACCTCATGATATTCTTTTAAGCATATTCCTAAAGTATGATTATTTGGTGAGACTAGCACTGCCAGGTAAAATATAGGATACTCAAACTTGAATCTCAGGTAAACAATGAAATTTTTTGGCATAAGTCTATCCCATAAATTGTATGGGACCTACTTGTACTAAAATTATTTGGCCTGAAATTCAAGTGTTACGTGGGACATATTCATACTAAAAGATTTTTTCATTATCTGAAATTCAGGTTTAACTGGGCATCTGGCAACCTTAGTAGATCTTCCAGCTCACTGAAAGCCACCTGTGTACTACCCTTCATGAAAAATAGGTGTCCGTCCATCATCCACTCTGTGCAGATCACCAGATAAGTTGGTAAGTTGGTGCACAAGGATGATAGAGAAGTAAATGAAATAGTAAATGAAACCTAATACAAAGAAACTTCCATGGATGAAACTGCTGCCAGTCGTATCACTCAGGATACTATGACTGCAAATGACAAAAGCCCAACTATTAAACTGGTGTACACAAAAGATGGAGTGTAGCCCCAGGTAGATGTAAGCGATAGAACTGACTGAGGGGTGTCAAGAGAAAGAGGTTCAAGGATGTTGTGAAGACATCTCTTTTTTCTCCATCCCTTAGCTTTGTATTTCTGTTCTGACTTCATTCTCAGGCAATTTCCCCATATGGTGGCAATGATGGGGATCAACAGCTTCAGTTCACATCATCCTTATAAAAATTGATTCTACAAAAGGGAGAAACTCCACCTCTTGACCGTTTGTACCTGAGGGTCTGAGGCATTGCCCACTCCTGTGGCCAAAAAGTGGAAATATTAGCACCATCAGAGGACACAAGAATGGATTTCTGCAGTAGAAAGATGATCTTTGCCACCAAAGGAATTGGGGAGAAGGGAAGGTGCAAAAAATGTATCGCTCAATAAAAGTTTGTTAACGTAGGCTTTAAAAAAGTATTCACAACCTAAAAAAAGGTAGGGGGGGTGGAAGAGAAGGAAAAAAAATATTCACAGCCTAAACATTGAGAGATATGTTTTATACAACAGGAATTTTTAGGATTTCAAGCCTGGGAGGCAGCATCTCAAGCAACCCTGAAAGAATTGCTTTGAGGAGGTGAGGGAGAAAAGCCAGGTTACATAGAAGTTTTGCAACAAAGGCAGGTAGTCTGAATGTGGAAAGTCTATTGTAGATTAAAGAAAACCAGATACCCAAGTTAAGGAATTTAGTGTTTTTTTTTTAATCTAGAGAAAGATGCAAGAGTCTGGGCTCACTGAAATCATTCCTCTGATATCCACTTCAGCTATCTGGGGCCAGTATCCTGCATTTTTCACATCCTGAGTTTCCTCAAGGCTCACCAGCTCACCTTCAGTGATGGCTTCTATTGATAATGACTGTGACTTCCTTCGTTTCCTGATATGGCAGGAAATATCTCAATTCTCATTCATCAGGAAAATCTACAATAACAAGAGATTCCTGTTGAATGAATCAACGCAGGGGTATGACAGGTGATTGACAAGTTTCTTATAATAGTCTAAAGAAACTAGTTAGTATTAGTATGAAGCTAGGAAGAATAATGAAACCTTACCAGCATTTATCAATCTACCTAATTTAGGGATGAAATCCTCATGGGGGGAAAAAAGCCATAAATAATTAGGCACTAATAGATCTTAGGGCTTCCCCAGTAGATCAGCAGTAAAGAATCCGCCTGCAATGCTGGAGCTGCAGGAGATGCAGGTTCGATCCCTGGATCGGGAAGATCCCTGGAGGAGGACATGGCAACCCACTCCAGTATTCTTGCCTGGAGAATCCCATGGACAGAGGAGCCTAGTGGGTTACAGTCCGTAGAGTCAGACATGACTGAAGCAGTGTAGCCCAATGCACACAATAGATCACAGGGTTCCACCAAAGACATTAACAGGAGCTGAAAACATATTAGTGCCATACAGACAAAGGGGGTGACATCAGATTTAAAACACCAGGTGAGAAAGCATTCACATTCCTGACTAAATGCCTCCGTAGGATGGCCTCACTCCCATAAACACATAGGCTTATAATGTCAGCTTTCTAAAGTTGCCTTCTCCTAATCTCATAGTTGACTCCTAGAGAGATTTTTCTGAATGGAAGAATTTGATCATTATTAAATCTCACAAGCTTGAAATTACTTGCTTTAGAGGAAACAATATTTCTGGTGACCAGTCAGCCCTGAAATTAAACAATTTAAAATGATGGTTAGAATTAGAGGCCAGGAAGCTAGTAAAAGGATTGTCTTAGATCTCAAAGGAAATATTAAGTGGAATTCACGATAGGACCCAGATAAGTGAATACTAAAGTGTGATCCACATATACCTCTTTCAAAGGAGCAAAAAAATGCCTGTGGCTCTTCTGATGGGAGCATCATAGAATGCAGCAAAATGCAGGAACTCTCGGTTCATCCCTGATTTGCATCGTAAATCCTTCTTAATCTTCCACAACATCTCTGCCAATTAGAACCATTTTCCTTTAATGGCATTTGACGTATGTGCTCTCAAATACCAGGCCAGGAGTAAGAAAATGATCCTTAAGCCAACTGCTTATAAAAATATAACACAGGAAATACTATATTTTATAATTTAAAAATATTAGTGTCCTCATGTGTATTAAGTACACAAGTGTATATTAATGTAATATTAGTATTAGTGTATTATAGGAAAAATATTAGTGTAATATTGGAAATGGAAATATTGAAGATGGTTAGATGATGTCACCAACTCGATGGACGCGAGTTGGTGATGGACAAGGAAGTCTGGCGTGCTGCAGTCCATGGGGTCACAGAGTCGGACATGACTGAGCGACTGAACTGAATATTGGAAAAACTGGGTGAAATAACATTTCTATTGACTTCAGGAAAGCATTAGTCAAGGAAATTTTTTCCATTTTAAAGCTTAAATTCCTGTATAAAGAACGCAATTGCCTTCCTCTTATTGGTGTTTTTCGAGAGATCCCATTTTACTTTTCCTGGGTCTAGAGGAAGATGACAAGTTAGATATGAAATCATAAACTACCTTCTTTCTAAATCTAAGAGTTAAATGGAGAGAGAGTGGTGGGGAAGCGCAGCCAAACTCAAACTAAGGAAGTACTGACCAAAGACCAAAATGGGCAGCGTTAATATCAACATTTCCCTTTAATGAATCCTGGGGAGCCCTCTACAACCAAGCCCCTGGATGGTGTCACATGCAAAGGAAACATAAACTGGATCTTAAGAGCACTTAAAAATATAGATTTTTTAAAAGGGAGCACCGAAGCAGGGGTTTTTACACATCTCAGCTCCCAAATAGCCTCCCAGAAATACCTTCAGGCACTGATGCCTCTCCCCTGTCACATTCATGCAGCTCCTATAGGCTCTTGTCTCCTGTCCCTTTTGCCTTCTCATCCAAGTGGCATGTCACCCTGGCATGCGTCCATGCTTTTTCCTGGGCCTGTAGTTCCCCCAAATGGGTCAAGTTCTCCCCACATGATGGCACCGATGGACACTGGGACTTTCAGTCCTTGCAAAGTCACCCTTGCAACTAACAATCCCATAAAGGACAGGATCTGCCTCTCCGCCACCTGTAGTACACTGCCTTCTTGCTTGGACTGTTTTCCTTGGGTGACACCCTAGGGAGCATCTTCCCCTCACACAGCAATGCTCCTGTTCTATCCCCTCCAGAAGCAAATGATGGAAAAGAGATCAGGAAGCAAAAATTGCAACAAAAAAAAAAAAAAAATTTATAAAGAAACTCCAAAAAATATGTGATAGTTGAGGGACAAGGATTAAATACCCCAACTGAAACAATACAGAATGTCCTTGTAGAACAGACACTCCTTTAGGCCACCTGGATGCAGAATGGCTGGGCAGAAAGTAGAAAAAGCTGTTATGTCATTGCTCTCCAGATGAAAGACAAGGGTGGGCTCAGGAGACAGGATTTTATACAAAGAAGGACAAGGTTTGTTCGTTCATGTTCTTAGCAGCATTATTCTCACAGCCAAAAGATGGAAGCAACCCAAGTATTCATCAACAAATGGAAGAATAAACAAAATGTGGTATATACAATAGTGAAATGTTATTCACTCTTAAAAAGGAAAGAAATCCTGATACATGCTATGATATACATGAACCCTGAAGATATGTTAAATGAAATAAGCCAATCACAAAAACAAAAATTCTGTACAATTCCACTTATATGAAGTACATACAGTGATCACATGCATAGAAACAGAAAGCAGAATTATGGTTACCATGGGCTGGGGAAGGGTGCAACAGAGAGATATTGTCTAAGGCAGCAGTCCCCCAGCTTTTTGGCCCGAGAGACCAGCTTTATGGAAGACAGTTTTTCACTGGACCAGGATTGAGGGTGATGGTTTGGGGATGATTCAAGCACAGTACATTTATTGCATACTTTATTTCTATTATTATTGCACTAATTCCACCTCATATCATCAGGCATTAGAGTCTGGAGTTTGGGGACCCCTGGGGCTAAGAGGTACAGAGTTTCCATTTTGCAGGATGAAAAGAGTTCTGGAGATGGGTTGCACCACAATGTGTAAACTACTGAACACGCCTGATGTGCACTTAGAAATGGTAAGATGGTAAATTTGATGTTGTGTGTATTTTACCACAATTCAACTTTTTTAAAACTGTCCTTAAAATTAAATTTGAGCTGGGGAATCAAAAGAATATGCATGCCGCGTGCTAAATCTCTTCAGTCATGTCCAACTCTTTGCAACCCTATGGACTGTAGCCCACCAGGCTCCTCTGTCCATGGGGTTTCTCCAGGCAAGAATACTGAAGCAGTCTGCCATGCCCTCCTCCAGAGGATCTTCCCAACCCAGGGATCGAACCTGCGTCTTTTACATCTCCTGCATTGACAGGAGGGTTCTTTACCCCTAGCGCCACCTGAGAAGCCCAAAAGAAGATGATGGTATGATGAATATATAGTCGCTGCACAGAAGGTGGAGGTAGAGAGACACAGGATGAGGCTGTTGTAAAAGCGCAGGGGAGTAGCATCCGAGGAACAGTTCCCAAGGTGTGAGAGGGAGGGCTCAGCCCTGGGCTGCCTTCCCATATGCCTGCCCAGCCATGAGAACAAGCCTCTGCTCCTCAAGGGGCTGGTATGTCTGAATCCTGGGTCGCACATACTGGCCCTGCTGACCCCAGAGTAACAGCAAAACATCAACACAGCCCCTACCTGTGAACCGTCACCCTGCCTGGAGAGCCAGGCAGCATGTGACTGTGACCCAGTCTCAGACAAGGGACCACAGGCTGTGGCTCCTTAATTCTCTTGCGATTGAGCTCTCACCAATCACGTGACCAGAGAGGCCCTTCCACTTGGACAGTTTCCAAATAAAAAGAGTTAAAAAAAAAAAAAAAAAGAAGAAGAAGAAGAAGAAAAGAAAACCATTCCAAACAATAGGCCATGCCAGTCCCCATGTCACCTCTGAACCTAAAGGAGGGCTGCTTACCTGAGGGCAGGTATATGCAGGAACTTCACTCTAAGGCCACTGCAAGTCTGGGCTGTGAGTTGGTCTAATAAATGGGACCTTGATATGAATAAGACTATGCTGTACAGAGAAAAACTCTCAGCGAATTCTCTTTGTTCCTAAATTTCACTTGCCTGTTGCAAAATGTGGAGTAAGGTTGCTGCACATCCCATTTCTAAGTCCTCACTTTCCTGTTTTCCATCTTTCCTTACTGTCTTCACTTTCATTCGGCCCATTCACCACAAGGCTGCCGAAGAAAGCTTTCTAGAATACAAGCTTTCCATTTTCCCCTCCTTAATGCTGCCTCAAAGGTTCCCCACCGGGCACGGGAACAGATCCAAGCTCTTCATGACTTGGCACTGCTCCCTGCTTTTGCCTGCAATTCTCATCTCAACCCAGTACACTCCCTTTGCTCCAGGATCACCTTGGACTAAAGTTTTCTCAGCCTCAAACACTCTCCCATCTTCATCAATGCCCCGTCATCCAGTCTAATATCACTCATAAATGCGTTTAGCCTAATGGCAGTCTGTACAGCCAAGCTGGGTCAGATTCCTCCAACTGCCCCCCTACTTTCTAACACCTATCATGCCCGAGCATTTATTCAAAGACTTGAACACAAGGTGGCAAAAATTATCTTTGCCATCAACAAAAGTTCTGATTATTCTGAACAAACAAGAATCAGTTGAGCAATTTTGATTTTTTCAGATGCTTTCAGTTGAGATGGTAAAAGAGCTAGAAAAAAAAATTTTTTAAGAACCACGTGATTATTCTGGGTCCAAAACCCCAGCATCTGGAGTCAGTCCGCAAGGTCCCCAGGGAGGCATCCTTGGTGACCCAGCAGAAAGTCATGTCCTCCCATGGCGTGGTATTCTGTTCTTCCTGTGGGCCAGTGAGTCTCCCTCGTGTTTTCAAGTGAATCCCACCTTTTGCTTAAGTAATCTAGAAACTGTTTTTGTTGTTTGTAACCAAAAGAGTCTTCATGGACACAGGGAGTTTCTAATTTAAGTCCACTTCAGCCACTGAGCCTAAGGATGAGAGAGAACTGGGAAATAAGACAGAAACAAGCTCTCCTCCCAAGTATGTTCCAGTTCCCGAGAAGTTACATAATATCTTGTGATATCATTCTGTGAGCCTCAATGTCCTCATCAGGAAAATGCTAAATGATTTACAATTTTCCAATGGTAAATTCTGACAGCCTAGGAATTTTTGAGAGTCCAGAATGAGCCAATACAAATGTTTGTTTAAAGTCCCTTGTACTGATCATTCTACCAGGAGCCTGTGACACTGGCATAGCTTAGTGTCAACCCCAGGATCCTGCCAGAAACATAGTGCAGTGAAGGAGCCCAGACACGCTCCTTTGTTTATTTGTAAACCAGAATGTCTGGGCTTCCTGGAGGCATGCCTCTGCCACTAGACACATGAAATAAGACACAAATCGAGCGGCAAAGACCTTGAAGAATAACATCGAACTTTAGTGGAGGTTTTTGAAGGAACTCAGACTTTATATTTTTGGCTCCAAAATCACTGCAGATGGTGACTGCAACCATGAAATTAAAAGACGCTTGCTCCTTGGAAGAAAAGCTATGACCAACCTAGACAGCATATTAAAAAGCAGAGACATTACTTTACCAACAAAAGTCTGTCTAACAAAAGAGATACAGATGTGTAGAGCGGACTTATGGACTCTGAGGGAGAAGGAGAGGGAGAGGGAGAGGGTGGGATGATTTGGGAGAATAGCATTGAAATATGTATACTATCATGTAAGAAATGAATTGCCAGTCTATGTTCAGTGCAGGATGCAGGATGCTTGGGGCTGGTGTATGGGGATGATCTGGAGGGATGAAGTGGGGTGGGAGGTGGGAGGGGGTTCATGTTTGGGAGTTCGTGTAAAAAAATAAATAAATACAAAAAAAAAAAAAGTCTGTCTAGTCAAGCTATTTTCCAGTAGTCATGTATGGATGTGAGAGCTGGACTATAAAGATAGCTGAGTGCCCAAGAATTGATGCTTTTGAACTGTGTTGTTGGGGAAGACTCTTGAGAGTCCCTTGGACTGCAAGGAGATCCAACCGGTCCATCCTAAAAGAAATCAGTTCTGAATATTCATTGGAAGGACTGAGGATGAGGCTGAAGCTCGAATCCTTTGGCCACCTGATGTGAAGAGTTGACTCATTGGAAAAGACCCTGATGCTGGGAAAGATTGAGGGCTGGAGAAGAAGGGGATGACAGAGGATGAGATGGTTGGATGGCATTACCGACTCAATGGACATGACTTTGGGTAAACTCTGGGAGTTGGTGATGGACAGGGAGGCCTGGCAGGCTGTGATTCATGGGGTTGCAAACAGTTGGACACGACTGAGAGACTGAACTGAACTGAAGAGGACTGGGCCTCCCATAAAACACACAGCACGATTTCTTTGCAAATCCTTTTTGAACATATTCCTCTTTCCCCAAATGTGATAGAACAGCGTGACTACTGCTCCTCTTTCTGTCCACACAGCACCTTCACTCCCAAGTGGCCCCCAGTCTCTTCCCTTCTGTGTGATGACCTCCATCATCCACCCATTCCGGGGGCCCCCTCTAAATCCTGACTTGTTGCTCTGATGTTCTTGCAAGATGAAGCTTCCCAAAATTTTGGCAGAGGGATTGCACCTTCATTCAATAAATATCCCTATAACTGGGAGGAAGGGTCCCTCAGAGAATATTCAAGGTACATTTCACATTCAGATTCCAGCTCCAGCCCATACATCCAGCTCTAAAGTTTAATGATGAAAAAAAATTAATTCTTTTTTTTTTTATTTTTATTTTTACTTTACTTTAATTTTTATTTTACTTAACAGTACTGTATTGGTTTTGGCATATATCCGTCATGGGTGTAACCTTAGTCCAGTTTGCCATTAAAAGTGGCCTCATGTGACCCAGGCTGCATGTGACCCCAGCTGGGCTGCTGGCATCAAGGCCTTGGCCCAAGAGCGCAGCTGCCTCACACAGAGGTCCACCGAGGCCAGGGAGGGGGGAGGCCACCCCCATTCCCTGAGGTGCTGGACTATCTGGTGGGCCGTCCTTGGCCACCAGGGCGTAGGCACTGCTGATCCCTTCTGGACACAGATCTAAGGACACTACTGACCGGGTGGCCTCAGCCTGGCTTGTGTCTGACTGATGGGGGCAGGGGAGAGGGAAGGCTTAGCAGCTGTGGAGGAACTGCTGGAAGACGGCCTCATAGGCAGCAAATCAGCTTCCTCAGGAGGATTCCAGTTAAATCATCCCATAAAGCCCTTGATCTGAGGAAGACACAGGGCTCATGAAATTGAGCGATCAGGGTTACTCTCTCCAGAGAGACAGCTGAGTTCTTTCAAACCGAATTGACAGACTTGGTGTAAAGTGACCTACAGCGCTATCTGGGGGTGGCATGGAGGGCGGGGGTTGACACTGACAAGCCACCATTATCTCATGCCTCTTAACCAGCCTCTCCCCTCTTCTGCCCTCTCCTCTCTTCTCCATTCTCCACACTTTGAGACAAAATAAAAATGATCGTGTCACTGCTCTGATCAAGCCCCTAAGCCTCTTCTCATGTACAGCCTTTGCCTTGTGAGTGGATGGGGCCACAAGAGGAAGAACACATGTGGAAAGGAGAGCACTGGGCAAGAGGAAGCTTGCACAGACACACCTGAAGTGCTAGGTAAAGCATGACCAAGCCCTAAAGAAGACAGAGGAAGGACATTCAGGTGTCCACAAAACCCAGAGAGTAGGGTCAAAGACACAGGATGGTTTCCAGAAGGCGGCAGGGTGCAGCCGAGAGACTCAGTGCAGCCGAGAGACTCAGCATGGTGTGGACTCAGAGTGTGTAGTGGAGTGATTTTGGCAAGGCCAGTGCCAGAAGCGTAGGACCCAGACTGTGAGGATTTTGCAAAAAGGAAGGGACTTCTGGAGCTGTAGGCAATTCCTTAGAAGCTTGGTGGAGACGAGCAAAAGTAAGATGACAAAAGAAAGGAGAAGATGAAAAAGACCGGAGCATTTTTATAAGCTGAGTTGGAACAAACCAGCAAGACAGAGATGGGATATCAGTGACAGAAAGGGGGTGACAGATGGGTGGAAGCCCTGAAAGGCTGGCATTGATGGATGAGCAAGTGTTATTCCCACTGCTGGGCACAGTGTCAGGCACCCGGCAGGTGATTGATAAGTACTGAATGAATGAATGCATGATGACCAAGTAAACAAAGGGAGAGACAGAGTAATAGAGAATGGTTTTGAGAAAGACTGTCATGGACTGGAAAGAAGGCAGAATGGGTACAGATATAAATAAATTGTTATGGATTAAAACTAGCATTGCAGCAAAATATTTCACTTTAAAAAAAATTTTTTTTTTTTTTGTACTGGGGTGTAACCGATTAGCTAACAATGTTCTGATAGTTTCAGGTGAACAGCGAAGGGACTGAGCCACACATATACATAAATCCCCCAACTCTCCTCCTCTCCTGGCTGCCACATAACACTGAGCAGAGTTCCCTGTGCTGTACAGTAGGACCTTGTTGGTTACCCATTTTACACAGCAGTCTGTAAATGTCCATCCCCAATTCCCTAACTTATCTGTTTTTCCCATCCTTCCCCCCAGCCATCATAAGTAAAAGATTTCACTTTGAATGAACATTTACCTAAGTAGCTATTTGGAGAGAGTGTGTGCTGAGAGGTCGAGGCACTTGTCACACAGGGACCCCAAGTGAAGACCCTCCTCCCTGAATTTTTCCAGGCAGGCCCCTTGGCTGCCATGGATGAGGCCAAACAACCCAGAAGATGCTATGACATGGGGAAAGCTGGTGATAGAGTCATGAAGACATAGTTTATAATGCTGTTTAAAACTTTTGCTCATTTGACCTTGGGAAAATCTAACCTCTCTGTACCTGAGTTTGTTACTTGCAGAACAGTGCTAAATATCCTTCAGTTTCAGTCATGGGATGTTGTGAGAACAAGTATAATGTGTCTAGCACTGCACCTACCACAGAAGTGTTCAAAAACTGAAGAGGATGCTGTTGTTTTCTGTATTGATGTTGTTTTTCAGCCAAGAAGCAAGCCCTCCTGTGTCTAAATATTTTATTTAGCAGAAACCTGAAAAACGTTTATAAGTGGCTGTCTTGATTACACTTGCACAGCATCCCATCAGCAAATTGACAAGCCAGCCAGTGACTTACAGAAACCACCAGCAGTGCACAAAGTACTCCCATGCCTGATACACAGTCGAGAGAACTGAAGGGTCCCAAGTCCAGGCTTCACAGCAAAGGCAGACAAGCTGGTGAAACAGACAGTCAAGCAAATGAAACAACCAGAGAAGGGGGTCAATCAGAGTGGATGTGGGGCTGCTAACTGAGCAGCGCATCCCATCCTACCAGACAGCTCCATCCATACGGGGATTCGGATTAATCCAAGATGGGGCAACCAGGAACAGAGTGCTGGGGGAGGCCTGAACCAAAGGCCCAAGGGATTTGCTGAAGTCACATGAGGACAGGATTTGGTGTATAAGCTGCAGAACAGGAGCAAAACAGAGAGGAATCAAAGTCAAGAGTCAGGGCAGAGGCAGAAGAAGAGATGACTGGAAGCAAAGCAGGGGAAGCCAGATGATTGCAGAAAACCATGATCTCTCAGGGTCTCAGGTTTGCCCCGGTTAGTGTTTACGCACTATCATGAAGGGTCTGGACGGATACCAGAGGCCACTCACTACTCATAGAAACCACACGCTTTGCATCTCAGCTCAATTCAACTTTTCTTCTGCTAATTCATTTTCGTTCTTTTTTTATTAATATTAATTTTCTGGCATTTGTTCTGAATGTACAAGTTAAAGTCATTTGGGGCAGCAGTCGGGGCATGAATGGATATACCGCCGGTCTTTTAACTCTGTCACATTAGATGAATATATCTTTGTAAACTACATTAGAACCTTCTAAAAGGGACTTCCCTGGTGGTCCAGTGGTTAAGACTTAATTCTCTTAGTGCAAAGGGTTCGATCCCTGGTTGGAGAGCTAAGATCCCACAAGCCTTGAGGACAAAAAAAAACAAAACATGAAACAGAACAATAGGGTAACAAATTCAACAAAAAGACTTTTAAAACGGTCCATCTAAAAAAACCCTCCTAAAGTGAGTCAAAGTACATTTTAAAATATTTACTTTTGAAGTGTATAGCTCTGCATACTTAACAATGTATTTTACGTGAGAATTCAAAAAGAAAATACCAATGTATTTTCCTCAAGTAATTTATCCCTATCTTCTTGTTTCTCTCATCTCTATTCCAGAGTCCTGACTGAAGTGGTAGCTGGGGTTAGAACATGTTTGGGGAACTAATCTCTTTTAACTCTCTGTAAGTGACCTCAGTTTTGTTTGTTTTTTTTTCCTGGAATAAGGTAGAGTATTAGTAACCAAACAAATTAGTGCAGTCTGTTTCTAGAGTAACAATAGATACTGTTTACTAAGTACCGGATATTCACTGGGGACTGTGCCCAAGGACTCTTCATATTTTATTTCATGTAACCCTCATGATAGCGAAATTGGGTGGTTTCCCCACTTTACTGATGGGGAAACTGAAGATGGAAGAAGCTATACAGATCACTCAGCTAGATCTGAATCTTAGTGTACCAGACACCTGAATCCTGGCTTTTTCCTCTAAAATGCACACATATATAAAAATGTGTGCACCGGTATACACAAACACCCCACAGAACACCAAAAAAGTGGGAAGAGCTAGAATGTGCCACTGAATTCAACCTATCATCCTGATTTCTCCAGCAATGTCCCAAAGGTCAAAGTCTCCCTCCCGGAACGCAAACGTAGCAAAGCCGGCTTTCCACGGCTTTGTGGTCCATCTCAAGGTCATCTCCAACTCAGATTCACCAATTCACTGAATTGCGTCTCTTTTTGAGAATTCAAAGGCACAAGCAATGAACATCTGTAGAGCCCTCACACACACTTCATGCCTCAGAAAAAGTGGTGGTCATATCCCAGAACTTCTCTGACTTCAGCTTCATGGAAGTTAGGCGCCAGCTTACCACTGGGATGCCCTGAGAAAATGAACTTATCTACCACCTTCTCTGATAATGCTTGATTCTCAAAGTTGTCTACAGGCTTACAGAGATGGACTATGACCTCACTATGACCCTGAAAGCTTGGATGAGCATAACAGAGAGCAGAGTCTGCTTTCATTCCTGCGAACAGAACAGACGGGTCTGGAGCAGAGCTCTAAAGAGCCTGTGTTCCCCTCTGACCTAGAATTCACTGCTCAGGATTCTCCCAGGTTAAGAGGGCTAAAGGCTCTTAGATCTTCATGTGTGCACATGCACAGGCTCAGACGTGTCCAACTCTTTGCCACCCCATGGACTGCAGCCCACCAGGCTTCTCTGCCCATGGGATTCTCCAGGCAAAAATACCAGAATGGGTTGCCATGCCTTTCTCCAGGGAATCTTCCTGATCCAGAGATGGAACCCACGTCTGTTATGTCTTCTGCACTGGCAGGCGGATTCTTTTCCACTAGTGCCACCTGGGAAGCCCTGCATCTTCATGAGGCCTCTCTAAAAACCAAAGTGCTCTTAGAAGGAAAGGAGATGAGAGTACATGGAAATTTATCCCCACCCCCAGAAACTTCTAATCCTAGCTTCTAGTTTTGACTAATCTGCTGTGAGAAAGGGATAAGTGACAGGGATGGGCAGTGTAAGAGGTGAGAAGGTAAGAAAGAGTTGGAAAAGACAGGCTGTGCCCAGAGCCAGCCCTACCCTCCACCCTCCTTTGCATCCACACGTGCAGGAGAAGCTATGAATCTCTGACACACTGTGCACTTGCTGTGAGGGTCTTGACTCAGATGTACGCTTATTGGCCCCAAAGCAGTCATTCATTCACGGAACCATTTAAATGTTTCATTCACTCATTAGACAAATATCCACTGAAGGCTTATTATCTGCCTTTAAAAACCCAGCTAATGGAGAGACACTTATATACACATTTTATATTACCATGGGAGTAAATATAGCAAGATATAGATAGATGATGGATGGATGAATGGATGGATGGAGAGATCAGAGGGAAAAGGTGAGAAATTAACTGGGAACATTAAGTTTAGTTGTTTTATTTTTAAGGGAAGAGGAGAAGAAATTGTTGAGCTGATTCATGAAGGATGAACAGGAATGAGCAGGAAGCAAAGCTTTCCAGAGAGACAGAGCAGTGTAAGCAAAAACAGGAAAAGCTGAAAACCCAGCTGTGCATGTGTATGTGTGAGTATGAACAATGCCACTTTCAGTCTTGCTGGTCAGTGACGTCTAAGGGGCAGAGAAGAGGTGGGGCAGCAGTGGCAGAGCTGGGCTGGTTCACAGAGGTCGCGTGAGCTGAGCGGTGGAGTCAGGACTTCACCCTTAGACAGTGAGCACAACCGAGGGGCTGGGAGCAGCAGCGACACGATCAGAGAGAGGCTAGGCTGGGTTAGGGGAGTCAAAGAAAACTCACTGGAGAAGGGAGGTCGCTTGCCTGAGTCTCACTGACTAACAGGAAGGATCAGCAATTATTCAAACACTCTGAGTAACTGTGGCCACATCACCATTTTCCTCAAAACAAAGAAATTTTTTTCTTAACTCTGCATTGCGGGTGTAGATAAGCAAAGGTCTTGTCATTTTTCACTATGATTTTGATCAAAATTCTGACCTCTACATCTGCAGGTAATAAGTACTCATGCTCTAGAAAAGGAAAGAAAAAGTCAATAAGCAACTGCCAGAAGGTTCGTAGAGGTTGCATAGGGCACATAGCAAACAAACAAATGAGCCGTGATTGGAGCTCAGGTCTGACCCCGAGTGCAAAGCCCTGTATGATTGAACACCTAGCCTCAGCTGTGACGCTATGCAAGATATTCACCCTTTTTTCATTCTCCAATTTCTTCTGCTTAGTGTAATAGCTCCTCTTTCATACTTCTATACCCGCCGCAGCTCACAATGACTTTCCCCTCCAAGAGGCCCTTTATATTTATGGTCAAACTATACAATCCCTCTATATTACTCAGACGTTGTTTCATGTCTGTTCTTCATACCCACACAATGAAATTCTAGAGTCTTCTTAGGAGTCTAGGGACCTGTTAGGAGACAATTCACGCTCACAAGATGAGAAGAAACCCAAGAGACCCATGGATTGCCTTCATTCTAAACTACCTTTTCAAGGATGTTTGTAGAACAAACAGCCTCAGACAATGGAAGGAGTGTCTCCAGGTGGAGCCTGGAAACAAAAGGTAAGTTTGCCAACTGTGCAGTATAATAAAGTTAACACCACCCTCTGGGGCAAAGGGTGGAAATGCTTACTTCCCAATATAAGACATCTGAGATCCCTCAGCTCTAGTGTCTTCTTCAGGCCCACTTTGCATCACCTAAGAAAACGGGCTTGGAAACAGGAGTCAATGCTGACACTCTGATGACTGTTTTTGTCGTTATTAATGAACTGCCCATTGTCTCTGAGCCCGGAATCCTGTGTTCTCCACCAGCATCTGTGAATCTATGGCAGACAGACTCAGGACCAAGCAAGCAGGGTAAAATTTCAGATTCTACACAGGTCGTATCTAATGATCCTCCAGGCTTCTCCCCCTCAAATGAAGAAAATCCTCATCACAGAGCAGGATCTCCATAAAAACAGTCATGACAAGAAAAGCAGCAACCGATTTTCAACATTCAGATTTGGAAGTCACACTTTCACTCAAGGTTAAAAACTCAGCCTTTCGAGATAGTCAAAATCTCATCAATCAAATTTCTGAACAACCATTAATTGTGTGACTTAAATTAGTATTGAGTCAGTAAATTGTGGGGCTTCCCTGGTGATTCAGATGGTAAAGAATCTGCCTGTAATGCAAGAGACTCCGCTTTGATCCCTGGGTGAGGAAGATTCCCTGGAGAAGGGAATGGCTACCCACTCCAGTATTCTTGCCTGGACAATCCCATGAAAAGAATAACCTGGGGGGCATAGGGTTGCAAAAGAATCAAACATGACTGAGTGACTAACACCTTCTTTTCAATATATTGTAACGGTTGAGAACATGAATTCTGAGGTCAAACCAATTGCCTTGGTTCAAATTCTAGCTTCCATATTGGCAGCTGGGTGACTTAGGGTGGGTTTCATAACCCCTCTGTTCTTTAGTTTTCTTAATGGCAAAATGAGGGTAAAGGCAGTAACTTACTTCATGGGGTTGTTGTAAGGATTAAATGAGTGTATTTATATAAAGCACTCAAACTAATGCCAAGGGCACATGTAATATTATTACTGTACAGCTGCCACTTCAAATGCAACTGCACATCCCAAAGGTACCAAAATTACTTTAAAAATTCCAGCTTTATTAGATCTGCCGATTGCAGACGATTTCCTGAGATGGACTGAAGAATTTAACTATCATAAATGAAGGAGGCTTGTCCTAGGACAAAGCTGTGCGGCTCCATTGTAAAAGTCTGGTACTCAGTGAAGGATGGAAACCTTTGCCAAAATTTTTATGGGCCATGGTGATGACTGCCATCACTCAAATACTGTTCATGAGGCAGTTATTTTGGGCCCATGTTGTTTTTAGAATCCCTTATTGTTTGACAAGGCAACACTGAACTCACAAACCTCAGCTAGTCTGTAGCTGCTCAAGGAAGTTCCTGTGGTTCAGGGATCTCCTGATTCAGAATGCACATGATCATCAGGGGAAGATAAAAAGGTCAGTATCAGCAATCAGTCAGCGGTGGAAGAGGTTGCTCTTGACCTCAGAGCACTAAGGGCATTTAATATCATTCTGAGGAGCCAACGCAAATTTATCAGGCAAAGGATGAGGTGACGAGCAAGAAGATGGTAAGTCTGAATCATCTGGCTTACTGTCCACATTATTCAGATTCACTAAATATATGCCAAGGCTTCAGTTCTTCTTATCTAGAAAGCTTAGCCAAGAGTGCAATACTGGTTAATGGAAAGAAGAGGAAAATAATGTTTATTGAGCCCCCACTATGCATCTTTGGGCTTCCCTTGTGGCTCAGCTGGTAAAGAATCTGCCTGCAAAGGGGGAGACCTGGGTTTGATCCCTGCATTGGGAAGATCTCCTGGAGAAGGGAAAGGCTACCCACTCTAGTATTCTTGCCTGGAGAATTTCATGGACTGTATAGTCTTTGGGGTCACAAAGAGTCGGACACGGCTGAGCAACTTTCACTTTCATTTCTTTTCATGCATCTTTAACGTGCATTATCTGAACCTTGTGAAATGGCCTGGATTAGCCCCTTTTGACTAGTTGAGAAAACAGAGGTCTTCAGAGAGGTTCAATAACCTAACCACGATCAGAGAAGTAAGTGATGAAGCCAGACCTTCAATAAGGTCCCTACTCCAAGGCTTGTGCTCTCTCTCTTCTTTTTTTTTTTTTTTGGCTGTGTCACATGGCATGTGGGATCTTAGTTCCCCAACCAGGGATCCAACTTGTGCTCCCAGCAGTGGAAGCTCAGAGTCTTAACCACAGGACCACCAGGGAAGTCCCTCCAAGGCGTGTACTCTGTTCCTGCTCTCCCTCAGGCATCTCAGCTCAGTTGCCCATTCCATTACACCATGAGCTTCCTGGAAGCAGGATCTGTGTCCTTTTCACATGTATATCAGAATATATAGACATATGTATTAAATAAATATATATTAACATAGAGCCCTTAATAAACTTACATTGAACAAATGAAATTGTAAATCGGGAAAAATCATAATAAGTAATCTGGATCCTTGAAAGCAATCACACAGAATAAGCACTCGAGTGAGTGAGTGAGTACTCAGTCACAGCCAACTCTTTTGTGACCCTATGGACTACAGCCCACCAGGCTCCTCTGTCCATGGAATTTTCCAGACAAGAATACTGGAGTGGGTTGTCATTCCCTTTTCCAGGGAACTTCCCAACCCAGGGATCAAAACTGTGTCTCTGCATCTCCTGTGCTGGCAGGTGGATTCTTTCCCGCTGAGCTACCTGAAAAGCCCTAAGAACTCTAAGGTCCTCTTACAACAACCTAAGAAGCTACCACAAGCAACTACCGAACTCCACAAAGCCCCGTGACCACCAAGAGCAGCTGGGACTGCTGGTTATAACTGCTAGTTATACTGGGGGTCCCAAGAATATGCAAGGGGAAGGGTGGTCCATTCAAAACCCTACTACTTATCATGCATTTTCTTAGGTTTGACCCTGGGCTCCCACCGTTAGCTGATAACTCTTGCTATGAAACCTGAAATGAAGTCTAATTGGTCCTACATCAATCAGCTGAGCTCATGGATTTTAACAGCCAGAAATGTCATTTCTCCCTGCAGAACTTTCAGGGGATTGGGCTGATCCCTGGCTGGTTGGGGTTTGGGGTTTTCCTAAGAGGCCAGCTGGGGGTAGATTCACATTAAAAATCATTTGAAATGAAGAGACAAATATACAGAGGGTATGAGGGTAAATTATGTGAGGAACAGAGAAATCACTTGCCAAGATCCACATTACTTTGCCAACAAAGGTCTGTCTAGTCAAGCCTATGGTTTTTTCCAGTGGTCATGTATGGATGTGAGAGTTGGACTATAAAGAAAGCTAGGCACTGAAGAATTGATGCTTTTATACTGTGATGTTGGAGAAGACTCTTGAGAGTCCTTTGGACTGCAAGGAGATCAAACCAGTCCATCCTAAAGGAAATCAGTCCTGAATGTTCACTGGAAAGACTGATGTTAAAGCTGAAACTCCAATACTTTGGCCACCTGATGTGAAGAACTGACTCATTGGAAAAGACCCTGATGCTGGGAAAGATTGAAGGCAGGAGGAGAAGGGGATGACAGAGGATGAGATGGTTGGGTGGCATCACCGACTCAATGGACATGAGTTTGAGTCAACTGGGAGTTGGTGATGGACAGGGAGGCCTGGTGTGCTGCAGTCCATGAGGTTGTAAAGAGTCGGACATGACTGAGTGACTGAACTGAACTGAACTGATCGGAAGATGATAAACAAAAGCGAAACCTGAGAGTCAAGAGCCAGATCACACCCAGATCCATTGGAAGCTGGAAGGGACCAGTGAAGAGGGCCTGAGTCTATTGCTGCGAACAAGAGGGTCTGGGTTGATGGCTGTAAACTTGTAGTTCACTTTCATGAGCTAGGCAACTGGGTTGGCCAGGAAACAAAAGGTATAGAAACAGTGAACCACTCTTGCCCCTATCCTAACAGAGCCAACCCCCTTGAGAACCTGAAAAGCATTCAAATGTCCTGGTCTTTGCAGATCCCAGCCCCTAGCATGGCAGTGAAATGTATCTGAGATGGTTCTGAAAGCTCTCTTGCTGGGCAATGGCAGGGATAAAGATGAATACTGTAAGTGAGCTGACCTTCCATGATCCATCTTCTCTATATCACCAAGGACTCTACACTATGACTCTTCCCTTGCTTCTGGAATCTGCTGGGATTGATCCAGGGAAGAATGGGCCAAGAGTCTGATCTGGGTCCTTGCACTTAATTCAGTCCACAATCAGAACTGCACATCCTAGAATCATTACCATCCATGGAGAGAATCCCATGCAGCAATAACTCTGCTGACAGAATTTATGAATCCATCATTAGTTCTTCAGAAACAATAAGGCTGTTTCTTGCCAGTACTCAGGGATCAAAGTATGTGCTGTGCATGCTGACAAACATCTTTTACAGTTTATAAATACCACAGCACGTGCTCCCTACTCCAATGGGAATAGATCCGGTTTGCCTACTGCAGACAAGGCACAATTTCATCAGATAATTGCTACTGGAAAAAGAGCTCTCTGTGTGCTTCATACATCTGGCCTTACAGCACCGTGGAACTTCACAATAAAATGTATACTCACATTGGTAGCTTGCAGGATTCATTTGAAAAGAAAACTGTGTTCAAATAAAGCTACGCAAAGCTTCAGGAGCCATGTTCATTGATTTTTTTTTTTTAATGAAGCAGTAAAGTCCATCATAGATAGACACCATGTGTAGTTGCTTCTCTCCCTTGCTTATAAAAAGGCCTCATGATAGCTTCTTACTATGCAGTGTTTGTGGAACATGTGTGAAGCACTTTACATCCTCACAACCATGACCTTGTTCCCTTTTCATACATTAAGATAATGAGGCTTAGAGAGGTGAAGTGGCTTCCCAAGTCCATTCAGAAAGAAATCACCAGATCTGGATGTGAACAAAGGGTATTCTGACTCCAGGTCCAGTGCTTTTTTTCTGTCTTCAAATTCATTACATCTCAGTGACATTTTCTGTTTTCCAAAAGCCCTTACTATCTACTTAAAAGTTGACCTAACATTAAATGTGATTCTTCTGTTTCAGATTTATATTTCTTGATTTTGTATTAGCTCCAGTGTCTTTTCACATACTACTACTTCATAAATAATTTTTCTGCTGACATCTGTAAATGTCTTACAGGTGTCAGTAGAAATTGTGTTTGATTTCATTAATGTACTACATCAGACAGAAAATACCAGGTCCTGCCTGGGTACCACTTGAGATAAATCAAAAGATGCCTTGCACAAAAATAACATGGAAGACCATTTACTGGGTGTATCCTATTTGCCAGGCACTGCACCAGAAAGTTTATATTGACTAGCCAATTTAATCCTTATACTATCTCTCTGAGAAGATCGGTATCAACCCCATGCATTGGTGAAAAGATGAGACTCAAGAGAGGTTAAAGAGCTTGTCTATGATTACAGACCAGGCTAGGATTAGAGCTCAAGATTATCAGATGCCAAAACCCATGTTCTTATCCAATGTTCCTTTCTTCCAACCAATAAGATTATTTACATTAGCATACGGTTGAAATGAAGGCTTCTTGGACTTCCCTGGTAGAGCAGTGGATAACGAAGTCCACCTGCCAATGCAGGGGATGTAGGTTCAATCCCTGGTCTGGGAAGATTACACATGCCATGGAGCAAATAAGCCTCTGCACCATAATAACTGAGTCCGTGCTCTAGAGCCCACCAGCTGCAACTGCTGAAGTCCTTGTGCCTAGACTCTGTGCTCCACAAGAAAAGCCACCACAATGAGAAGCTCATGCACCGCAAGGAAGAGAAGCCTCTGGGGCCACAACTTGAGCACGTCTGAGCAAACAAACTAAGAACCAGCGCAGCCATAAATAAATAAATAAAATGAAAACTTCTTAGTAACGGTGCAATTTCTGGTACAGTAGGCTGAAACGGGCCCTGGAAGATATCCAGGGCCTCACTCCTGGCAGCTGGAACCTTACTGGGAAAGGTACTTCCAGCACATGGGGAGATTACCCTGAATTATCTGAGTGGATTCTAACAGCAATCACAAAGTGAAAGTCGCTCAACTGTGTCCGACTATTTGTGACCCCATGGACTATATGGAATTCTCCAGGCCAGAATACCAGAGTGGGTAGCCTTTCCCTTCTCCAAGGGATCTTCCCAAACCAGGGACCGAATCCAGGTCTCCCGCATTGCAGGCAGATTCTTCACCAGCTGAGCCACAGGGGAAGCTCTGTAATCACAGCGTCCTTATAAAAGGGAGGCAGAGAGAAGTGTGACACAGAAGAGGAGGCAATGTGATCACACTGGCAGAGACCGGAGTGGTGCACCCACAAGCTGAGGGATGCAGGTGGCCATCAGAGGCTGGAGGATGCACAGAATTGATCCCCACTTCCCCAAACCCAGGGCCTCCAGAAGCAGCAGCTCGGCCAGCACCTCAATTTTAGCCTCTTTTAGACTCAGTTCAAATTTCCGGCCTCCAGAACTGGGACAGAATCAATTTCTATTGTTTTAAGTCACCCAGTTGGTGATGATTTGTCACAGCAGCCTGAGGAAACTATCACTCTTGGGAAAGTAGTTTAAGCGCTCTACTAAAATATCTTCCTTCATTTGACTGTTGTTCAAATTGAGTAACACCTAATAAATATTTTATCTTCTTCTCTTACCTTCCTGGAAAAAACTGAGTTAAGTTTTCAAAACTGGGATTCTTTAGAGAACTCAGGATGAGTTTAGAGGTTTTTAAGAAGAGAACTCAGGACGGAAACTGAATAACTCAGACACAGACATTCCTTCTTCAGGGGCAGCTGCAGTTGGTTCCACTTTAGGGAGAGTGAAACAAGGATGAAAAAACTTGAAACTGCTGTTGACAAGTGTTGAACATGTTAGTTGATCACTCTTTTGTGACCCCATGGACTGTAGCCTGCCAGGCTCCTCTGTCCACGGGATTTCCCAGGCAACAATACTCGAGTGGGTAGCCACGCCCCTCTCGAGGGGATTTTCTTAACCAAGGAATCAAGCTCAGGTCTCCATTACAGGCAGATTCTTTACCATCTGAGCCACCATGTTGGCAACATTTAGCTATAAGCTGTAACATCAAATGTAAGCTGTAATGTGTGTTCTCAGCTATAAGCTGAGCCTATGGAGATTTTCAAATCTGGAGGAAATAGTTGTGTCTCGGGTCTAAGACAGAAATCACTGCTTGCAGGTCTAAGCAGAAATCACTTCAATTACTTCTTGAGGCTCCTTGCTTTCCTGTGACTCTTTTAGCCTTTATTTGTAGAAATTCTTACCTGAACCAGGTGTTCAAAGATGCCAGGAAACTGGAAAGTAAAGGCTCTACAGCATCTTCTAAGACTATCATTCAGAGTACTGAGAAGTTATTTTTAAGTTTTCTAATGGCACTGCAATTGTGTTTAGAAAAAATTTATTCTTTAAAATATGCCGATATACTTATGGATTCAATGATATGACTGACAATTGCTTCAAAATAACCTGAGGAGGAAAGGAAGTGAGTTGAGGAAGAGAAAATGTTTCGATAATAGCAGAAGCTGAATAGCAAGCTCATAATGCAGGCGACCCGGGTTCGATTCCCAGGTCAGGAAGATCCCCTGGAGAAGGAAAGGGCAACCCACTCCAGCATTCTTGCCCGGAGAACCCCATGGACAGAGGAGCCTGGCAGGCTACAGTCCATGGGGTCGCAAGAGTCGGACACGACTTAGCGACTAAACCACTACTACTATAGCTACATGATGGGCTTCCCAGGTGACCCGGNATTCCCAGGTCAGGAAGATCCCCTGGAGAAGGAAAGGGCAACCCACTCCAGCATTCTTGCCCGGAGAACCCCATGGACAGAGGAGCCTGGCAGGCTACAGTCCATGGGGTCGCAAGAGTCGGACACGACTTAGCGACTAAACCACTACTACTATAGCTACATGATGGGCTTCCCAGGTGAGCCGGGCATGCACTCAGTCATGTCCGACTCTTTGTAACCCCATGGACTATAGCCCACCGGGCTTCTCTGTCCCTGGGATTCTCCAGACAAGAATACTGGCGTATTCATGCCCTCCTCCAGGGGATCTTCCTGACCCAGGGATCGAACCCCTGTCTCCTGCATTAGCAGGCAGGTTCTTTATCACTAACACTGTGTGAGAAGCCCCTCTTGATGCCCACTTCTTCCTTAAACTAGACATACAGATGGGACCAGCCACAGAGTTTGCCTAAGAACTTGAGAAATTCCTTTTTGCTAACACAAGGCAAACCTTTAACCTTAAATTGGACCATATTGAAACTGCTATCATTCTAGGTCAAAATAATAGCATGAATAATCCCTTTCTGGACGTTAGAAAACCTTCTTCAATAACATCAATCAATCTCTACAAAATAAAACAGGGGTCTCAGAGCATGGAAGTCCCAAGGCAATGGCTCATCTTGATCCTCTAGACAGGGACAATACCAAGTGCCCCTAAAACTCTAAGTTAAATATCAGATCAACACAGGAGGATGAGCTCAGGCACATACAAAAGCAACTGTGACCAAATATTGCTGGCAACAGCAAACCAACCAAAGAGAGGAAAAGCAAGCAAAGACACAAAGTCCACCTATATGGGCATTGCTAAAGCCCCACAGTAAAAAAAAGGGGGATCATTACAACTAAAGGCAGAAGATCCTTTAACTAAAGAGGGGTGGTCAGCAGGGGCGGGGAAAGAAGCCCTGAAGGCAGAGATTAGCCATGTCTGTGACTGGGACCTGTCCTCAATCAATGAAGTTTTTATCCCTAAGACTGAACCAAACTCACCACGATCTGAGACCAATGATCTCCAACAGAGGATGTCACCTCCTCCAGGAAGCCTTCCTTCTCTCTTTCTCGCTCTCTCTCTCTCTCTCTCTCTCACACACACACACGCAAGTCAATGGATTTATCCATCTCTCATCAGCCTTTTAAAAACTCCCTGAGGGCAATGCCTGTGTCTCATTCTTATATTCTCAGTGCCTGCCCTGAGCACACACCCCAGTAAGCACTCAGGTCGTGCTGAGTGGAGACACAAGAAACTAAAACTATTTCCAAAGGGGAAGGACTGGCAAGGAGGAGACCATGCCTGGTGGGATAGGTCCTTGGGTGCTCCAAGGACCTTCCAAAGCAACATAGAAACTGCAGTTGAGAATGATACAACAAATCCAAGGAAATGGAGGAAGGGTAGGGACAAGAGTTTGAAAGAACAAGAAGACAAAATCCTGCAAGGTTATCTGGTCCCACCCGAACAAATGACCCCAGTGGCTGGGACTGATCGAGAGAAGCCATGCTGGTTAGGGCCAGTTGCCTGGCTTCCTCCTCTGCCCTCAGCACCCACTCCACCTCCCGAATCCCATGCAGTGGGCATTCAGCCACTCACTCAGCTCCTCGCTCAAGAAGGAACCCGCTTCTCACCACGTGGGGATGACCAACAGGTGACCTGCGTGCATCGCAGGAAAGCCCAGAGAGGCATAAACCCAAGAAGAGTCTGCAGCTCTGTTGCTAGAGCCTTAACGATGCGGCACAAACTTCAACTGAAGAGCATGGCAGGGACTGAAGTGAGGCTCTGGGAGAGAGTTCCTGCTGGCAAGGCCCACCACTCACCCCACACGCCATCACGTGCTCTGGCCAGCCATCCCTAGGAATGAACACTTGATACCGGTGGAGATGGCTGGACAGTGTCACCGATTCAATGGACATGAACGTGGGCAAACTCCAGGAGATGGTAGGGGACAGGAAGGCCTGGCAAGCTGCAATCCATGGGGTCACAGAGTCAGACACGACCAAGCGACTGAACAGCAGGCAGAAACACAAGTCCTTTCCAGCTTGTAAGAACTCAAGAGTAAAAGGATCCAGAAAGCTCTTCTTAAGGACCCATTAATTGGGAGATGCTCTGGATTCTTATAGAACCATAAGTTTCCCACTGCATCTGCCACTCAGGATCAGGGAAGGACCCTTAGAGGCTGCTCCAGCGTCTAGAAAACCCTGCTCTGTCAACAACTGTGTCAGCTTTGTGAGTCGGGAGGAGGAAGGTACATATGCCAGTATTTTCCCTTTCTACTCACGTACTGGAAAAATCAACATCTGACAGAGTTTGTTGCTTTTTGCCTCTTCAGATGCACATGACCCCGACACATCCTTAAATCCACTCCTGAACCCAGCGCAGCAGGAGGCAGTGCAGTGCAGGGTTCAAGGGACAGGCTCCGGAACCTGGCTCCCAGGGTGCTGAGCCCAAGTCTGTTACTTGCCATAAACTCGAGCCATTTTCCTATGACCTGTGTCCTCATTTTTTAGTTGTGGTAAAAGTCACCTAACAGAAAATGTACGATTTTAACCATGCTTAACTGTACAGTAGCACTAAACACACTCACGTGGTTGTGTAATTCTCACCATCACCCATCTCCTGAACTCTTCCTACACTGAAACTCTGTCCCTATTAAAACACTCACTCCCCACCTCATCCCTGCTCTCCCCCATCCCCCAGACCCAACGTTACTCAAACCTTGCTGCTAGGGACGTTGTAAGGAATAAATGAGATTATATAGGTAAAGCCTTTACATAGTAGCTTATTATTATTATTATTATTGTTCTTGCTGTTTATTACCACTACTATTGCTACTGCTACGACTACTCCTATCACTATTACTATCTAGGCAGTCTTCAATTACTCCATTACTATTGAGGAAGTCTTAAATAAAACTGGGTTCCAACTCCTATTGCCATGCTTCAAAGTCAACATAATTATGCCAACATCAAAGGCATTTGGGAAAAAGGAAACATTTCTTCAAATGGGCAGTAGCCCACCAGGCTCCTCTGTCCATGGAATTCTCCAGGCAAGAATACTGGAGTGAGCAGCCTTTCCCTTCTCCAGGGGGGTCTTCCTGACCCAGGGATCAAACCCAGGTCTTCTGCACTGCAGGTGGATTCTTTACCAAGTGAGCCACCAGGGAAGTCCCAGGAGATGACACATATACATGTAATAAGCCTTCAGATTTAAAAGTGACTATAAACCCTGTTAGTTGTAACCATCTCAAAAGTCAAAGAAACAGCAGGAGTGGTGAGTCAAAAAATTACCTTCATCAGATAGCCTAGAGAGAACAACCTTCTTTCAACAGAACACAGCTGCAAACCTAAAAAGTTGGAGCATAAATCCACGCAGCTCCTTCATTTAGAAGATCTCACAAGAAGAACCCAATCTGACAGCATGAGTTAGAGTCGCCATTGGTGGTGCTTACTAGCTCAGTCGTGTCTGACTCTGTGACTGCAGGGACTGTAGCCCGCCAGGCCCCTCTGTCCATGGGGATTCTCTAGGCAAGAATACTGGAGTGGACTGCCATGCCCTCCTCCAGGGGATCTTCCCAACCCAGGGATCAAACCCAGGTCTCCCTCATTGCAGGCAGATTCTTTACTGTCTGAGCCACCAGGGAAGCCATGCATTTCCAAAATTAAGATTTTAGCTACATTCTCTTCACATTGGATAGAACTGCTGTCACTGCTCTGGAAATGAGTATGTACTAATATTTCTTCTCCCGTTATAAGGAGTAGAAACATAAGAGGTGGACATGGCTGCCTTTCAGGCTATTTTTAAATATTGGCTCATTTCACAGCTGCTGGCATAGCCGTGTTCAGTGATTTAAGTCTCACTCCTCTGGCCACAGTGAGTCACATCTGTGGGTTTGGACAGCATTTCTCTTTCCTTCCAGTCACTGAATGTTATCTCTGTCTGTGAATGTGTAGGTTCACTCTGCTCCACAATTTTCAGGTGATGAGGTTCTATTCTAGCAGTTGAAATTAGAAAATAAATACTGGAAACAGATCTGTAGGGGCACATGTTTTACGCTCATATACCAATTTGAGTATGTCCTAAATGTGTACATGCATAATCAGGTTACACTGGAAAGTGTGGTTTAATCATGAACATGACCCTTCCACCTGCCAACCTCCACCAATGCTACTGAACAGAAGAACTAGCCCACTGATGATGTATATCCAAAATTCAAAAACATATAGAAAGGGCTCTTGATGTGCTAAAAAGAGCATTTTCTCTATCAAGTCGATTGTGAACGTATTGAAATATAGTTACTTTACATAAAAACATACCACCAAGACATTCTCCGTACTGAATTAGGCAATTTATTAGGCTCCTATTGTCCATGTCTAGAACGTGAACAGGGATTGACATGCATTGTCTCATTTTGTGGATCTTACATGCATGTAGCCTCCAGCTGGGCCTTTGATTCTACTTGTCAGTTAGCTCAATGTGAGTAAATGATAAACACAGAATGATACAGAAGCCAGAGCAAGAAATCCCACCGAATGCCATATACCATAATCTTTTTTTGCAAAATCAAAATCATATCACAACTCTCTTGTAAAAAATAAATTTCAGAGCAAGGCATTTCATTCGCCTCACTGAGAAAAATAAAGACGTTTCTATCATTTCAGAGCAATGAAATGTCCAACTATGGCTGAAGAGTACACCCTGAGAAGTAAATGATTTTAACGAACCCATTGAGGTTGATAAAGCTGTGTTAACCTAACATCGGGAAGGGACACAAGGTCCAGGCACAAAGTCCCTGCTCACGTTGGGGGTAAATTCTCCAAGGATGCTGTGTTATAAACATCCTCGTTGTCTTCAATGCTTGAAGCACCTGTTGAGTCAGGGTCGCTCACCACGATTCCCACCGAAGAGAGACTGGTGATGAAGGCATGCATCCGCTGGGCATAAATGTCTCTAATGTTAAAGTAAGGGAGCTCCTGACACTTCTCTGGCGCGTCCTCACTACACTGGTCCAGATCGATGTCCTTTTGCTTCTGGTAGTACTTGGAAAACTTGTTGAAGATGATGGTGATGGGAAGGGCCACCACCAAGATGCCACAGATGATGCACGTGCTGGCAATCAGCTTTCCCACCAAGGTGACCGGGTGGGTGTCTCCATAGCCCACGGTCGTCATGCTGATGGTGGCCCACCACCAGCAGACGGGGATGCTGGTGAGGCTGGAGGTGTGGTCGTCTTTCTCCACAGAGTAGATAAGCACAGAAAAGATGGAGATGCCCACCGACAGGAAGAGAAGCAGCAGGCCAACCTCGTGGTAGCTATGCCTCAGTGTGGCACCAAGAGATCGAAGTCCCACCGAGTGCCGGGCAAGCTTGAGAATTCGGAAAATCCTCATGAGCCTGAGGATCTGGACCACTTTGCCCATGTTCTCGATGTCCTCACTCTCTTCCTCCTTGGTGTCTACAGCCAAAGTGGCATAAAAGGGAACGATGGAGACGAAGTCAATTATGTTCAGAGGGTTCTTCCAGAATTTCTTTTGACAGGGAGCGGTAACCAGCCGGATGGCCAGCTCGCCCGTGAACCAGGCGATGCACGCGATCTCCACGCCCTCCAGCACGGGGTCGTCCACGGCCCCGTCCTCGTTCTGGAATTCCGACATGCTGTGGATGCACATGGCCACGATGGAGGCCAGCACCACGCTCAGGGAGGAGATGGCGATGAGCTTGGCCGACAGGCAGTAGGCTGGGTTCTCCATCCGGATCCAGATCTTCTTCCGGAGCTGGCCGAACCGCAGCTTGTCAAACTTCTCCAGCTCTTTCTCGAACAGAGACGACTCTTCAAAGGAGGAGTCGGTACTCACGCCGTTGCTCCTCTGGTCCCAGTCCTTCTCGTGGTTCTCCTCCTTGCGCTCCTGGTAGCGATTACTGCAGCAGGAATCCAGGAAGAGCTCATTGATGCCCCAGTACTCAATCTCCTGGCAGAACGAGAACACGCACAGCTCCTCCATGACGTGCAGCTTCCCTGTGTAATAGAAGTTCAAGACGTATCTGAACAGCGAGGGGTTGCGATCAAAGTAGTACTCTTTATCGGCCACGCTGTAGTCATCGCACAGTTCCAGGATGGCCTCTTCCGAGTGGCAGCTGAGCAGTTTCCCGAGTCTGGTGTGAGGGAAGCGCAGGAGGGTGCTCTGGTCGACCGTCTGCTTAAAGCCCCCCACGTTCAAGTTGACAAGTTCCTCGTCTGGTCCAGGGCGATGGAAAAACTCACCAAACACCATGGTGGATCCAGGCAGTGGAGAGCTGGCTGGGAAGGGAGACGAGGGAGTTCACGCTGGCCCTGGAAGGAACACAAGACAGCGTGAGCCCTGTTCCGAGCAGCCCTGCCAAGCTTATTTTTAATCTGCCCTTTCCAGGATGATGGGCTACGTTAAAAGCAAAAACAGAGGGACTTTCCTGGCGGTCCGGGGGTTGGGATGCCATGCCTCCAACGCAGGGGGTGAGGATTCGATTCCTAGCTGGGGAACGGAGATCCCACGTGCCACATGACTCAACCAGAAAAAATAAATAAATGAAACAAAAGTCATCTTATTAAAAAAGAAAGACTACATAGCATTTAAAAAAAATAGAAAACAGAATAAAAAAGAATACATTATCCCCCTTTGACTATAAGAAATTCAACATAAAATAGGGTTGTTGTTTTTTTTTCATGGGTTTATATATCCATTTTTTGGAAAAGACTGCCGTATAATTTTTATGAATTTCCAGTTCCTATTTCTCTATTTTTGAAACATTCATAATAACATGCCACACCCCAAAAGCAATGCATTTGAGATCACTTACTCAATACAAGCATCTCCAGCCTCAACCACGAGGCTTCTTCATTTGGAAATGCTCAGTTCAGACGTGGCAGGCTATCTGCTGCCTGGCTTGCAGCTCATCTCTCCTGTTCCCTACGGCTTGGTCAAGCACACTCAGGACCAGCTCTCTGCTCTGTACCTCATACACAAGCCACACATCACTGGGGCTCAGATCAGCTCTTACAAAAGATGTAGGTTTCCTCTTATGCTCCCATGTTACACTCTTTTTAGAGAAAGCTCTACTTCCCACATTTGGATGTGGACAATCAAGAGGATATAATTACTTCCTTGTCCCATTAGTATCTTAAAGATACAGTTACACTTTATGGGATGGGGTTTCAGGTGCATCCACAAGGGAAGAAAGTGACTTAGGGAAACCTTTTTATGTTAATTGCAGTATCAGTTTCCTGACACAACTATGCTCTTCTGCCATCTCCTTCCTCCCTTCACAAACAGTCTTCTACACACTCCCCATCTTTGATACTCAAGTCTATATTGGCCCAGCATATACACGCTATTTTAGTCTTGACTTTAGCCAAGATGTACCAAAACTGTTTCTCAGAGAGAAAATAATAGGTTTTGACCATCATCCAATACAATGCTGATTCCTCAGAGCTAATGATGCAAATAAAAGAAAGGTAGGAGATTGTCATGTACTGCGTTCCAACCAAGTACTAATAAATTTTTACATATATCATGTGATTTCATCCTTTCAATACTGCACTGTAGCCGTATAGAAAAGTAAACACTCAGAGAAGTTAAGTCCGAGATCACAAGATAAGCAAATGGCAAAGCCATGATTTAAACCCAGGTTGATAAACTTCAAAGCCCATGCTATATCCACTACACATATATCCCTCCCACCTCTTTCTGGCTTTTTTTCTTATTATAATCCAATAACCCCAATATAGGTAGTAGTATTATGACCAAAGTGAGTCAAGCATCTTTGGGGTTACTGGGGAACCACCGATGACCTCTGTCTGGAGAAGCTGCATAGCAGAAGTTCTATTTAAGTAAATGTTAAAGGTTTAAGCAGAGCTAAGCAATGAGGGCAAAGGACTTTCCCAACACTGTGCATCAAAAGGTGGGGACAAGTCAGGATGCAAAGAGAACTGTGAATCAATCTAAAGAGTCTAGACATGGGACTTCCCTGGTGGTCCAGTGGCTAAGACTTCGCCTGCAGGCTGTGCAGCCTGGATCCCTGGTTGAGGAGCTAAGGTCCCACATGCCTTGTGGCATGAAAGAAAACAAAATATAAAAGAGAAGCAATACTGTAACAAAATTCACTTAAGACTTTAAAAATGGTCCACATCAAAAAAATATATTTAAAAAAATAAAGAGTCTGGACTTGATCCTGTAGATGAGACTGCTAAATCACCTTAATCAATAAGTGGACATGGCTGTATTTGTGACTATAACTTAGGAAGACCCCACTGACAGCAGGATAGAAGGCTGTGGGCAGGAATGACTGGCGCCAAGGAGGTAGGATTACAACAGAGCAGGTGAGAGGACGCAAACTCATAGCCAGCAAATCTGGAAAACTCAGCAGTGGCCACAGAACTGGAAAAAGATCGGTCTTCATTCCAATCCCAAAGAAACGCAATGCCAAAGAATGTTCAAATTACCATAAAACTGCACTCATTTCACATGCTAGCAAGGTAATGCTCAAAATTCTCCAACCTAGGCTTCAGCAGTATGTGAACATAGAACTTCCAGATGTTCAAGCTGGATTTAGAAAAGGCAAGAGGAATCAGAGACTAAATTGCCAGCATCCACTATATCATTGCCATTTCCTTCTCCATAGAAAAAGCAAGGGAATTCCAAAAAACATCTACTTCTGCTTCATTTACTATGCTAAACCCTTTGACTGTGTGGATCACAACAAATTGTGGAAAATTCTTAAAGAGACAGGAATACCAGATCACCTTACCTGCCCTCCTGCGAAACCTGTATGCAGGACAAGAAGGAACAGTTAGAACTGGACAAGGAACAATGGACTAGTTCAAAATTGGGAAAGGAGCATATCAATGCTGTATATTGTCACTCTGCTGATTTAACTTATATGCAAAGTACATCATACGAAATGCTAGGCTGGATGACTCACAAATTGGAATCAAGACTGCCCAGAACTATCAATAACCTCAGACATGCAGATGATACCACTTAGTTCAAAATTGGGAAAGGAGCATATCAATGCTGTATATTGTCACTCTGCTGATTTAACTTATATGCAAAGTACATCATACGAAATGCTAGGCTGGATGACTCACAAATTGGAATCAAGACTGCCCAGAACTATCAATAACCTCAGACATGCAGATGATACCACTTTAATGACAGAAAGTGAAGAGGAACTAAAGAGCCTCTTGATGAAGGTGAAAGAGGAGAGTGAAAAAGCTGGCTTAAAACTCAACATTCAAAGAACTAAGATCATAGCATTCAGTCCCATCACTTCATGCCAAATAGAAGGGTAAAAAGTGGAAACGGTGACAGATTTTATTTTTCTGGGCTCCAAAATCACTGCAAATGGTGACCATAGCCACAAAATTAAAAGACACTTGCTTTTTTCAAGAAAAGCTATGATAAACCTAGACAGGGTATTAAGAAGCAGAGATATCACTTTGCCAACAAAGGGCCATATAGTCAAAGCTATGGTTTTTCCAGTAGTCATGTATGGATGTGAGAGTTGGACCATAAAGATAGTTGATTACCAAAGAATTGACGCTCTTGAACTNAGAAAAGCTATGATAAACCTAGACAGGGTATTAAGAAGCAGAGATATCACTTTGCCAACAAAGGGCCATATAGTCAAAGCTATGGTTTTTCCAGTAGTCATGTATGGATGTGAGAGTTGGACCATAAAGATAGTTGATTACCAAAGAATTGACGCTCTTGAACTGTGGTGCTGGAGCAGATTTGAGAGTCCCTTGGACAGCAAGGAGATCAAACCAGTCAATCCTAAAGGAAATAAAATCTGAATATTCATTGGAAGGACTGATGCTGAAGCTGAAGCTCCAATACTTTGGCCATCTGATGTAAAAAGACCTTGATGATGGGAAAGATTGAAGGAAGGAGGAGAAGGAGGTGACAGAGGATGACATGGTTGGATGGCATCACTGACTCAATGGATATGAGTTTGAGCAAGCTCTGGGAGATAGCAAAGGACAGGGAAGGCTGGCATGCTGAAGTTCATGGGGTTGCAAAGACTCAAACATGACTTACTGACTGAACAACAAATAAAGTGGAATCAAGAGGACTTGGTCATTGGAAGGAAAAGATAAGGAAGAAGAAAGTCAGAAGGAAGATGTGTTTCCTACTCTGCACAACCAGACGACATCATTAGAGGAAACATAAAGGTCAGGTAGGAATTTCTTGTCCTCAGGTTAACGAAGAGACAAAGCTGTCAGCGAGACAAGAGATTCCACCTCTGAAAAGGACACTCCAGAGAACACAGCCTGAAAACACAGCCCTCTGCCATCCACCCTAGGAGGAAGCTCACTGTGAGAGAGAATACAAGGCTATTTGCTCCATTTGCTCTGGACGCACCAGCACTGACAATGTTCCCGTGAAACCAGAGACCACGGCCTGGCATAGCAAAACACTTCACAGATGTGCTGACCTCTCCAAAAGACACGATTTTTTTCCTGCCTCAGCTTTCTATTTTTAGTTAGAGATCTTCTTTGAAGGGCCTAAATCAGAGCTCATGGCGTGGTCCAAATATTTATGGAAGCTCAGATCTCTGAAAGCAGGCTTATGTTCGTGGCAAGTACAAGAGTAAAATGTTCCAAGGAATGAGTTTTAGCTAAGCTAGCATTCAGCCTTTCATGGACGGTTTCTTCTGGTGGGTTATTTTTTATCTCCTTAGCTTTCCCGGAAACCCACAGTGGTTGAAAGCCACTGTCTCCCTTCATGATACAACCTGCTGAAGTCAGTCTCATAATCAGAAAGTGTACCATCCATTTCCCAACTGTTCCAAAATCACTTTTCCAAAGAACATTGTTATCAACCATAAAAGCCATCTTCCTGTTCTGTCCTCCTTGCTTTGTATTCACTCTATGCCAGGAAAAAGGAGCCTGTTCTGAGGTCCATGCATTCCACAAAAAGTGCTAGTCACTCAGTCATGTCCAACTCTTTTTGACCCCATGGACTATAGCCCACCAGGCTTCTCTGTCCATGGGATTCTCCAAGCAAGAATACTGGAGTGGGTTGCCATTCCCTCCTCCAGGGGAGTCTTCCCAACCCAGGGATCCAACCTGGGTCTCCTGCTTGGCAGGCAGACTCNGACTATAGCCCACCAGGCTTCTCTGTCCATGGGATTCTCCAAGCAAGAATACTGGAGTGGGTTGCCATTCCCTCCTCCAGGGGAGTCTTCCCAACCCAGGGATCCAACCTGGGTCTCCTGCTTGGCAGGCAGACTCTTTACCACCTGAGCCACCAGGAAAGTCTTCATTCCACAAAGTCTAATCACAATAGCAACACACATCATAAACCAGGGATGTCTCATTATGGGACTTTTAGAGGAGAGAAAAAACAAAGCATCTCTATATCGGATCAAATGCTTCAGCTCAGAGGACAGGATGAGATTCTCCACATTATGGCTGCCAGAGTACACTGTTGATTTCTTTGGCTGCGTCTGGCCCACAGCAGCCTATGGAGAGCAGGGACGAAGACCTCACCTTTATAAACTGTAGCAAGGTTCCCTTACATGAAGCGAGTCCCTGGCCAATTACAATCAGTCCTTATATCATCTGCTCCTCACTATTACCTTGAGATTTTGCAGGTGAGGAAGCAGGATTAGAAGAGATGGGCATCACACAGCTATTAAGGGTTACAGCAAAACTCAAGCCAGGGCTCCCTTTGTCAGCCCCTCTGTTCTGCAGTGTGCTGGTTCACCCACTCAAAGGAGTAGGTAAGAAAAGCAGATAATGAACATCATTATTTACAAGACTGCTATATTCAGGCCAGCATTTAACAGCATCATTCATTTCCATTCAGAAAATACAATGTGTTGAAGGTATATTTATATATGCTAAGTCACTTCAGTCGTGTCCGACTCTGTGTGACCCCATAGACGGCAGCACACCAGGCTCCGCCGTCCCTGGGATTCTGCAGGTAAGAACACTGGAGTGGGTTGCCATTTCCTTCTCCAATGCATGAAAGTGAAAAGTGAAAGTGAAGTTGCTCAGTCGTGTCCGACCCTCTAGTATACCTTATATATAATAATCTTACATATATTTTATACATGAAGCTATACGTAAATGTACCTATAAAGGAATGTATATAATATACATATAGTGTGAACCATATTGAGAGAGAGAATTATACAAATACTAACTAAAGATTTGGGTCAGTTCCTCTGTAAGTGAGACAAATCTCTTTAATTTTGACTAAAAATACAAAAAAAAAAAGTTTTGATTATATAGAAGTAAAATTTTGGTGTAGAAAACCATGCCATAAGCAATGTTAAAAAAAATATTTGCCACTTATATCACAAACAAGTGGTTAATATACCTAGCATATAAAAGGCTTTAGACTGAGAAGAAAAGGAGAAAAACAATATAGAAAAATGGGCCAGATATGAATAGACAGTTTACAAAAAAAAAAAATGGTAATGGGTCTTAAAACAGGAAAACAATGTTCTACCTTGCTCATAGTAAGATAAATGCACATTAAAATTACGGAGCAGTATCATATCTAACAGGCTTCCCAGGTGGTTCAGTGGTAAAGAATTCACCTGCCAAGCGGGAGATTTGAGTTTGATGCCTGGGTCGGGAAGATCCCCTGAAGAATGAAATGTCAACCCACTCCAGTACTCTTGCCTGAGAAATCCCATGGACAGAGGAGCCTGGAGGGCTTCAGACCATGGGGTCACAAAGAGTTGGACATGACTTAGCGACTAAACAACAACAAATCATATCTAATACCAAAATGGGAAAAAAATACAAAAGCTGAGCTACATACTCTATTACTAAGTATGTGGGGAAGCAGGTACTTTTGCACACTGCAGTTGGGGAAACAAAATGAAGGGAAACTCTTATGAAGGGGAATTTGGAAATACTGAGCAAAACTGCCCACAGATTAGAAAATATTTGCAAGTTATTGGGTTTCCCTGGGGTTCACTCAGATGGTAAAGAATCTGCCTCCAATGCAGGAGACACGAGTTCAATCCCTGGGTCAGGAAGATCCCCTGGAGAAGGGAATGGCAACCCACTCCAGAATTCTTAGCCTGGAGAATTCCATGGACAGAGGAGCCTGGTAGTCCATGAGGTCGCAAAGAGTCAGACACAACTGAGTGACTAACACTTGACTTGATAGATCTAATAGGAGTCTAGAATCCAGAATAGATTTAAAAAATAAAAAATTCTTACAACAGTAAAAAGACAAATGGGCAAAGGATTTTATAGACGTTTCTTCAAAGATATATAAATGGCCAAAAAGACACATGAAAAGATGCTCAACATCATTGGTCACTAGGAAACACAAGTCAGAGTCACAATGCGATACCATTTCACACAACTAGGATGGATATAATCAAAAAGTAATAATAATACAAGTCTTATACGTTATAATACAGTAAGTATGTTTGTGACGATGCAGAGAAATCAGAACCTTCAAGTATAATGAGTAGTAGTGCAAAATGGTGTGACCAATTTGGAAAACAGTGAAGGAATGATAGAGTTAAAATCTCACCATTGTGCAACTCATAATAAAATAACAGATCTGAGTATGCTCATAAACGGCTGCTAAAACCTAGTTAAAAAACAAATAGAGAACTTCACAATGGTTAGTTCAGAGGAAAAATACCTGAACTCACTGTTCAAGCCAGTGTAACAGAAAGAGACAAGACAGAATGTGCCTCCTGATGGAAACACGTACACAATTCTGAACTATCCCAGCCAAAAAGTAAAATAAGACATAAATTTGATCTAGCCCTAGGTCTAACAGTTTAAATCAAATAGGATATTTCAGAGGAACATGTTCAAAGATACTATAGGGATGCAATCAGCAAAAACTGGACTATGGGAATTTATACAGGACAAATGATGGATCAAATAAATGACACATCAAATAGATTCAGTGTGTGGCTTTGTGTGGATACTGATTCAAGCTAGCCAAGTGCTTTCAAAAATATGTATATGAAAATCAGGAGTATCTGAACACTAAATACTTGATAATGTAAAATTATAATTGTTCAATTTTTCAATGTGCTAATGGTATTGCAATTATACTCTTTAAAAAAACCTTTATCTTTTGGAAATACATGCGAAGATTTTATTGATAAAATTTTACTGCATTGAGAATTTACTTCAAAATAATTCATTGGTGTGGGGCTGGGAGGACAGGGAGGACTCACTGATCATACAAGATGACTATGAATTAATAATTATGACAATTATTTTAGCTGAGTGACAGGTACAGAGGAATTTAATGAAATATTCTCTTTTTTTGTACATATACAAATTCTCCATCAAAAAATGTTTTAAGAAAAATCTACTAAGCATCTTGTGTGGCTATGCACTGTGATACATGTTTTCATATACATTATTGTGCACTCTTTAACTCCCAGCAACTCACATAGTACCTCAGTATAAGCAATGAGTAATTATCATTGAATGAATGACTTCCTTTAATTCTCCTGCAGTCCTAGTGGTAGATCTTATACCCCGTGTCCCAGATAGAGAAACCTGAGGCTCAGGATTCAGCCAACATTATACAGATTTATAGGGCACACTTTTTCCACTATGCTTCAAACATTTAACTTTTTTAACTGGAAGGAGGAAGGTCTTTAACTGGCTGGTCTTCAATTTTATATATTTTATTAGTCAGCCTCAATAAAGAATGCTATATACTTCAGAAGGGGATATGGTACTAGCATGTCAAAGATACATGCAGTGTCTGATTAGGCACATCTATGTGTACCAAAAGCATCTGGCCAGAGGGTAGAAAACTCAAGTACTATTTTCATTCTCTTCCTCAAGAGCTTCACTTCATTGCATCAATCCTCCTGCCTACTAGCAACACAAATAACTCATGGTGAGGACACCATCTACTGTATTTGGCCACCTTGTGTCTCCTGGTGTTTGTAAGATTGAAAAGAAACAAAAAAGATGTCAAAAATCCAAGATATTCTCTGGCAGTTTAAACTAAACACTACGTTGATCTATTTCTCTCCAAGTGGCATCCATTAAGCCTTTCCAAAGCCATTAACCTCTTACCACTCTCTTCATGCTCTCAAACTCACTTTATAAATGCTCTCAAAACTGTGTCTATTTTAAAGGTTGACACATATCCATGCACACATGTGCATGGGTGGCTTTGATAACGCACCTGAGTTGCTCAAAAAAGTAAGAAAGGTGTAACAAATACAAGACACTTCTACTTGCTTTATTGGGCAGAACCACTCTTTAAAATAAATTCCATAAAAGTAAACTAACAAACAAACAAAAAAACCTAGATTCTTTTGTTCTTCCCACTTTTCCAAAATCTACATTAGTCCTATCATCGAAGGAGAAGAGGGGGGCATTTTTCTGCATTAATACTGCAGTCTTTATAGAATAATCATCTGGAAAAGCTGTATTTCATACTATTAACTTTCAAAGAAAAGAAGAGAAGTGAAAAGCAAAGGAGAAAAGGAAAGATATAAGCATCTGAATGCAGAGTTCCAAAGAATAGCAGAAGAGATAAGAAAGCCTTCCTCAGCGATCAGTGCAAAGAAATACAGGAAAACAACAGAATGGGAAAGACTAGAGATCTCTTCAAGAAAATTAGAGATACCAAGGGAACATTTCATGCAAAGATGGGCTCAATAAAGGACAGAAATGGTATGGACCTAATAGAAGCAGAAGATATTAAGAGGTGGCAAGAATATACAGAAGAACTGTACAAAAAAGATCTTCATGATCAAGATAATCACAATGGTGTGATCACTCACCTAGAGCCACACATCCTGGAATGGTTAGAAAGCATCACTACAAACAAAGCTAGTGGAGGTGATGGAATTCCAGTTGAGCTATTTCAAATCCTGAAAGATGATGGTGTGAAAGTGCTGCACTCAATATGCCAGCAAATGTGGAAAACTCAGCAGTGGCTGCAGGACAGGAAAAGGTCAGTTTTCATTCCAATCCCAAAGAAAGGTAATGCCAAAGAATGCTCAAACTACCACACAATTGCACTCATCTCACACCCTAGTAAAGTAATGCTCAAAATTCTCGAAGCCAGGCTTCAGCAATATGTGAACTGTGAAATTCCAGATGTTCAAGCTGGTTTTAGAAAAGGCAGAGGAACCAGAGATCAAATTGCCAACATCTGCTGGATCATGGAAAAAGCAAGAGAGTTCCAGAAAAACATCTATTTCTGCTTTATTGATTATGCCAAAGTCTTTGACTGTGTGGATCACAATAAACTGTGGAAAATTCTAAAAGAGATGGGAATACCAGACCACATGACCTGCCTCTCGAGAAACCTATATGCA
>SJYX01021105.1:10074-31437 GCA_006410675.1 Oreotragus oreotragus
AGAGGATGAGATGGTTGGATGGCATCACTGACTCAATGGACATGAGTTTAAATAAACTATGGGAGTTGGCGATGGACAGGGAGGCCTGGCGTGCTGCAGTCCATGAGGTTGCAGGGAGTTGGACACAACTGAGTGACTGAACTGATAGTAAGTCTTGAAACTTCATAATGTGAATTCTTTTTTAGAATTGTTTTTATTATTTTAATTCATTTGCCTTTTCATATAAATTTTAAAAGTGACTAATCTGTATCTACAAAAATCCTGCTGTGATTTTGATTGAAATTGTGTTAACCTACAGATCAGTTTGGGAGAACTGAAATCTTAGCCATAATACTTTCCCCAATGATGAACAAAACAGAGTATATCTCTTTTTTAGGTCTTCTTTGGTTTCTTTCAACTGCGTTTTGTATCTATCAGGATACAGATCTTTTATTTGATAAAATTTATAACTAAGAATTTCATTTTTTTGAGTGATTATAAATGGCATTGGATTTTATTTTTGTTTTCTAATTGTTCATTAATTAGTTCATTAATAATGTTAATTTAAATATAAAAATGATTTTTACTTGTATCTTGCAACTTTCCTAAATTCACTTATTGATTCTAGGACCATTTTTCTTTGAGGTTGCATGGACTTTCTAATAGACAATTACATCATCTATTAATAGGGCTTCCCCAGTACCTCAGCTGGTAAAGAACCCACCTTATGTCTGTTATTCAGGAGACATAAGAGATGCCAGTTCAATCCCTGGGTTTGGAATATCCCCTGGGGAAGGAAATGGTAACCCACTCCAATATTCTTGCCTGGGAAATCCCATGGACAGAGAAGTCTGGAGGGCTAGAGTCCATGGGGTCACAAAAAGTTGGACACGACTACACATGCATGTGTCATCATTAGAAACAATTTTACTTCTTATTTTCCAACCTGAATGCCTTTTATTTATCTTCCTTTCTATATTAGACTGGATAGGTTTCCGGTACTTTGTTGAATGCAAGTGGTGAAAGTGGACATTCTTGCTTTATTTCTGATCTTAGGGGAAAAGTCTTTCATCTCTTATGATTCAGTATGATATTGGGGTAGCTGTTTTTCTTGGTGCTCTTGATCAAGTTAGTAAGTTTTCTTCTATTCCAACTTTGCTGGGTGTTTTTACCAAGAGTGGATATTGGATTGTATCCAAATGCTTCTTCTGCATTAATTTATATAAGCCTGTTGTATGTGTGCTTTTATCTTTTAATTTCAGTCTATAGGTTGCATTGCTTGATTTTCAAATATTAAAAGGTTTGCATTTCTGGGATAAACCCCACTTGCTCATTGTGTGTAATTCTTATTATATGTTGCTGGATTTCATTTGCTTATATGTTGTTGAAGATTTTTCACCTGTGTTCATAAGGAATATTACTGTTTCATTTCCTTCTGTCTAGTTTAGGTATCAGAGTAATGCTGGCCTCATAAAATGAGTTGGGAAATGTCAGTTGGATCGACTTGGCTGATGACGTTGTTCAGTCTTCTGGATCCTTACTGATGTTCTACCTACTTGTTCTTTTATTTACTGAGAAAGGAATATTGAAACCTCCAAATATGGTTGTAGATTTTCCCATTTCTCGTTTCAGCTCTATCAAGTTTTGCTTCATTTATTGTGACACAATGTTGTTAGGAACATACACGTTTAAAATTGCAAAGTCTTCTTGACCCTTTGTCATTATGAAATGAGTCTTTTTATTCCTAGTAGTTTTTGCTCTGAACGCTACCATTTCTTTGTTCTGATGTTTAATATTAATGTAGCCACTCCTACTTTGTTTTGATCAGTGTTTGCATTGACATATCTTTATTTATCCTTTGTTTATAACCTTCCTATACCATTATATTTGAAGTAGATTTCCTTCAGTGTATAGTTGAATGTCTTTATTTTAATTGGTGTGCTTAAAGTATTTATACATAAGGTACATTATTAATATGTTTAGACTTAGGTCTCTCATTTTCTAATTTGTTTCTTCTACTTTTTGTTATTCTGTTACCCCTTTCTTTCCTTCTTTGGCTTATTTAAATTTTTTCAAATTATATTTGACCATATATCTTTACATAAATGATTAAGTAGTTGCTCTAGGGATTGAAATATTCACACTTAAAATTTTGGAATCCTCTTAGAATTAATATTTTATGATTTCAAGATGAATGTGGAAACCTTGCCATCTCATAGTCCTTTTAACTTCCTTTCATGTTGTAATTGTCATATGCATTTCATCTACGTATATTGAAAAACCCATTAGATAAAGTTCTAATTTTTTTCAACTGTCATATATATTTAAAGAACTTGAGGGGAAAGAAGTTTATTATATTTGTCAATATATTTTTGATATTTTATTATTATAATAGTCTCTATTTTATATATTATTAACCATTAATATTCTGTTTACTTTTGAGATAATTTTCCTTCAAACTGAAGAACTTTCTTCAGAATTTCTTTTAGAGCAGCTCTGCTAGCAACAAATTCTCTTGAACTTCTTTCTTTTGATAATGTTTTATTTTATCTGTATTCTTTAAGGCTATTTTCATAAAACAGAACACTGGGTTGAAAGTTCTTTTCTTTTAGAATTTTAAAATGTTGTTTCATGAGTGAAAAGAAAAATACAGCATGCCAAAGCTTATGGATGTCAACAAATTAGATAACCTAAGTTAAATGGGCAAGTTCCTAGGAAGATGCCAACTACCAAAATTAACCCAAGAATAAACAGAAAATCTGAATCTACATAATAAATCGAGAGATTGAATTAGTACGCAAGAAAACTTTTCACAAAGAAAAGCCCAAGACCAGATATCTTCATTGGTGAAATCTGTCAGTTGTTTGAATAAGAATTAACCCCTTTTTCACAAAATTAAAAAATCAAATCCTTCACAAAATTTTGTAAAATATAGAAGATAAATGAAGAGTTTCTAACCTACTCTATGAGACAAGTATTACTCTAATACCAAAATCAAAGGCATCACAAAGAAATAAAATTACATACCAATAATCCTTATGAATACAGATGCAAATACCCACAACAAAATATAAGCAAATCAAATCCTATAAAATATAAAACAGATTGTACATCATGATCAAGTGGAATTTATGCCATGAATACATGGTTGTTTTAATATGCAAATATGAATACATTACACAGTATTAATAGGATAGAGGAAAAAATGATATTACCCCAAGAGGTACAGAAAAAGTATTTGATGAAATCCAACACTGTTGAACAAACTAGGAAAAAATTACTCAACAAACTAGGAATAAAAGCAGGCTTCTTTGATACAAGGCTGCTATGAATACCTCACAGCTAACAGCATACTTAACGGTATAAGACTGAAACCTTATCACCAAGATCAGGTATAAGACAAAGATGTCCACTTACAATTTCAGTTTAATAATACTGGAGGTTCTAACCAGAAAAACTGGGTAAGAAGAATAAATAAGAGGCTTCCAGACTGAAAAAGAAGTAAAACTATCTGTTTTCCCAGATAACATGCTTTTGAATACTGAAAATAATTCCTCCTGGTAATTCCCAATAGTCTGTCTTTAAGCTCTTGACCAGGATGTTGAACTCTGTAGAAAATAGATGAACTTTTGGATAATCTGGAATTGAAGTGGCTTTTAGAGGAATCTTTCACTTAAATAAGATAGTCTACCTTAGGGGTGCTCTTGAAAAGAAAACATGCCTATGACTGATTCATGTTGATGTACAGCAGAAACCAACATAATACTCTAAAGCAATTATCTTTTAAAATAAATAACAACAACAAAAAAAGATTCCTAACCTCTCAGGCAATAGAATGCATTCTTTGATAGGTAGTCAGAAAAATGATTTTCAAAAGCAATTTCTCTAGGAGTCCTTGTAGCATATAAAAGAAAACTCTTTGGTAAAAACTTTTGCCATCTTAGCAGGTAACTAACTTATTCTATCTGCTAGAAACACAATTTGGGTCCAGCTTTTCTTCTGGTGTTATGCCTGATACAACAAAAAAAGATTCCTAACCTCTCAGGCAATAGAATGCATTCTTTGATAGGTAGTCAGAAAAATGATTTTCAAAAGCAATTTCTCTAGGAGTCCTTGTAGCATATAAAAGAAAACTCTTTGGTAAAAACTTTTGCCATCTTAGCAGGTAACTAACTTATTCTATCTGCTAGAAACACAATTTGGGTCCAGCTTTTCTTCTGGTGTTATGCCTGATACATAGCTAAAAATGAAAGCTATAAAATCTCTGTGTCTGTCTATATGTTATGTACATCTATAAATGTGTATAGATTATGTTTATGTTATATTTTTTAAAGTTCTATTTAGTTTAAAAGATAAGCCAATAAACTGTTCCTTGAAAGTGAAAGTCACTCAGTCGTGTCTGACTCTTTGTGACCCATGGACTATACAGTCCATGGAATTCTATAGGCCAGAATATTGAAGTGGGTAGCCTTTCCCTTCTCCAGGAGATCTTGCCAACCCAGGGGTCAAACCCAGGTCTCCTGCACTGCAGGCGGATTCTTTACCAGCTGAGCTATCAAGGATTAAGTATTATGTAAAGTATTCCTAAAACTCTCAAAAATGTAGAGATTAAACCAAAGTTTTCCAAGCTCACAGGATAATATTTGACAAATAAAATCTAGCTTAAGTTGTTGGCTTAGTTAAAGCAGGCATATCCTCGGAGTTGGCAACGTAAAATATAACTCAAACATATTGCTTTTTCTACCTAGATTTACTAGTCTTATAGTTCATGTTATTTCTATGTTATAAAATTCATCAGCAAGAAAAATAAGATGATGGTTAGCTGTTTAACGTCTAATCTAAGCATACTTGCTTTGAAAAACAAGTAATTTAAATAGATGTAAATAAGATAAAGGTTTACACTGTTAAGTTAAATGATGGATATTCATTGACTATAGGTCATTTCCATACTAAAACATTAATTGCTAAACATAAAATTATCTATCTTTGGATTGTTAATCTTTAAGGACAAAAAATATCTGGTCTATTGAAAAATATATCTTATGCCACATTAAAAATTATAAAAATGTGTTGAAAATTATAGATTTTTATAATTATATATTAGTTTGCTAATCTACTACAAGATGCTGATATATGATAGACAATTCTTAATTGCCTGCTTCTTAGTTTTCACTGGAAATAGAGGTTACTGATAGCTAAAATTTATAATCAATGTATAAAAGTAAACAGAAACAGTAAGAAAGATGGAAAACAGCTTTGTATATAAAGAATGGCAGGAAACGTGGATGTGTTTTCAAAGAAGAGTGTTGTCCTAAAATAAAATACCTGGTTGCTGCAGAATGAAAAAGAAAAAAAGAAATAGGGCAAAATATAAATGGATATAGAAAGTTGCAGAAGGTTTGTGGAAAGGATATTATTTATTGTAAGGTCAAGGCTAATTGAAGTTAAATGGGTTTATTTATGAGTTTTTAAAGTGTGCTCCACAATATACTCATAAAAAACCTAGAGTTTAATTTTCTTTCTGTTAAAATGAGAAAATTTCTTGAATTATTGCTCTGCNCTCCTGTCTCTTATACACATCTATATTATTTATTGTAAGGTCAAGGCTAATTGAAGTTAAATGTGTTTATTTATGAGTTTTTAAAATGTGCTCCACAATATACTCATAAAAAACCTAGAGTTTAATTTTCTTTCTGTTAAAATGAGAAAATTTCTTGAATTATTGCTCTGCTCTTAATAAGACGTTATAAAGTTTTCTTCTTGTGATCTACCTAGGAAACAAAGATTCTTTGGTTTATCAAAAATAATTTCCTATACACATTGTCTTTATCAGATCTTTGATTATTGAGAAAAATTGAGTCTTTTCACTGTTAAAAGAGTTTAAAAATAATAATGTGATTTTCTGTATTTGCTTTTGAAATCTTTTAATTGTCACTTTGATTGAATGACTGTTCCTTTACAGTGACCTAGCAGCAGCAGCAGCATGATCCTATTTGATAAGTGTTTTAAGTCTTCTGACATTTTTGACAAATTTCTCCAAATCAATTCTAAATAAAGTCTTTTTTGGGTTTTTCCATAGGGTCCCTGGAAGATCTCAAAAGATTTATTCTATTTTCTTAGAAAAAGAGAAATATTAAATGAATAGGCTTATTTGATATGTGCAGTTACATTGGAAACATTGTCAAATGAAAGTGATGATAGATCTGGTCTAGGTGGTATGTACATGGTTATGTATTACTAATGTTCACCAAACTATACAGAATTCTGTAAAATTTGTTACTGTCCTTAAGTCCAGATAATGAGTCATAATTCAGGTTGTTATCTTCAAATATTATATGTCACAAAAATAACCAAATTCCTTTGCCAATTGCATTATCATGAACTCTCACCGGATCTTTATCCATGGCCATTATAATTATAGGCCAGTTACTGTTACTGTTTCACTTTCATGATTTCCTGAAAGCTTTTGCAGGCATCTATGATACAAAATTGCAAGAGATTAATGGAAAGACCCTGAAAAGTACTCTCACACACAGGTTTCTGATAATTTTTAGATTGTAACAGTGACCTGGGTAAGGATTTCTAAAATTCTACTGGAAATAACAGTTGATTCTTAAAACTACTAATCAAGCAAAACTAGAATTAGTTACATGGAACTAAATTAACTATTAGAGGTGATTACCATTTTTATGACTGTTTGAAACATTACTGGTTCTTCAATGATCTGTTTTCTAGCTTTAACAAACCTGCCCACTCTATCCCCTCAATCTTAAACCTCTGTCTCCCTTTCTGTTTCCTAGCCATAATTTATATGTGTTTGATAAAATACACTTTTAAAAAGTTACTATTAATTGGAGGATAATTGCTTTACAATATTGTGTTAATTTCTGCCACACACCAACATGAATCTGACATAGGTATACACATGTCCCCTCCCTGTTGAACTTTTCTTCCACCTCTCACTTCATCCCATAAAATACATTTTTATAAGCAATGTAAAATGCTTATCTTTTTCTCCTTACCTGATCCCTCCAGAATATTCTCACTGAGTATTCTTATTTCTCTGGCAATATAGGTTTCATGGCAATTTAGCTTAGTTTAACAAGAATTTGTATTCCTTACAACAAGATAAAATTGGGCAAGTCATTAGTTTAGCTTCTTAGCCTAAAGAGACTTTTAAAGATATAATCTTAGATTCCTTTTTACGAGACAGCTTTAAAGAACTAAGGTTTATGGAGCCAGGAAAGCCCCTTGGATATTAACAACACTTTGAGTGGAATATCATATTTGATAATATGCGTAGACTCACTATTCTTGCTGCACTATGTAAATAATCAGGTCAAATGTAATGATACCAGATTTGTTTACAAATAAATTAGTCTTACTGTGATTGTCTTTGATAAAAATAAGGTGACTACAGAATAGTAGAAAACTGTAAGTGCTCCTTCATCAAGAGGCTTTTGTTTCTCTTTGCTTTCTATCAGTAGGGTGGTGTCATCTGTATACCTGAGGTTATTGATATTTTTTCTGGCCATCTTGATTCTAGCTTGTGCTTCATCCAGCCTGACATTTTACATGATGTACTCTTCATAGAATTTAAACAAGCAGGGTGACAGTATACAGCCTTGACATACATACCCCTTTTCCAGTTTTGAACCAGTCCATTGGTCTATCTCTGGTTCTAACTCTGTTTTTTTGACCTGCATAGGTTTCTTAGGAAGCAGGTAAGATTGTCTGGTACTCTAATCTCTTTAAGAATTTTCCACGGTTTGTTGTGATCTGCACAGTCAAAAGCTTTAGTATAGTCAATGAAGCAGAAGTAGATGTTTTTCTGGAATTTTTCTTTTTTTTTTTTTTTGATGATCCAACGGATGTTGGCAATTTGATCTCTGGTTTGTCTGACTTTTCTAAATCCAACTTGTACGTCTGGAAGTTCTCGTTTCATATTCTGTTGAAGCCTAGCTTGAAGGATTTTGAGCATTACCTTGATTTCATATGAAATGAGTGCAATTGTGTGGTAGTTTGAACGTTCTTTGGCATTGCCCTTCTTTATGATTGGAATGAAAACTGACCATTGGAAAAGACCCTGATGCTGGGAAAGATAGAGAGCAGGAGAAGGAAGGGGGTGACAGGATGAGATGGTAGGATGGCATCACCGACTCAGTGGACATGAGTTTGAGCAAACTCTGGGAGAGAGCGAAGGAAAAGGAAGGCTGGCATGCTGCAGTCCATGGGGTCGCAAACAGCTGGACATGACTGAGTGAACAACAGTAAGTGCTCCTGTTACCAGATTATTTTTGTGATCATTGTTGTTGAGGTTTTATTATCTACCTGTAAACTTCCAAGAAATCACTACTGATCAAGTATGTACAACATTCTGTGTGATTGTACTTCAGTGTGGGCTGCTCAGAGGGTTCAACAGAAACCCAAGGACATTCAAATTGCAAACCAAGAAAATCCATCAGTTTGCAGTTTCCATTCCCATTCACTATCTAAAGATGCTTTGAGCTCAAATCAAAAAATTTCTTCATGACTGCTGTCTAGACTTGGAAGCAGTTTATAATTTGCTCCAAATATTACACTTTGTTTTTCTTTTGTTTTTATAGAAATCCCTCTTATATAATACCTGATTCCTCACATCAATGAGTTCTAACCCAGAAAGAAGCTTGCCTACAGCATTACCTCCTGAAATGAAACATCTCCATGTTTATTCTGCCCTAAATAATTATGACATAGTTCAATGGTGACTCAGACAGTAACGAATCCACTTGCAATGCAGGAGACCTGGTTTTGATCCCTGACTTGGGAAGATTCCCTGAGAAAAAATGGCTACCCACTCCAATATTCTTGCCTGGAGAATTACATGTACAGAGAAGCCTGGAGGGCTACAATCCACGGGGTCACGAACAGTAGGACACTGCTGAGTGACTAATGCTTTCACTCTTCAATAATGTACGGCACTTACACAGTATTCAAAGACTTATTTCCACCAAGTCTAAAAAGATTTCTATGATCTGCTTTCAGAAGAAGATAATATGTCCCATACATTAGAACCAGGAGTCTTAGTTTATTGGAAACATCACCAATGAAAGACTGCATTTAAACCGCCTTAAAAAAGGCCTTATCTTCTAATCTTCAATTACAGAAAGAATTTATAAATTCTATAAATCTTTAGTCAGAGTTGTATTTGACAATTGCATAACCTTGGACCAATTACTGGCTGAATGAAAAAGATTATATATTATTGCTAATATGGCATGTTGCGTCTATGTATGTAACTCAGAAAAATGGAAACCTAATTACACATTACCTAAAAAATACAAATTGGCTCTGAAAAATTAAACTTGACTCTGATTATAACTTCTTTGATTGTTTTAGTTGGTTAAATCTGAGTTCCGAGGAATATCTGGGTCTGGGGAGTTTTTCAGTCCTTCACTATTATTCTTCTCATAGTCATGATATTAACCTCCCAGGTGCACTGTGTCCTCTTTAAGAGTTTAAATTTGTTTCAGAAGCCAGTCACACATCAAATGATATCCATCAGGATTAGACAGCTCAAATAACTCAATCATCTGACTGCCCATGTCTGGGATGGCAGTACAACTATTGGAAACAGCGACTATATGACTTTCTGTCCCAGAAACTAGATTAACAGTGGTATTGAGAGTAATGCTGTACTATTTGGTCACATCCTGGGCTTGTGAAAAGAATGGCCAAAAGGGAAGAATTAGTAAAATAAAAAAGTGGAGACCAGTCAGGGTGGAAGATCCCTTAAGCAGACAAAGCCAGTTAAGCCGTAGAAGTGAAGCCATCTTGCATATTTCATGAATTTAAGGACTATTTAATTTGGGCTATATTTTATTTACAAATGCCTCTGGTAATAATGAAATGTAAGACATCTTCATAAAATGATATGCAATAATATAACAACTTTTAGCCTCCCCTGATGTCTGGAGATCCCCCTTATAATAGCCAACCGTCTTAAGAGTCCTCATTTTCACTTTACAAGCCATCTGTAACATTCTGCTTCTGAGAGTCATACCAGTTTTGTGTTCTCAGTGTCCCTGCTCATGAACAGTTTGTTTCTTACTTGATAAAATACTCATATCAAGTAAAGCTCTCTGAATTTTAACAATAGAAAAGGTTGTTACCTAGCAAACCATCACATGAAAGAAAATTAGAGTAGTTTAATCTTTACAAAATGCTGAGCCTGTGACCTTTTGGAGAAAGGGGTGAGCCTGGAAGCTGGCAAATTGCTTTCTTCAGAGTCCCAGGAGGCTGATCAGACCACCAGGCCCACTTTGATTTTCTCATCATCCAGGTGGCGTTAGTGGTAAAGAACCCGCCTGCCAATGCAGGAGACCTAAGAGATGAAGATTTTATCCCAGGGTCGGGAAGATCCCCTGGAGAAAGGAATGGCAACACATTCCAGTATTCTTGCCTGGAGAATCCCATGGACAGAGGAGCCTGGGGCTATAGTCCATAGGGTCGCCAAGAGTTGGACATGACTGAAGTGACTTATCAGGCATGCACACACAACAGAGGATTGGTACCCACTGAGTAGGAACAGGTGGTGCTGTGGAGAGGCCCCCTGAGCCAGAACTCTGTGGAGAGAAAGGGCAGAAACATGGAGGGAACTCTGCCTGGTCAGAGCTCAAAGCAATCCTCCATGGAAAGTCACTCTGAGAACCGTTCTGTTCCCATTCTCTTTTCACCATCATAGAAAAAAGGAAAAGTTTAAGAAAGAGAAAATGTTTATGTTCAGTCTCGTCTCTGCATTCTTTGCAAGCTGTAGCCTTGACGGAAGCAAGTTGATTTGCAGAGTTAAAAGGAAAAATGGGTTGCAGAAAGGCGTTGTGTTCCAGAGGGTGTGTGGCATGGTGTGAGGAGACCAGAGAATGCCATGAACATCAGCAATATGGGGGGTTGCTTCAGTGGGTCTTTTTTTAGTTCCTGTCCACCTCTGACTATTGCCCTCAAAAGAGCAAGGTAGAAAACAGGGAGTGGTCACCCCATCCCATCCAGGCAGTCCAGCTGTGCTTGGCCCCAAGGTGCAGGCAGCAGGGAAAGATGGACTGCATTGGTGGTGGAGAGGAGACCAGCCTTCCAAAACTATTATACCTGGGTGTATGGAAGGTGAGAAGGATTTGGAAGCGGGACTACAGAATTAAAGTTTAGTGAATCCAAGTAAAAATATTTGTTTTGAGCAGAACAGATTCAAAGACTTTAAGGAAAAGGGTTCACGCCATCAATCCTAGACAGGATAAGGGCAGGCATGCATCATACTTTGTGCTTCTGACTGAGTGTATTTTCACCGATGTAGTTTGGTTTATGTGACTGTCAGAAATGGCCTTGAAAAGCAAAAAAGGAAGCCAGTATTGGAAGAGCTGGGGCAGTGTCCTCTTTGCCTCTGTGTCCTGGGTGGGGGGAGCTGTTGGTATTTGGAATCTGAATCGTGTTGTGTTGGAAAGCTCCCCTCCTTCGCTTTTCCACCACCTGCTGCCACCTGAGAGTGGATGGCTTATTTCCCAAGTTCAGTGAAAGGGCTTTGGTCCCAAGAAAGCTCACTTAAGGTCACCTCATACATTAGAAGGCCGGACATCTTCCCTTGTGTTTTTGAAAAACAGAAACTAGCAATTAAACTTCAAAAGTCAGGAGGCCAAGAAAAAAATAAAAGGAAAAGATTTAAATGAGAAAAACAAAGTTTCTGCTTTCTCAAAAAGATCAGGCTGAGCAAGCCGATCTCAACAATGTGCCTTTTGGTTCCCGCTCCCCAGGCTCTCTATATCAGTCTCAACACTGATACATTCAGCCTTTCAGGACAAAGTCCCTCTGTCCTTGTGAGCTGTGTTTCCTGGCCAGCTGGCTGGAAGCTGCTGGACCCAAGGCCACCAAGTGGACAAACAAAACTCTGAGGAGGTTTGTCTGGATGTATTGACCTCGATTCACTGTGTGGGGCTGACTGGTTTTGTCTGCTTCCCATTGAAATTGAAGAGCACTGATTCAGGAGAGTTTTGTGACAAGCTGAGAGTACTCCTCTTCCCAGCCATTTGGCAAACTAGAATTTACTCCAAGAGTGAACTATGTGGCCTTAAGCAAAGGACTTGGAGCTGCTCCACATATCAGTTTTCTCCTCTGCAAAATGGGCATATCCCCTTGTGCTCTACCTTCTGATCGAGATTTTAGGAAGGCCAAATGAAGGAATATTTGGTAACTATCAAATACCACACAGAGACACCTTCCTAGTGTGATTTCAGGAATGGAAAGATAGGCTCTCTACCTGCCCATCTTTTATTCCTTGGCCTGAATACCTTGAGAAGGAAACCAGCCTCTGTGTTTAACAATGAGATGCCACTTGACATGCACATACTCCAGGGAGAAGATGTGCAGTGATACATTTATGCCTGTGGATGAGTGACTGCATCAGAGGTGCAGAACCAGGTATGATAGGAGGAGGGAAAGAGAGAGCAAGTGGACCAGCTCTTGCAAGTGGGCTGTGGGTACATAGGGAAGGATGGAGATGGGAAGACAAGATTCCTGGGAGAAATCCCGCTTATTTTACAGTTTGGTTGGGGGCTGATCCAGCCATTCAGCGCTCTTCTTCAGAGACACAGATTGAACTTATTAAAGAATAAGAAGATATATTTTATCCCATCCAGCTCTTTTAGAGGTTTGATGCCATGGAAAGTGGCATTTTATTAAATTCCATCAACCCCCAGGCCCACTGGCATGGAACAAATCGTGTTGTGTTGGAAAGCTCCCCTCCTTCGCTTTTCCACCACCTGCTGCCACCTGAGAGTGGATGGCTTATTTCCCAAGTTCAGTGAAAGGGCTTTGGTCCCAAGAAAGCTCACTTAAGGTCACCTCATACATTAGAAGGCCGGACATCTTCCCTTGTGTTTTTGAAAAACAGAAACTAGCAATTAAACTTCAAAAGTCAGGAGGCCAAGAAAAAAATAAAAGGAAAAGATTTAAATGAGAAAAACAAAGTTTCTGCTTTCTCAAAAAGATCAGGCTGAGCAAGCCGATCTCAACAATGTGCCTTTTGGTTCCCGCTCCCCAGGCTCTCTATATCAGTCTCAACACTGATACATTCAGCCTTTCAGGACAAAGTCCCTCTGTCCTTGTGAGCTGTGTTTCCTGGCCAGCTGGCTGGAAGCTGCTGGACCCAAGGCCACCAAGTGGACAAACAAAACTCTGAGGAGGTTTGTCTGGATGTATTGACCTCGATTCACTGTGTGGGGCTGACTGGTTTTGTCTGCTTCCCATTGNCTGATACATTCAGCCTTTCAGGACAAAGTCCCTCTGTCCTTGTGAGCTGTGTTTCCTGGCCAGCTGGCTGGAAGCTGCTGGACCCAAGGCCACCAAGTGGACAAACAAAACTCTGAGGAGGTTTGTCTGGATGTATTGACCTCGATTCACTGTGTGGGGCTGACTGGTTTTGTCTGCTTCCCATTGAAATTGAAGAGCACTGATTCAGGAGAGTTTTGTGACAAGCTGAGAGTACTCCTCTTCCCAGCCATTTGGCAAACTAGAATTTACTCCAAGAGTGAACTATGTGGCCTTAAGCAAAGGACTTGGAGCTGCTCCACATATCAGTTTTCTCCTCTGCAAAATGGGCATATCCCCTTGTGCTCTACCTTCTGATCGAGATTTTAGGAAGGCCAAATGAAGGAATATTTGGTAACTATCAAATACCACACAGAGACACCTTCCTAGTGTGATTTCAGGAATGGAAAGATAGGCTCTCTACCTGCCCATCTTTTATTCCTTGGCCTGAATACCTTGAGAAGGAAACCAGCCTCTGTGTTTAACAATGAGATGCCACTTGACATGCACATACTCCAGGGAGAAGATGTGCAGTGATACATTTATGCCTGTGGATGAGTGACTGCATCAGAGGTGCAGAACCAGGTATGATAGGAGGAGGGAAAGAGAGAGCAAGTGGACCAGCTCTTGCAAGTGGGCTGTGGGTACATAGGGAAGGATGGAGATGGGAAGACNTGGCTGGAAGCTGCTGGACCCAAGGCCACCAAGTGGACAAACAAAACTCTGAGGAGGTTTGTCTGGATGTATTGACCTCGATTCACTGTGTGGGGCTGACTGGTTTTGTCTGCTTCCCATTGGAATTGAAGAGCACTGATTCAGAAGAATTTTGTGACAAGCTGAGAGTACTCCTCTTCCCAGCCATTTGGCAAGCTAGAATTTACTCCAAGAGTGAACTACGTGGCCTTAAGCAAAGGACTTGGAACTGCTCCACATATCAGTTTTCTCCTCTGCAAAATGGGCATATCCCCTTCTGCTCTACCTTCTGATCGAGATTTTAGGAAGGCCAAATGAAGGAATATTTGGTAACTATCAAATACCACACAGAGACACCTTCCTAGTGTGATTTCAGGAATGGAAAGATAAGCTCTCTACCTGCCCATCTTTTCTTCCTTGGCCTGAAAGCCTGAATACCTTGAGAAGGAAACCAGCCTCTGTGTTTAACAATGAGATGCCACTTGACATGCACATACTCCAGGGAGGAGATGTGCAGTGATACATTTATGCCTGTGGATGAGTGACTGCATCAGAGATGTAGAACCAGGTATGATAGGAGGAGGGAAAGAGAGATCAAGTGGACCAGCTCTTGCAAGTGGGCTGTGGGTACACAGGGAAGGATGGAGATGGGAAGACAAGATTCCTGGGAGAAATCCCGCTTATTTTACAGTTTGGTCGGGGGCTGATCCAGCCATTCAGTGCTCTTCTTCAGAGACACAGATTGAACTTATTAAAGAATAAGAAGATATATTTCATCCCATCCAGCTCTTTTGGAGGTTTGATGCCATGGAAAGTGGCATTTTATTAAATTCCATCAACCCCCAGGCCCACTGGCATGGAACAACATTCATAACATCATTCTGTGCCCCTGACCATTACCCACATTTTGCTGATAAGATAGGACTCACCCGGCCAACCACCGTGTAGTTCATTTCCCAGGGCATTTCCTACATTTCATTTTCTCCTCTAATCCAGTGCTTCCTAACCCAAGTGCCATAGCACACTGGGGGGCTACGAGGAGGCCATACATGTGCAAACCCTTTCAGCCCCCTGGCCAGCCGTGTGGGGCTGGGGCTGCCTCTCACCTTAGACAGTCCTGGCACTGACCTAGTGAACCATCCCTTTATTGCCTGAGTCTGTGTATGCTGTGATGTGAAAACAGTTGGAAAGCATTGGTCTAGCTATGTTCTACAGTATCTAAAGAAAACATTCTAAATGCAAATCCTACCCCATCATTGTCTTTTAGTAAGTCCTTGTTACCCAGAGGATAAAGTTCAGATTCTTCAGCAGGATAGCTGTGAATGAGCCCTGTGTGATATGCTCCTGCGTTACCTCCCAAGCCTGCGTTCTGGTCACCTCCAGCTGTCTGCTGTTCCCTGAATGCATGATGCTACTCTTATTTCTGCTTTTTGCACATGCTGTTTCCGCTGCTCAGGATGGCATTCCTTCCTAGTTCTCATAGGTATTTCCTCCCTTCTTGTGAAATCTGTCTCCGCTGTCACTTCCTCTGGGCAGGTATCTCTGGTCTCTGGCATCCTTAGGCTCTGCTAAACCTTTCTTCTGAAGTTCTCACACAGCCTTGCACATGCCGCCTCACAGCACTTACCTTACTTACTGCCTGGTTCATTTGTGGACCTAACTGTTTCACTTCATTATAATTAGTTCCAGGAGGACAGGCCCTGTGTTTCAGTTATCTTATGTCTTGAAAATAATAGGTGTTTAATAAGTACTTATTGGGGAATAATTTATCCATCTATGACATTACAAGAGAAACTTTGATTTTCAAATGAAAGCTGATTGACNCCAGGCAGTCCAGCTGTGCTTGGCCCCAAGGTGCAGGCAGCAGGGAAAGATGGACTGCATTGGTGGTGGAGAGGAGACCAGCCTTCCAAAACTATTATACCTGGGTGTATGGAAGGTGAGAAGGATTTGGAAGCGGGACTACAGAATTAAAGTTTAGTGAATCCAAGTAAAAATATTTGTTTTGAGCAGAACAGATTCAAAGACTTTAAGGAAAAGGGTTCACGCCATCAATCCTAGACAGGATAAGGGCAGGCATGCATCATACTTTGTGCTTCTGACTGAGTGTATTTTCACCGATGTAGTTTGGTTTATGTGACTGTCAGAAATGGCCTTGAAAAGCAAAAAAGGAAGCCAGTATTGGAAGAGCTGGGGCAGTGTCCTCTTTGCCTCTGTGTCCTGGGTGGGGGGAGCTGTTGGTATTTGGAATCTGAATCGTGTTGTGTTGGAAAGCTCCCCTCCTTCGCTTTTCCACCACCTGCTGCCACCTGAGAGTGGATGGCTTATTTCCCAAGTTCAGTGAAAGGGCTTTGGTCCCAAGAAAGCTCACTTAAGGTCACCTCATACATTAGAAGGCCGGACATCTTCCCTTGTGTTTTTGAAAAACAGAAACTAGCAATTAAACTTCAAAAGTCAGGAGGCCAAGAAAAAAATAAAAGGAAAAGATTTAAATGAGAAAAACAAAGTTTCTGCTTTCTCAAAAAGATCAGGCTGAGCAAGCCGATCTCAACAATGTGCCTTTTGGTTCCCGCTCCCCAGGCTCTCTATATCAGTCTCAACACTGATACATTCAGCCTTTCAGGACAAAGTCCCTCTGTCCTTGTGAGCTGTGTTTCCTGGCCAGCTGGCTGGAAGCTGCTGGACCCAAGGCCACCAAGTGGACAAACAAAACTCTGAGGAGGTTTGTCTGGATGTATTGACCTCGATTCACTGTGTGGGGCTGACTGGTTTTGTCTGCTTCCCATTGAAATTGAAGAGCACTGATTCAGGAGAGTTTTGTGACAAGCTGAGAGTACTCCTCTTCCCAGCCATTTGGCAAACTAGAATTTACTCCAAGAGTGAACTATGTGGCCTTAAGCAAAGGACTTGGAGCTGCTCCACATATCAGTTTTCTCCTCTGCAAAATGGGCATATCCCCTTGTGCTCTACCTTCTGATCGAGATTTTAGGAAGGCCAAATGAAGGAATATTTGGTAACTATCAAATACCACACAGAGACACCTTCCTAGTGTGATTTCAGGAATGGAAAGATAGGCTCTCTACCTGCCCATCTTTTATTCCTTGGCCTGAATACCTTGAGAAGGAAACCAGCCTCTGTGTTTAACAATGAGATGCCACTTGACATGCACATACTCCAGGGAGAAGATGTGCAGTGATACATTTATGCCTGTGGATGAGTGACTGCATCAGAGGTGCAGAACCAGGTATGATAGGAGGAGGGAAAGAGAGAGCAAGTGGACCAGCTCTTGCAAGTGGGCTGTGGGTACATAGGGAAGGATGGAGATGGGAAGACAAGATTCCTGGGAGAAATCCCGCTTATTTTACAGTTTGGTTGGGGGCTGATCCAGCCATTCAGCGCTCTTCTTCAGAGACACAGATTGAACTTATTAAAGAATAAGAAGATATATTTTATCCCATCCAGCTCTTTTAGAGGTTTGATGCCATGGAAAGTGGCATTTTATTAAATTCCATCAACCCCCAGGCCCACTGGCATGGAACAACATTCATAACATCATTCTGTGCCCCTGACCATTACCCACATTTTGCTGATAAGATAGGACTCACCCGGCCAACCACCGTGTAGTTCATTTCCCAGGGCATTTCCTACATTTCATTTTCTCCTCTAATCCAGTGCTTCCTAACCCAAGTGCCATAGCACACTGGGGGGCTACGAGGAGGCCATACATGTGCAAACCCTTTCAGCCCCCTGGCCAGCCGTGTGGGGCTGGGGCTGCCTCTCACCTTAGACAGTCCTGGCACTGACCTAGTGAACCATCCCTTTATTGCCTGAGTCTGTGTATGCTGTGATGTGAAAACAGTTGGAAAGCATTGGTCTAGCTATGTTCTACAGTATCTAAAGAAAACATTCTAAATGCAAATCCTACCCTATCATTGTCTTTTAGTAAGTCCTTGTTACCCAGAGGATAAAGTTCAGATTCTTCAGCAGGATAGCTGTGAATGAGCCCTGTGTGATATGCTCCTGCGTTACCTCCCAAGCCTGCGTTCTGGTCACCTCCAGCTGTCTGCTGTTCCCTGAATGCATGATGCTACTCTTATTTCTGCTTTTTGCACATGCTGTTTCCGCTGCTCAGGATGGCATTCCTTCCTAGTTCTCATAGATATTTCCTCCCTTCTTGTGAAATCTGTCTCCGCTGTCACTTCCTCTGGGCAGGTATCTCTGGTCTCTGGCATCCTTAGGCTCTGCTAAACCTTTCTTCTGAAGTTCTCACACAGCCTTGCACATGCCGCCTCACAGCACTTACCTTACTTACTGCCTGGTTCATTTGTGGACCTAACTGTTTCACTTCATTATAATTAGTTCCAGGAGGACAGGCCCTGTGTTTCAGTTATCTTATGTCTTGAAAATAATAGGTGTTTAATAAGTACTTATTGGGGAATAATTTATCCATCTATGACATTACAAGAGAAACTTTGATTTTCAAATGAAAGCTGATTGACAATAGTAAATCACAAAATTCTTCTTCGTGATCACTAACTTTTATTGGAAATGGACTATGTGACAAGTAAACAGTGTGGAGAGTTTTATGTGCCTACTTTGTAGTCCTTCAATGTAAAAAACAACTCTCTCCAATTTTCCAGGTAAGGAAAATGAGGTTGAGAGAGATTAGGTGACTTTGCCAAGTTTACAAAATTATTTAGCAGCAGAGATGTTTCACGCAAGGCCTTTCTGACTTCAAAGATGGAGTTCTTTTTTCTCTCCCATTGTGACTTTGAAATGCACATTGAAATATATGTTGAGCACACATTCCTTCTCTGGACACATCAGTACCTATCAATACATAAGTGTGTTTGCTTTCTGCGTCTCACATGCATTTTGCTTCCCATACCCCTTGATCTGCTGTCTTTGGCTAAATCCAGCCTAAAACTTTGGCACCTTTGGAACTGGTCATAAAGCAGGCAGAGGGCTGAGGAGGCTCATTAAGTGTTGACTGTGTCCCATCTATAATTCTCCTGCCGAGACTCTATTGTGTAGAAGCTAAGCATGGGGATTTCAGAAATGAAAGCGGAACAGAGCAAGGTATGCCATAGCAGAGGGTAAGGAGACCTGCGTAGTTACTGTCTGGGGTGCTTTTGAGAACACAGCCTGGGCTTGCATGGAAGTGAAATCGTGACCTAAAGGTGAAGGGGATTGTCATAGTGAACAATGATGAGAAGATAGACATAGAGATAGTTAAGAGTCAGAAGCTAGACATGGGGAGAGGGCACATGGAAAATTCCTGTACCTTCCTGTCAATTTTTTTTAGAAACCTGAAACTGCAAAAAAAAAAAAAAGTCTTAAAAAGAACACTCAGTGTTAGGGTAGACATTTTTGGCAAAATGTTTGTTTCAGGTGTGTATACACACACACATATATACAAATATACCTGTGTGTGTTTGTTGGATTGTGATGTAAATTGTATGTTTTAGGTCAAAAATGTTTGTAAGCATGTATAGTTAAGTTATACTTGCAAATAAAAGTTCAAATTAACCTCAAAAAAGTTAAATGCTTAAATAAATGTAGGACATTCATTCAGTCTGTAAACCTTTATAGCCTAATATGTGCCAGGTGGGAAACAGAGGCACAGTTAGGAGCAAAGGAACAATTAGGAGAGCTGGGGGAAGGGGATAAGCCTAGTTTTAAGTGTGTAGACCAGATGTACAGCAAGCTGGTCAAATAAAGAGAAAACCATCAGCCATGGAAAGTTTCCTGCACCTGCCACAATCCTGACAGCTCAGTATCACTTCTTCTGATCCCTTGGAAATTAAAGGCTTACTCCTTCCTATATACCTTGATGGGGATATGGGAAGCCACTCTGCCATATTAGGAAAATGAAATTAACCATCAAATTAGGAAAAGGATAAAATATCCTTCAGTAAAAAATAAATAAATAAATGAATAAGATACTTCCACTTCTCCTAGGAAATCAGGACAAATGTGTTCAGATGGAGCCAGAGGTAAGGAATGCAGAACAGAAACTCTGTAGGATGAGGGCAAAACACACAGGAGTGCCTGAAATGCAGGCCAGGACAGTTGCAGGAGGAGGCCAAGAAGAGTGCATTCGGGAACACGATTTACATGTTGTGAACTGAGTCATTCAAGAATTCTCATGTTTACCTGTGGTCTACACCCTTTACATTTTATACAGCATTACTCAGTAACAACAGTCAAGATTTACTTGGTGATCACTCCCTACAAGACATGGTTTAAGAGTTTTACCTTTATAATCCGTCTAATGGCAGCCCACTCCAGTGTTCTTGCCTGGAGAATCCCAGGGACGGGGGAGCCTGGTGGGCTGCTGTCCATGGGGTCGCACAGAGTCGGACACGACTGAAGTGACTTAGCAATCCTTTCAATAAACCGGGAGATAGGGACAGCCTCCGTTTTATGGGTAAGAAAACAAAGCACAGAGCGGATCCATTTCTGGAAGTAGCAGACTCAACACTTGAACACAGGCTGTCTGCCCTAATGCTCATCCTTAAGCAGTTCATATACTGCCTCTGCTCATTAATGTCTTCAGTGTAAGTTTCTGTGATGAGGACTTGTCTTATAAACCATTTATCTCCAGGTAGGTACATGATGCTCATCAATATTCCAGAAAAGTCAATCAGCTGACACAATTCAAAGAAAATAGAATGGGAGGAGGTTTATCATCTAATTTGTTGTTCCCCAGTTGCACATTGGTTACCCTCATTGGTTTTAAGTCTCTCTGAGGATCAAAGGTCCTATTTTCTCCTTTGATCTCCCTTCCAACACATGGTTTAGATCTTTACACGAAGCAGGTGATCACAAACACCTATCAGTCAGTCCCCCTCCTCCCTGGCAATTCAACAGTTCTGTTCAGTTTCCAACCATCCCAGGGTTTGTCAGAATCACCAGAGCCCCCTGCTTGTGCCACCCTCCCATGGCCTGGAGTGGCTGCCGAGAAATGGCTGCCCATCCAGGAACACCATTTCCAGGCCTGCACATCCTGGCGGGGCTGAACAGAGTTCTGGACATGGAACTTAGTGACAGAGCCACCCAGCCTGAGACCTTGCTAGAAGGAGAAATGTTTTTGTCATGTTAAGCTGTTGTGATTTGGGGAGGTTGATATCAGAAACTTTTTTGGCTGGCACTGTGAAGAAACCAGGTGAGGGGTATTTTTGTTTTAATCCATTGACCATTCTTCTCCCCAGGTATTTTTGCTTGATATCAGCAGTTGAGCCTACCTTTATGAAAACACAATGTTTTCTTTAACTAGAAAAAGAAATGAAAGAAAATGGGACTCCAAGTCTACATCATATAAGGCTTTGGGCCGTGTAAGCAGAACCGCCCCCCCCTCCC
>SJYX01021105.1:31542-61107 GCA_006410675.1 Oreotragus oreotragus
ACTTGTTTTTGTCCTGATTGGTTATTTGTTGCTATCTTGTCATCATCCAGTCATTAGAAGACAGGAGAGCCCCTGATCTGAGTGCCAGAGAAAATGGCACCCCCAGAAACGCTTCTTTGACAAAGGGCCATTGTGCAGTCAACCATTACATCATTCCTCTCAGTGCCTGTCCTGCTCCTGTGCTTTTTTTGACTGGCCCTGTGAAGAAACCGGCTGAGGCGAATTTTTGTTTTAAATCCTCTGACCATTCTTCTCCCCAGGTATTTTTGCCTTTTAAAATGCCTTTGGTCTTTGAATGCAGCCAGATCATAGTTTCTGTTGAAAGAATCATCATCTCCTTGCTGCTCAGCTGGTCACTTCATCTCTCCGGCTGGCCAGGGAAAGTATTATTATTAGACGATTTCTCTTCTCTCTGAGAGGAAAGAGCAGTGATTTGTTCCTCCATTCAGATCTCCAAAGAAGGTGAAAAATGCACTTTCTCTGGTGTCTTTTGTGTCTGAACACCCCACGCAGTGGAGGAGGAGGCAGCCCCTGCCCAGGGCGGCAGGTTCACTGATTGAGATCGTCATTGAGGAGGCCTCTCCTGACACAGTTTGGCAGCTGGTGCTCCCCACGGCACCTCAGCAAGCGTCCATTATGAGCCTGCAGAGAAGGCTCCAGGAGCCAAAACGAGAGAGCTGACAGGGAAATCTCCATGTTCTTTACACACTCCCACTGAGCTCTGCTGCTGCAATGTGTCTTTCTTTTTCTCCTTAGGAATTATTTCTTACACGTGAATAGTACATTGTCTTTGCAAAGTGAGTCCACATGTATCACCCCATGGGATTCTCACATCCTGGTGCAGTAATTGAAGCAAGTTTCTCTTACCCCCAGAATAACACAAGCCTCTGATAGGGATCCAGAGAGCACCCAGAATCTGTTATGCAGTCTCTTCACTTCATGGTGTCACTTCTCATAAAAAATGAGGTGAAGGTTTGGGTTGTGTGTGAGCCTCCTTCCATTGGAGTCCTCAAGTCTAACAAAGAGAAAAGCCCCATTCTAATCATTACATTTCCATTCACAAAACTGCAAATCTGTGTGCCCAAGATAGTGAACAATGATGGGATAATGTATATGTTTTGTAGTAAGAAGGTGAAGTTGAGTAAGAGAAATGCCACTTTTTAAAATAAAATACAGACAAGAATATTAATGGTCTGGAATTTTCTTTAAAACAACATGGGTAGAGGATGATTCAGGAAGGGATTAGGGGATGTTGCCCCGGAGGAAAGCATGCCAACCCACTCCAGTATGCTTACCTGGAGAACCCCCATGGACAGAGGAGCCTGGCAAGCTATAGTCCATGGGGTCACAAAGAGTCAGACATGACTGCATGACTAAGCACAACCCAGGGGATGTAGAAGAATTGATGCTTGCGAATTGTGGTGCTGGAGAAGACTCTTGAGTCCCTTGGACAGTAAGGAGAGCAAATCAGTCAATCCTAAAGGAAATCAACCCTGAATATTCTGTTGAAGCAGAGTCTTAGGGATGTTAGGGTTATTTGTTACTTTCTGCATAGATGCATTGATAGGGTAGAGAAGCCCCTTCTTTGGAATCTTTAAATAGAAGTAGCAGACCCCTTGGTGAGAATATACAAGAGAGCACCAAATGAGAGTCTCCATAAGCCACTAGGACCAAATGTTGACTGCCACTGTGTTTTTATTTTGGGGAGGGTAACTTCCCAATAGTAACCAAGTAAGGAGATGTCTTTCTTGTTCCTATAAGCCTTTGTTGTTATGAACAATGCTTTGTTTAGGTTTTCAGGTTGCACCAAGTGTTTGGATGAGCTGGTGGTCATGCTGTGTGTTTGAAGGTGTATTAATGCCTTATGGGCCATTAGGGATCTATCCCTGGGAACTGTCATTTCTCAGACAAATTCCAAATGCCCTGTTGCGAGAAGGCAATTGGAGGGGAAAAGAAAAGCCTCCAGGAATGTAAGAGGAGAAGATGAAGGGAAAGTCGGTAGGTAGGTGGGTCATGTTTGAACAGCAGGAAGGAGGGAGGCAGGATGGCATCCTGGGAGCTGTGATGTAAAAGGCGGGGACAGATATGCTGCTGGGCAGGGTGCCCTTCAGTGCCAGCCTTAGCTACTGATGGCCTTGAGGGAACACCTGTGTCTCCAGGCCTGTGAAGCTGGCAGCTCCTGGAGCTAGTTCCGCCTGACAGGGCTAAGCCATTAATGCATTGTTTATTCTGCTGCCAGGGCATGGGTTGGAAATCTGTGGACGGCCTTTCTGTGGGTTGGTGCAGGTCCAGAAGGCATGAGGGGCGGGGATAGTGGGGTAAGAAGAGGCTGAACCCTGAGAAGCCTACATTCTGGGTTCTTATGAGTTCTGATCGTCTCAGCAGCAGGATTTAATAGGATGATTGTGAAAACAGTTCATCCCATAGCATCTCTGTCTTATGTTCAGGGGAGCTGTGGATTCACACAGACGGAAAGAGAACTGATGTTAGCTCAGCAGGTTAGGAGAGGAGATTTAAATTGAAAACCGTTCAAGCCTTTTGCAAATTTGTTTTCCTTTTCCACAAATGTATGTTTCCCCCTTTAACTGGAGGATAACAGAGTAGGGCCTGTGAGAACATGAGGTTGTTCATTTACTGCCTCCCCTCCCCACAACCCCCAACAGCTTGTTTTAATTGAAGAGTTTCATTAGAAACCTGGATGTTGGTTTCCTGTATTGACAGTTACATTTTGTGGGAGGTGGTTTCTGAACTAAACCTGTGCAGTGAAGGACACACTGAGGAAGGCCTTGGAGTTCAGGTATATGGGCCCCAACACAGATTTCAGGTTTCTTGGCAGCAAACCCTACCTTTCCCTTGATTACCTCCAAAGTGCCTTAAATGTTTTACGCTTGTTATCTCTTGTCATTCTCAAGTGACCTGGAAGTTGTCTCAGGAAGACTTATTCCCATTTCAGTTGAGTTCAGTTCAGCCACTCAGTCGTGTCTGACTCTTTGCAACCCCGTGAATCACAGCACGCTAGGCCTCCCTCTCTATCACCAACTCCTGGAGTTCACTCAGACTCATGTCCATCGAGTCGGTGATGCCATCCAGTCATCTCATCCTCTGTCATCCCCTTCTCCTCCTGCCACAGTTCTTCTGTGTATTCTTGCCACCTCTTCTTAATATCTTCTACTTCTGTTAGGTCCATACCATTTCTGTCCTTTATCGAGCCCATCTTTGCATGCAATGTTCCCTTGGTATCTCTAATTTTCTTGAAGAGATCTCTAGTCTTTCCCATTCTGTTGTTTTCCTCTATTTCTTTGCATTGATCGCTGAGGAAGGCTTTCTTATCTCTCCTTGCTATTCTTTGGAAGTCTGCATTCAGATGCTTATATCTTTCCTTTTCTCCTTTGCTTTTTGCTACTCTTCTTTTCACAGCTATTTATTTATTTCATAGCAGAATTAGTTGAGCTCATTTCCCCAGATCCAAGATCATGGCAACAAAGTACAGTGCTATTCCAATCAGCAGGGTGGTTATGCTCTCATGTCGCTTCACTGCAGACTTGCTTTCCAGCAATCCATCTTTTTTACTTCCCTCTCTGGTTATCAGAGACCCAAAGACCCCATTTGTACAAACAAATAACTTTGGAACCCCAGCTTCAGCACATTGCCAGTTACAGCCACCTGCACTGATGGAAGCTTTGCCAAGTCTCACTTCATGGGGCTGAGTGTTATATGAATGTGAAGCATGGTGACTGAGGAGCAATCAGTTCTGCATCCTGGAGTCTCTGTGGATTCTTACATTCATTGTCAACCAACAGAATGTTCTCTTAATGCATCGTTTTGACATAATGTGTCACAACCGGACTGCTCTATTTTCCTTTGTTTATAAACCACAGTCTTGCCTTCAGAGAAGTCTTCAGAGAAAAAAAGTGAGTCAACAAGAAGGGTTTTAAACTTTGACTCCAATACTTAACAGCTATGTGACCTTAGGTAAGTGAATTACTATTTCTGTCTCGATTGCCACAACTTTAAGCAATAAGGAATAAGAAGCTTCAGCAGAACTCAAAAGAGACCGTATTTGTGAAGATATCTCAGAAAGGGTAATAAGTATTATAGCAACAATCATTACAATTTTATAATATTGAGGAAGTAAGAAGTTGGGGTGGTGTTTCACTCTGCCTTGGAGAGGTTGAGATACCCTGAATTCCAATGAAAGCAGAAATTTTATGGGGGAGGAAGTGTTAAAAATATACTAGGCTCAGAGCTGAATGTTGTTACAGTGATCAAACATGCCTTTGGTTGTCATAAAAACAATATGACAGGAAGGAATAAGGATTCCTTGAAAGATATTCAGAAAAAGTATTTTTACCCTATTATAAAAGATAAAGGACTAAAATTTGATTTAAGTCATTTGGATGAAAAGTTTGTTTGGCCTCCTTCCTGCTCTTAAAGGATGAAAGCCTGGTTCAAGGGGGCAGGAGGTATGCAGAAAGCAGCTGACTCCCTCCAACCCCAAAGTGGTGAGTGTAGAACACCTGGCTTACAGGAAGAAGGGCAGAGGGATAAAAGACTTGGCTGCTGCACGGCCCTTCATGGGGACCAACCAGAACATCTGGAAGAATGAAAACACAGAGAGATCCTTCCAGGGGAATGCACCTTCTTGTGTCTGAATGCACAATATCTGCAGACATGTTTTGAACACCAACTTTTAACCCAGTACCTTATACATGGAAATCAACCTGTGATATTTATTATTACCTCACACCAAGGGCAAAAAGGTAGATCATTCATTCACTTGACACACATTTACTGACCATCTTCTATGTACCAGACAGTGTTCCAAGTTAGTGGAAGAGGGAAGAGTGGGGTTAACAGTGCTCCCTTTTGAGGCGAACTGTGACATCTAGAGCATGCAATGAGGGAAGTGCTGGGGTGAATATGAAAATGGGATTGTTGCAGAGAAGATAAGAGGAGAATGATATGGAAGAGCTCTTCCTGATGAGGGCTCACTTAGGGGAGCAGCTCAGACTTGAAACTAGGAGGCCACATGTATTCCAGTAAGACACACAGCTGGAGACACAGTCCCCTTACATCATGCTGTAATATATCATGAAAAGGGTAACAAACCATGCTCTCAGGATCTCCTGCCATGCTTGCATCCCTAGTAAGAGTTGGCTTTTAGCACCGAGGTTTCTGCACTCACGCTGCTGATGAATAGAAGGCCTAGTCGGTGTCAGGCCTGGTGTCAAGCTCAGGGATTAAGGCAGTGAATAACGGAGAGTTGTTGCCCTTAAGAACCCAATCCAGAGGTCAGAGAGAAGAGTGATTTGGTGTGATGAGCACAATCACACAGATTCAGGACTGGCAGCTCAAGGAGACTGTGGAGTCTTGAAGACTTCTGGGAAGGGGTGACTGTGCCACATCCTGGAGGTGTATTTGTGTTAAAATAGGTAATTGGGAGGTTACCTATTTTAATAGGGGCCCCCCCTATTTTGTTAGGGGGAACATTTTGTACCAAGACCTGCAACGAAGAGAAAAGTTGGCCATTTCCCAGGAATTGTAGGAAAATTATCATGAGGAAGGCAGAAGAGTGAGGAATGTATAAAAACTGAGTCTTCATGTGAGTCAAAGTCAAGTCAGGAAGGCTCTCGCTAGGCCATACTGGGGAACTTAGGGAATTCCAGGAGCTCTGAGAGGGTTTCTGCAGGGGTGTGAGATGACCAGATTTGAGTTTGGGACATGCCCTCTGCTGCTCTGTGGCGATGGTGGGGGGATGAGAGTGAGGCAAGATGCCATGGTGAGTTTGCAGGCTCCTGCAAATATGGGGCCCAGAAGAAGCCCTGTGAGGTTAAGGGCAGGTCTTTAGCGTCAGGCCAATCAGAGTCTCAGCCTTTGCTGTGTCAACTTGTATTCTGTGTGGCCCTAAATTTCAGTTTTTCTCTCAGTAAAATGAGGCTAAAAATAGGGCTTCCTAACGAGGATGTTGTGAAGATTAAATGAGATATTGTGGATGCACATAACGTTCTTAGCACCGTACGTAATGCTTCGTTAAATACTTGATAAACGGTAGTTGAAAAAGCAAGCTAGAGTGTTTTCATAACTTCCAGTTATGTCATTAATAGCTTTTTATGTGCCCACATTTTGCTACCATACTTCTTAATGTTCTTAAAAATTCCTGCCTCCTTCCCCCAAATCTGCTTTGTTGATTTCAATTAGAATCTAAAAAAGTGAACAAAGGAACAGTCACCCTGTCCTGTTATATTTTTGTCAGACTGATAAAGGTGGACGCATTTTCAGCTGGCCACAAGAGTAAGGAAAACACGGGGGAAAGGAAAGCTTGCAGAGGGATACTTGGGTCACTCCATTTACATCTACTGCTGTGTCAACATGGCGCTGGTCCTTTGTGAACACTCTATTGGCGTTAGCTAGGATTGTTATGGAAACAGTGGCAGATTTTATTTTTTTGAACTACAAAATCAGTGCAGATGGTGACTACAGCCATGCAATTAAAAGATGCTTGCTCCTTCAAAGAAAAGCTATGAGAGACCTAAAGTGAAAAGTGAAGTCACTCAGTTGTGTCCGACTCTTTGCGACCCCATGGACTGTAGCCTACCAGGCCCCTCAGTCCATGGGATTTTCCAGGCAAGAGTACTGGAGTGGGTTGCCATTTCCTTCTCCAGGAGATCCCAACCCAGGGATCGAACCTGGGTCTCCCGCAGTCCAGGCAGATGCTTTGCCATCTGAGCTACCAGGGAAGCCCTGTGAGAGACCTAAACAGCATATTAAAAAGCAGAGAAATCACTTTGCCGACAAAGGTCCATATAGTCAAAATTATGGTTTTTCCAGTAGTCCTATATGGATGTGAGAATTGGAGCATAAAGCAGGTTGGGTGCCAAGAATTGATGCCTTTGAATTGTGGTGCTGGAAAACTCTTGAGAGTCCCTTGAACAACAAGGAGATCAAACCAGTCAATCTGAAAGGAAATTAGCCCTGAATATTCACTGGATGCTGAAGCTCCAATAGTGTGGCCACCTGATCCAAAGAGCCAATTCTTTGGAAAAGACCCTGATGCTGGGATAGATTGAAGTCAGGAGAAGGGGGAGAAAGAGGATGAGATGGTTGGATGGCATCACTGACTTAATAGACATGAGTTTGAGCAAGCTCTGGAAGATGGTGAAATACAGGAAAGCCTGGTGTGCTGCAGTCCATGGGGTCACAAGGAGTCAGACAAGACTTAGTGACTGAACAACAAGGATTGTTATCTTTGGTTTGGTCAGAGTTTGGAGGCTGCTTGCCCTGAATCAGGCCAAGAAAAAAGTTCACAAGAGAGATCTACTTCTGTTTTAGATTAAAAATCACTGAGGACAACTCTGGAATATGCAGCGTCCATGTTTATACTCACTCTTCCAGGCTACCAGGCTGCTTTTTCCAAATTGGAGCCACCTCTTTCCTCACCACACACACCATTTGGCATCTCTGGTATGTCCTTGGTGGTCATTGAAGGAACTTCTACATTGAATGGGACATACCAGCCAACACCTTTCATTTGATTTGGCTTTTTCTGGCTCTGCTGAGTATCTGCTTAATGATAGTTCGTGGACAACAAAGTAAAAGCAAAGAAAAATGGATTTAAATGTAGATAATCATTTAGTTTTTCCTTCTCTGAAATTCAGTCTGATTCATACAAATTAGCAGCTGCTCCTGTTTATCTATGCTAAAGACTAAAAGAGTAGAGTTTTATTCCAGATGACTGGGGCATCCTTATTGGAAACACTGGGCAATGAGACCAACAGAAAGGAAAAAGGTTCAGTGATATTAAGAACTTGATAGATGTGTACCAATGAGTTAGACTGAGTATAGTGCCAAGGAGAATTATTTCAACTGCTTCACCACAGCGCTTTCTGGTCTTCTAATTCCTTTGTATATGTGCCCCTATCACCACCTCCACTGCTTATTTTGCTTGACCATTCTTGGAAGTGAATGATTTCCTCCTAACTTTTTCGTTTGATTTCATGTTATTTTATTTATGACTCCCATGGGCTCCACTTTGTATCATAGCAAAGCTCACCCGTTATAGCAAAGAGATAGAAAACCCAATGCAAAGGAGATGTATGGAATTATTTTAGGAAACTATCAAGTGGTACTGTAAATTATTCGCTTAGCAAATATTGCTGAGCCCTGGATGAAGAACTAGGGTGACACATAGATGTATGGGATCCAGGTGATTTTTAGCATTTAGGGATTTAGAAGTGTTTGAGCTTAGTTGATGGGTAGATATGGCCAGTAGCTTTGGAGCATCTCTTTAAAATTGTTGATTTGATGGGTGGTTGAGTAGGGAGAGGATGCCTCTGAAAACAATTTATGTGTGGAGTACTTGAAAGCAGTCAGTTCAAGGAAGGATTAGGAAGATCTTTAACCTCTCCCAAGGCTGTGGATGGTGATGAACACCCTGCAGGGAGGGGCTCCAGGAAGAAGTCGAGGGACTTGTTTCCACAGGAGGAGTGAGGAGTGCAGGGGAAGTGGAGGAGCTGGGGGAGATGAAGGCGGGCTTGAGATGCGTCCAGGACAGCAGCAGTGCCGGAGGTTTTGGTTCATGACTTGCTGAGTGGGACCTAGTGAGGTAAGAGTGCTCTCTTCTCAGTACAACTAATGAGCTACTGCCTGTGAGAGATGGTGGAGCCTCACCCCCTGGTCTCTCATGGTGGCAGCAGTGGGACTGGCAAGGCGTCTTATGGAGTGGCTTCATAGGCAGGAGACATTGGCAAGTTGGTTGGAACCAGAGGACTGTGTCTGACCACACGGGATCTACCCCCGGAAACTGCCAGTGTAACTCAGGGACCCTTTTCAGGTGAAGTGAATGCTGACTTTATAAAGGAAGTGAGGGGGTTGGACAAGAAATAAGATACTTTATAATTTACTGTTACTACTACAATATGATTTGTTTCTACTATGCTGGTAGAATTTGAGGAAATTTAGGTTAAATATATTAAATAATTGTTCCATAGGCAAATAACATGGTAGTTTGGCCAACCATTCAGATAAGAAGCATTCTCTGATTTGGGGTTTTTGTTTGTTTTTATCACTTCTGTTACCTTCTTTTTTCTGGGAAGTTTCCTGCTATAAACCTAAATTGTTTCCTTAATTTCCTTTTCTCACCCGTCGTTTCTAACCTAACTCACACCAGCACAGTTTCCTCACTTTTTGCATTGACACATTTAAAATCACTGGGTTGGTTTGCTTTATTTGACCAAACCTGATGGGACTGAATTTCTTCCCAGACCCTTGTGCAAATATTATGCAGACTTTTATAGCAGATCGTCACTGAAATCCCAGGTAGCACACATGGCCCTTAAACACTCTCCCTTTGCAGCTGTTACGGTCGTAAGAGACAATGTTCAACATAAAATAAGTGGACATAAGTAAAAAGTCAGCAAAGAGCCCAGCCTCAGGGTTTGTGACCCCTATCACACTTGGAACTGTATGAGGCAGCATGTCGTGTAACCACTCTAAGCCTCAGTTTCCCCATCTGCAAACTGGGGCTAACACTTTCGACATCATAGGGCTACTGTGAGGGTTAAATGAGAGTACGTGATCACAGCACCCAGCTGCAGCAACACATACAGAGGTTCAGGGAAGAAGGAGTCCCTTACAGTGCTGTGCTCGAGGTATGAAATTCCATCTTCTAGGTCAGGATGATAGTGGAATCCATTGTGAATCAACACTGGGAGGAAATGCACTGTGGCCTCCTAAAGATAATACTAAAGAATTCTGGTTTCTGTCCTTGGACAAAGTGGCCTTTTGCGGACACTTCAGTATAAGAAAGCAGGGAATGCCACACTTTGAAATATACAGATGCTGTAAAGGAGCTAGGGAATTTGGTGAGGTTAAGGGGCTACAGTTCATGGGGTCACAAAGAATTGGATACATGTGAATGACTAACACTTCCTTTCACTTTACTTACAAGTAGCACTCAATAGAATTCTAGCAATTTCTAGAATCAAGGAGTCTATTCTATAGTTGAAATAGTATGAGGCAGACACACTTTCTGAGGTCAAATTCTGGCTCAGTGATGCACTAGTCACACCATGGACAAATTTTACAAGCTTCCTAGGCCTTGTTCTCTTCTGTACCAAGAGGCCAGCTGTCTTGCAAAGTTGTTTTGTAAGCTTAATCACTCTTTTATTATTATTTTTTTAATTTTATTTTTACTTTATTTTAATTTATAATACTGTCCTAACCTATATAATAGGTGCTGGGTAAATCTTGGTTTCTTTTCCATTGTGTTTTTGCCTTTTAAGTTCTACACCATTATATTCAGTATACATTAACTGAAAACTAGAATATGAGGGTAAAATGCATTGTAATGTTCCAGGAAGACATTGGTGAGTTTGAGCTTTTCTTCTTTGCTTAACAGATTAGCAGGAATTAGAAATTCTTTTGAGACTTCTAGACAGAAAATAATAATGGACCAAATTATTCTTCTTTGTTTGCATGGCCATCCTTTGAAGAAGGAATTGCTAAAAATATTTAACAAGCTGCTTTGGTGAAGTTCTTGTGTGTTGTGGTATATGGGTGGTACTATTTACGGAGTGGCAGCTGTGACAAACACTGGCCTGAGTAACTTATACAGATACTTTAGACCTTCACAGCAACCTTGAATTCCGTTTTTGTTTTTAAGTGTATGTGCTCTGTGTGCTAAGTCACTTCAGTCATGTCTGACTCTTTGCAACCCTACGGACTATATAGCCTGCGGGGTTCCTCTGTTCACGGGATTCCCTAGGCAAGAATACCTGAGTGGGCTGCTGTGCCTTCCTCCAGGAGAGTCTTCCAGACCCAGTGATTAAACCTGCGTCTCTCATGCCTCCTGCAGTGGCAGGTGGGTTCACCATTAGCGCCACCAGAGCTTACCTGATAGCTCACATGGTAAATAATCTGCCTGCAATGTGGGAGACCTGGATTTGATCCCTGGGTTGTGAAGATCCCCTGGAGGAGGGCATGGAGACTCACTTCCTTATTCTTGCCTGGAGGATCTCCATGGGCAGAGGATCCTGACAGGCCACAGTCCATGAGGTCACAAAGAGTCGGACACAACTGAGCGACTAAGCATAGCACAGCAGCCACCTTTAAATTGTGTACTTTTGAGCAAGTCAGTATACCTCTCTGACCTTCCATTTCCTCATTAGTACAGAATAATAACCTCTATGGTACTGCTATGATCTGAATGTTTGTGACCCCCTAAATTGGCATGCTAAAATTCTAATACCCAAAGTGATGGTGCTGGGAGGTTGGGGCCTTTGTAAGATGATAGGTTATGAGGCTGGAGCCCTCATGAATGGGATCAATGCCCTTATAAAAGAGACCCCAGAAAATCCCTCACTCCTGCTACATGAGGATGCAGTGAGAAGGTGCTGTGAACCAAAAAGTAGGTTCCCATCAGATACTGAATCTGCCAACACCTTGATTTTGAGCTTTCTAGCTTCCAACACTGTGAGACATAAATCTCTGCTGTTTGTAAGTCACTGAATCTATGGTATTTTGTTACAGCAGTCTAAATGGACTAAACTGCTTGCACATTGTGAGAATCAAATGAGATAATGCCTGTCAAAGTGCTTTTGTAAACTGTCAAGTACTCTGTAAATAGTAGCTATAGTTATGAATTAAAAGAACCATTGGGAACAGAAATCTGGGCTATTTTGATTTCTAAAAACCTGTAGCCCTGCTCATCACTATGGTTGAGAGCAGTACAGGAAGGGGCTAATCTTTGGGGGTGGCTTCTACTCTATTCTAGATATTCAGTAAGGGCTTTTGCACACAAGTGACTGGAGTCCTGGGCATCAGTGGTAACCTCTTTTCTAACTTCCTTTGTCTTCAAGTTGTCATTCTGAGAGCCTCAGTGCATATGAAAAATGCAGCTCAGGGCAGAGCGACATGCATAGCAATCTAAACTCCAACATCACAGTCCATCACAGGAAAACTGAGGACCACCACATCAAAATACCCAAGTGCTTCATTTTTAATAACAAATGTCTTTTTTTTTCCCTTAAGAAAAATGTCCACAAGATAACATCTCTTCTCTGCCTCACTGTTTCATGATGTATGTGTGTGTTCAGGACAAAAAAGGAGCCCGCTTTCTCTTGAACGGGATGCTTATCCAGTTATTTGTTTATTTATTTGAGAAAATTGTCATCCAGAGCACTTCAATCAAATCTCCTTTTGTATTTCCCTCCCTGGTGCCTGCTCAGCCAGGCGACATGCATGCCACTTCAGACTGCTCCTAACTAAAGCATCAACACCCTTGCTGCAGCTAGTTTTCTTTCATCCATTTCTTGGTGCTTTCAAAACCCTGGCATTGATGGTATGAGAGGTGAACTTTTCCCTTTCTCAGCTTTGGGATAGAATATGCTTTGCCTAAAGCACACTCTGAGCATTTTCCTTTGTACCTTCACGATGGAAAGAAAGAGCTAGAAACAGACTGACAGACCCACATGGGCATGTTCTTGGCTGACCCAGGAATAAGCTGGTGTCTTTCTGACACTGCTGACAGAACTGTCATCCTCCTAACGCAGGATCGGGGATGGGCCTGGCTTCCTCTCAGGATGGGGCTGCAGATGCCTGCAAGCTTGCACAACAGTGAGCTGGCTTCCACAGTTACGATAGTCGGGCTTGTCTCTCTTGCTCTCAGCCTTCATTATTCCAAAGTCTGATGCTTCTTCCTTGGAAAATTCTCTTGCATCCACCCTTTCTTATCCATTTCTAGTAATATTCTGGTCCAGAGTCTTGTTCACCTTATGACTGAATAACTGTAATGGCCTTTGCTTCTGTCTCCATTTCACCAGTTTCTTTCTCTCTTTCTCAATTTGTCTTGAACATTTACTTTCAAACCAAGGCTTCAAAAGCATGACTTCACACTTCTCCCAGGCCTACAACAGCTTTCTGTTGCCTGTTCAATTAAACTGATGATCTTCTGGCTCACTTTCAGAGTCCCTCCTGGAGAAGAGGTCTCACAACTGCTGAGGATCAAGGTCCAAAATCTTGGGTTCCATTCTTGGTTTTGCCAGATTCTGGCTCTGAGTCTTTGGCAAGGTTGCCTCATACCTCTGGAATCTCACCTTTGATATAGCGTGAAGGAGGTAAACAGAGCTAGTGGTCTAGAGGAAACTGCAGAGTCCAGAAAATCTCCCCTGTGTGCCAAATGGGGATGGTACAAGAACATTTTCTGGAATCTTTGCAAGAAATGGAGTAGGTATTCATACCACTCCTAATGGAATTTGTCTACACTGGAAACCAGAAAGATGGAATGGTGGAAGGGAAAGGACAATATACTGAAATCCATAGACTCCAACAGTGTGGTAACTTTCATTCACAGCTTCTCAAGGCCTGAGACTGAAGCTCTGTATGTATTAGATATTCTGCATTGAAGTTCTAATGTGGTAATTGCAGTTTTTACTTGTAAGGAAGATAATTAAATCTGTCATCTGAAATAATTTCATACACTGCCTATATAATTTTGCTGTAGAACTGTCACTTACTTAAAAAATAAATAAAATGAAGGATGTAGTAGCTATTCTGGGATCTATCTGCTCTAAAAACTGTAGTGTTTCTTTCTCCTCATTTCCCCCAGTGCCTCCTTCCCCTCATCTCTCCCTTCTTCCCTTCTTTCCTCCTTTTATCCACATTTTGGTTTGAGATAGAAACATTCAAGACATGAGAAATTTAAGTGACCTACTTACTTGAGTCATATAAACTCTATCTTCTATATTATGTCTGTAAAGTCTCTTTGGAAAGGGCTCATGCCCTCCAAGCAAAGTTCAGATGTCTGGGAGCTCCATCCAGACTTGCTTTCTGGGCCAGGGGTCAGAGATGGAGAGGGGGGATTGGATAGAAGCACTGGGACTTTGGCAAGGGGCCAGACCAAGGGAAGAGCATTGATGATAAAGCGAGCAGATGCAGCAGTTTTCTGCGTGGGAGTGAGGGTCCTCCCTACAGCATCACTAAGAAAGAGGGCATTGGGTTTATGTCTGTAGCCAGGGAGAACTTGTTCAGCTATTTTATTGTTGTTTAGTTGCTAAGTCATGTCTGACCTGCGATCCCATGGACTGTAGCCCACCAGGCTCCTCTGTCCATAGGGTGTCCCAAGGAAGAATACTGAAGGGGACTGCCATTTCCTTAAGAGGCATTTTAAAAAAGCTAATCCTGAGGTATAATGTAGTTATTCAGAAGCGTTTTTTTAAATTATAAGTTTTTAGTGTAACATTCTAGGAGCAGTGGACAGGCGTGAGTTTAACCTGGGCAGCATCAGAAAACGAGAATGCAATTTTCGTTAGGGTTATGTCTCTCTCATAATCTTTACTGTGCCTGCCCTCCACCCCTTCACCACCCCAGCCTTCAGCCCAGTTTCTCCTGCTTCTTTCCCCAGTCTGAAAAGACATTTCCATTTTTTTCTAGCTGTTCAGGTTTATAACCTGTAGCCATCTTTGACACTGTTTTCCTTCACACCCCATATTTAATTTGTCAGCAATCTTTATTGTCTGTACCTCCAAAATGTGCCCAGAATCTGACTGCTTCTCGTCATCTCCACTGTTCACCCTGTCACGTGAATCCTCGTCACCTCTCAAATAAATTATTGTAATAGCCTCTCAACCTGTCTTTCAGCTTCTTTCTTGACATCCTTCAGTGTATTCTTAACATTAATTCTGTTAAAGCTTACATCAGATCACTCCCTCCCCTGGCTTCCTATCTCACCCTAAACAGAATCCCATGTCCCTACAAGGGTTTACATGCGAATTCCTTACATGCAGATATCTTTGTGACCCTCTGAATTTATCTCTGCCCTCTGCAGTCATCCACTCGGCCACTCTGACTGTGCTGTTCCTTTCGCATGCAGATATGTCCCTGTCTCATAGTCTCTCACTTGGCCTCTTCTGGAACAGTCTTCCCCTAGAAGTCCATGTGACTCAGTCCTTCACCATCCTTAGTCCTTTACTCAACTGATCGCTTCTCCACAGGGTTTCCTGGCCTGTGTACACACTGCTTCTGAACTTCTAGATTGCTTTCCTTTTTTTTTTTCTTAGTATCATACATCAACATCTAACATATTACATCTTATTTTTTATGATCATTATTAGTCATCTTTTGTAGAATACAAGCTCCTTAAGAGCTTATCATCTCTTCTTGTAATCCATTTTGTTCTCTGCTGTATCTCTAGCATATAGAACATTGTCTGGTGCATGGGAGGCAATCAGTAAGTATTTTTGAATGAATGAATGAATGAATGAATTGTTGCTTACCAATTTTGCTTTCTTTTTTCCTTAGTAAATAACATTCAGCTACTTGAGGAGTTTTAAGGCTATCCACTGCCTCATATCTGCAGGGCTCTAGATTTTAAATATTGGACTTAAAAATGGAAAGCCAGGCATGAACACTCACACACACACACAGAACTGGCCCTAACTCCCTGGTTGTGCCACTCGCTATAATGATGTGGATGAAATGTCAGTTGCTAACAGACCTAAAGCCTGGGAAACCACAGATGGCTGATGGATTCTGTTGAGTTGTCATCCTCCTCCTCTTCCCAGGGCAGGGTCTACAGGGCAAGTTGTCAATAAAAAGATACCTTGTCCTTTAGCTTTTTCCTGCTGCCATTTAGTCATGACAGACCTGAAGAAAGAGGCTGGCAAAAAATGCAGGACTTTGACTGCACAGGTGTGATTCCTAGCATCGGATATGACAAAACTGTCAGGGTCTCTGCATGTGTAGGCTGGGAGAAACAGGGACTGTGTTATGAAGCTGGCTTGATTGTTAAAAAGTTGATTGGCTTATGTCAGAGTTCATTCTCAGGCTCAAGTTTTCCTTCTGTTTAGTGGGGAGGGAAATGACTTCAGGAATCCTCGTGTTCAGCTCTGTGACTTTATAAGAGAGTAAACCGAGGCCCTGAAATTTTAGATGATTTTCCTAGGTTGAATAATGAGGTGCTCTTGGGACTAGGCCCAGATTCTCCTCAATGCTGGTCCTGGGATCATCCTGTGACACTGTTTGGCCTCCTTGCCCTGTAATACACCTCTCAAGAGGTGGAATGCGAGGGTTTCAGGGATGGCCTATAGGCCTGCCCCACAGGGAGGCATCCACATCTTCTCCCTGCTTCCTGAACTCATTAGAGAGAAAGATTGTCAGCTTCTGTCAAGGTGGCAGAAAAAGGGTGAGTAGCTAAGGGGAGGTTTGGGCAAACTCATGGAAGGGAAGGCTCACGCTTTGAAGAACTCAGATCTTCAGAACTAGAATAGTCAGTAGTTAGAATCATGTGTATGGTTCTGCTTCGATAGGATGATTTAAACACCTATTTGTTTAAATACCTATGTGCAGGGTTCAGTGGAGGCACTCAGTCATGACTCGCTGATGGGAGCAGAAGATTCATCAGCAGACAGGCCTTTGGGTGTATGCAGGGCAGGGAGACACCTCCAGGTTAGGACTCCTGGTCATTCTGAGAGAATGAATATGGTGTCCAGAACTGACTAGGGCTGCCATGTCCCAAGACAAATGTTATTTGAACATTTTACACATTATGAGTCTATGTTTTTGATTGTAAAGGATAGGTAAATATAAACATGAGATGATGTATTATTTTTAAAAGATCTTTATTTTATGACATTTCTGGATGTTAGAACCCTGACATACCCACAAGGCTGTGTATAATGTGATTGGGTAGATCCTACCAGGGTCAAACTTCAGGAAGTTCAGTAATGTGAAATCTGTATGTCTTAAAATGTTCAAGTTTAGGAGATTAGAACTGGTTTATAATTGCAAGTCTTCACGAGGGGACTAATTCTTTCTTTCTTTCTTTTTTTGTTTCTCCTTTTCCTTACACTGCTGTCATTTTCCTTTCTTAAAACCTTTATTTAAGCTGTATTATAAACTCTTTTTCTCCCCTGTCCATGATGTCTTGAAATGGTTAACAACAGTGTCTTGGGGTCTTTCTTCCTAAGTCCCTATCCTGGATATGCCACTTGGGCAAATGACTTAATTGCTGAATGCCTAGTTGCTTTATCTGAAAGTGTGGATAATAGTAGAGCCTGCCCCAAAGGGTTGCTATGAGGACTAAAAACGATTATGATATAGTGAGACACTGAGAGCCATGCCTGACATCCTGCATACACATACACATAAGCCTAGTTATTTGTCTTTATTGTTATTATGTCTGGAGTCTCTGCTCTCATTTTTGCTATTTGTCCTTGGAATATCATTTAACCTCTGATCCTCAGCAGCCAGGAGGGCTCGGACTCCCTGATTATTCCAAATAGCTGGCCTTGATCAGCTAGTGAATGGCATACACTGACCTTCCTTCTGCTTTCTTGATAGCTACTCTGTCAGTGCAGAGAAGCCCAATTCATTTCAATCCAGTCCAATCCAATTCAATTTAACTCATCAGTTTAACTTAGTGAAAGTCATTCATTTCATTTATTCAGAAATATCTCTTGAGGTCTAAGACATGCTTGATACTTTCCAGACCTAAGACAGCTAGAAATGAGGCATGGGAATCCTTGGTTTTGAGAATCTTACAAATATAAAGGCTTCAGTAGCTTCAAATCTTTCTAAGTGGAAAGAAAATGAGACAGACTCTATCCCCTTAGGGGTTTAAAGGAGTTTTTCTTTAAACAATCTTGAGGGGAAGCAACATGGAGTCAGTCGCTAGGAAATGCAATTCTAATATCTAAGTGGTTCTAATTATTCCCTCCTCAAGGCGGGGAGGTTCCTAAAGGCTGACAAATCTTCCCTGGAGGCTGCAGTAGACAAGCTATTCAACTTTGGTGGAAACAAGATGTGGCTGTCGCAGGGTTCAGACAACAGCAAAATAAACAAAGCCCCAATTATGATTTGAGGGAGGTAGACCAAGCTTTTCTATTTAGTCAAAAGGAATTGATTTCCCCTGGAGTGTCACTTACACCATAATGATTATTGGAAGGGAGACAGCTTAACAGAGTGATGCAAAAACAAAAGGAGTTGGGCTGCGGGCTGGGCTGCGTATTGGTCAAGTCAGCTGATCTTGACTGCTCGCCTTCAAGGCAGAGTTAGAAAAATACAATAAGAAAACTGAATGTAATAAAAACCCAGGACAGTTTTGGAAATTGTATGCTCTCTAGCAATGTTGTGTGAATTTTTATACAAGCATTGTTTTTTATGAGTTATATAAAATGTTATGAAAATAGAAAAAAAAAAAAAAAATACAAGAGATGGGGAGGCAGACTATTTGGAAGATTTTCTTGATATTTCGTGTTTTATGCTCAGTTATTTATCCCCCTCCTTTTTCTTGAAAAGCAAAGTGGGTTGGGGATCAACAAACAAAACAGCTAATTTCAGGTTGGTTTTGGTTTTAATCGCTTAGTCGTGTCTGACTCTGCAGCCCCAAGGACTGTAGCCCTCCAGGCTCCTCTGTCCATTCTAGGAAAAGTTATCTAGACCTAATTGGGGTCTATTTGCTTACTGTGTGAAAGAGTCCAGTGCTTAAGTTTCTCTGAAGGAATTATTAATTTTAGAAACGTAGTTTTAGATCCAAAGATTGCCTGTGACCTCAGCTTGTCCCTACTCCAGCCAATTGAAACAATTGAATAAAAGCTGATTCTATTTGAAAAGACTTCTAATGACTTAAGTAATCTGTATTTCTTAATTGCAAAATAAAGTTGGGTCTAATTTGTTCTGCATTCAGTCAAAAGATTTTTGAAACCATTGAATACACTTCACTAAGTTTCTCTGAACCATACCTTGGTTTTTTCTACCCAAATCTCCACTATCTATTAAAACAGAACTTCATTTCTCCTCCTACTAGATTTTTGAATATGGAGATTTGGACTGGAAATGCTCCAATTTCCCGCACTCTCCCCCAGTGCTGTGCTTGGCACATTTTTGAAAAAGGAAGTTGATAATTCAGAAACAATACTATATCCTTCAGAAGAAAAAGCTTTTTCTTTGATTTACTGCTGCTGGATTAGCTCTGCAGATGTTCTTTCTACCTTCTAAGAATCTTCCCTCACTGTTGCATATTTAAATCTTTTATGTCCAGCACATGTCTGACCTCTTCAAGGAAGTGGCCTTGTTTATTGCAAGCACAGGTACCTCTCCCATGAAGGAATTTCTACAGTAGTTACGTTTTGTCTTGCGTTTCCTGTCTTTATCATGTTACCACATGATCAGTTGAAAGCCTTGCTCACTTTTTTCTGTGTCTCTGTGTGTGTGTGTCTACTTGCTTCAGATTCATGAAGACAGTTTATCTGTCAGGGCTGCAAGGTTGACTCTCATATCCCAGCAAATGGCTGTACACACAGTAAGTGTTCAATAAAGATGTGATGCCAGGAGCAGCAGATCGTGGTGATGTACTGCTTTGTTTAGGGTCTCAATGATTTTTTTTCAGGTAAGATGCTGAACTCAGGATTTTGATATACTTTTGGCTTATTTGCCATTTGATACAACTGCATGCTCCTTGTTGCTGAAATTACTTCTGTCAAATGGTCAGGACTGTCAATACACAGGGAGAAGGTCATTTTGTCTCTAGCCTGCTCAGGAGGAAAAAAAAAAAAATCTGTTTTTCTCTTTTGATCTAACAAACCAAAGCAACTCTGGAAAGGATCCTTTCAGTTGTAATTCCATTTCCACCTGTTTGCTCACCATATCACAATGTTTAAGAAACTGTTATGGCTGTCAAGAAGAGCAATTAGTGGCCTTATTTGGTGGATGATAGAACCATTACTATTCACCAGACCAACTTTAGGACATATGTACTAAATTATTTAAAGCTCATAATGCACGTGAAAGACATTAAAGTTAAAAATGGGATGAAAAACTTCAGGGTGAAAACATCCATTTCCTCCTGGCATGCCCAACTATTCTCCTTTGTTCAAGGGCACACTGAGAACTTCAGAGATGATAATTCTGGGTACCTCACTGCTTTTCTGCCTTCAGCCACAACCTGCTCCCCCTTTGCATTGCTTGATCAAGAACGTAGAGGGGCGGGGCTTTCCTGGTGGTCCAGTGGCTAAGTCTCTGTGCTCCCAATACAGTCTCTAGTCAGGGAACTAGATCCCACATGTCACAACTCAGAAGTTTGCATGTCACAGACTAGATATCCCTCATGGCCCAAGACCCAGCACAGCAAAATATATGTATATATAGGATCTTAACTCCCTGGCCAGGGATGGAAGCCACACCCCTTGCATTGGACAGCAAAGTCTTAACCACTGGGGAAGTCCCTAATACATATATATTAAGGACTGGTCAGGGAGCTAAGATTCTACATGCCTCATGGCCAGAAAAACAAAAACATAAAACAGAAGCAATACTGTAACAAATTAAATAAAGACATCTATTCAAGAATATCTGTGAAAATCTGGTTAAAAAAAGGCAAGAGTGTGTTACTTAAATGAAAAGTACTGCCTCCCTTGCCCCTCCCACTTCAGAGAAGTGGAGATGCTGGTATTTCAGAGTGCTACAGTCAATAACACAGGGTTACCTCTCCTCCCAGCTTCGATGTGGAGGGCTTTCTTCCAGGAGAAGCAGGACTTCAGCTTTTCTTACTTAGCCTCCAGTGGCCTGTTGCTGAGGTTGAATGCTTGGCAGGTGTGGTTGGGAAGTGGGGCTCCTTCTTTTATACCAAGGCACACTTGTGCATCAGAGGCTGTCTTAGTAAGGCCTGCTGGGATTGCTAGGAATCCAAATCTCTTGCTAGGGCTCATGAGGTGTGATTCCAAGTCAAGCTTGATTGGTTGCTACCCTAACTTCCTTCAAGTGTTTAACTCCTGGAATGAGGGTCTCAGAAGTTTACCTTTGAATCCACTCCTGGCTCCGGAGCCCTGGCTGAGATTTTGCATACAGTGAAAAGCAGACTGTGAAACACATATCTGGTATTTTCTTCCCAAAGAACTGACTTTATTTGCAACAGAGGGTGGAGAAGTTTAAGCCTGAGAGCCCTCTCAAGAACAGTAAAGCTATGGTAAAGGCAGTTGGGATATTCATGGATCTAATAGACATATAATATAGGACAATTAGTTTGCAGGGGAGAACCAGGGGAAATAAAAGAGCTGGAAGGAGCCCCCCTGGGGTCAGAATGAATATCAAAACATTGACTTCATCAATGACTTATTTGAAGGAGCCACAATTTGATTGGATTAGTTTATAAAGGAATTTATACCCCAGGGAATTTTTGAAAATAGTAACTTAGTCTGCAAGTAGTAAAGATTAATATCTGGGTGTGCAGGGAAGGAGTAGATGACAGCCCTGCTAATACCTTGTCTTCCCAGGGTGACCATGGGCATCTTCAAAGCTGTGCCTTCCTGAGAATCAACGTCAAAGGCTTTCAACAAAATAATCTAGCTAGTAGCCACTAAACAGCAAACTAACCAATAATGTTCGTAAGTCATGGACGTGGAACCAGTACCCAGAATGCTACAGTAGACTGAAATGTTCCCAGAAAAAAAAAATGTGGAAAGATAAAGGAGTAAAAAATTATTTGAAAATATAATGGCTGAAAATCTTCTAGATTTACTGAAAGCATCTAGTAAGCTCAATATTATTAGAGTAGAATATTCACAAAGAGACCCATAAACAGACACATTGTAGTAAAAACACTGGAAATCAAAGACAAGGAGAAAATCTTGAAAGCAAGAGAAAAATGACTCATTACTTACAAAGACCCCTCAATAAGGTTACCAACTCACATCTTATCAGAAACAATGGAGACCAGAGGTGGTACTGAGATAACATGTCCACGCAAAACCTTACACATAAATGTTTAAAGCAAACATCATTAATAGCCAAAAAGTGAATAATCCAATGTCCATCAACAGATGAATGGATAAACAAAATATGGTTTACCTATACAAATATTTTTTGACTATGAAAAGATTATTAATACCTTGAATAAACCTTTGAAAGTATGTGAAACAAAAGAAGTTAGTCACAAAGAAAATATATAATATAATATATTCCATTGATATGTAATTCCATTTATATGAAAGTTTAGAATAGAAAAATCTGTAAAGACAGTAGATTAGTGGTTTCTTAGGTCTGAGTGTAGCAAAGGTAGGCAGAGGAGTGACAGTTAAAGGGTTAGGTGATAAAAATGGTTTAAAATTGTTTATGAAAATAGTTGAACATATCTGTGAATATACGAAATACCATTGAAAGGCAAACTATGAGTAGGTTGTATACTGCGTGTTATGTCTCAAGAAAACTGTTTTTGAAAAGCAAGCAAAGGTAAAAAGAAAATCGTGGTGGAATTCTGATGTTTATACTTCCTTGAATGTGAGGGAAAAGAAGTGAATGTGCTGAGCAGTTATCTGTTCTCTGTGGGAGTAGAGAGGAATGTTTTATCACTAAGCCCGACAAAGAAGCTTGGAAATTGGGGACTAAGACAAGTCATTTTACTAAGCTTCATTCCTCGTACCTAAAACAAGTAAGGGGAAGAAGGAAGTATATGCTCTCTTAAATTCATCTAGCAAAAAATCCTCTGATTCTGGACTTCCCTGATGGTGCAGTGTTTACGACCTTACTACACAACTTCTGATTATGTTGCAGCTTATCACTGAAATGCCCAGTGACAGCTACTTTTCAGTCCTCCTGCTATGTTTTTGTGATCCCACACATTCATTTTCTGTCTCTGCCCTCCTTATTGATTAGCTACTGAGGAACCAACCCTGCTGAGTGCAGGCCAGGGGTTAATGCTAGCCCTCAGAGAGTTTTTCTGTTTTTAAGTGGCAAGATATTACATAAGTTTGGTATGATAGATGACTCCAGCATGGTATGTACTTCAGCTCTGATGGTAAGTTTGGCTTGTTTTCCTTTAGGGATTGAGTTCAGAGAACTAGGGGGTCCTCTCTCTTTTTTCATGGTTAATACAAAGATTGGACATTGTCTGATCAGGTATATCAGGAATCTCAATTTCAGTTCTGACAGTCAGCATTGATTGATTCCATTTATCTTATTTCCTAAAATGGGAACAGTAATAGCTACAGTGCAAGACTGTTGGGTGAGATACTATAAGAGGCACACAGCATGATGATGGAGTAGAATTGATAAGTATCTGTTACATTCAGTCTCTCATTGTAATTCTCATTTGTCGAAGGGGCCTTTCATTTATTCATTTAATTCGTGAAGGTATTGCGCATCGGCTCTGAAATAGGAGCTATTTTACACATGAGAATCCTTGCTACCGTGAAGCATTAGTTCTGATTTCTAGTTGAGGGGCAACAAATAGATAAAAGCATTCACATTACAGTAAGTTTATGGAGGAAAGAGATCATATACTGCAGTAGTTGGGGTGCTACTATAGTGGGGTAGTCAAGGATGACCTCTCCAAGGGGTTGGCATCTGGGGAGAGACTCAAGTGGAGAGAGAAAAACATTCTAGAGGGAAAGAAAAGCAAGGGAAAGTTTTCAGGTAGGTACGAGTCTGGTGTGTTTGGAGAGCAGAAAAAGGTCCAGAGCACAGTGGCGATGGGCAAACGATACATGACATGCACTATGCCCGTGGGAAGGCTGGCAGGGGTCAGATCACAGAGTTTCTTGTAGCCATGACAAAGCATGTAAGCACCACAAGGGAAGAGACTGTGTGTGTTTTGCTCACTGCTGGACCTCTGACACCTAGAGTGGTGCCTGTTATAATAGGTAGTCATGAAATGTAGATTGAAAAAAGTTTATTTTGAGTGAAATTCTAAGTAATTGTATGCCATCTTCTTTTTCAGAGTTTTTCTAGCTGCTGTGTGGGAATGGATTTAAGTGGAACTAGGGGACAGAAATGCTGGGGACTATTGTACTAGCCCAGGTGAGAGAAGATGGTGGTTTGAGTTGAGGTGGTGGTAAGGAAGGTGAGAAGTGGAGACATTTGAGCTATATCAGTTCAGTTCAGTTCAGTCGCTCAGTCGTGTCCAACTCTTTGCGACCCCATGAACTGCAGCATGCCAGGCCTCCCTGTCCATCACCATCTCCCGGAGTTCACTTAGACTCACATCCATCGAGTCAGTGATGCCATCCAGCCATCTCATCTCTCCTCCTGCCCCCAACCCCTCCCAGCATCAGAGTCTTTTCCAATGAATCAACTCTTCACATGAGGTGGCCGAAGTACTGGAGTTTCAGCTTTAGCATCATTCCTTCCAAAGAAATCCCAGGGTTGATCTCCTTTAGAATGGACTGATTGAGCTATATTTTGGGGGTCTAATCCCCAGCACTTGGTTTAGATTTATGGCAAGAAGTTGGTGATATAGGCATTAACACAGATGATGAAGCCTGGGAGAGAAGATTCTGAGAGGTTAAGGGGAGGGCGACTAAGTGTACTATTTTCTGCTTGCTGGTTTTGAGGTGCTGGCAAGAGATTCAGTGAGATGTCAAGGTTTCAGCTGGGTATTGCTTGTCTGGGGCTCAATGAAGAGGTCAGATATGACACATGACTTTTGAATATAGCTAGTATTTAAAGCCATGGGGCTGCCAAGATTACTGTGGAGAGAATACAAATTCATGAGGAAGGGGGTCTGGAGGAGCCCAGGGCACTTCATCACTTGGAGACTTGGTAATAGAGAAGGTCAAGGTCTGGTGTGAGATGTAAGAGGGAAACTAGTGTGATACCACAGAAGCTGGTGGTCAATGGGGAAAAGTGTTTCAAGCAGGAGGATGGTTACCTGTGGTCAGTTACTATTTGGGTTTTTATTTGAAGAATAATACAACTACTAAGTAAAACTTAGCAAAAATAAAGGTTATTGGTACCTGTGACAAGATAATTTTTAACGCAACAGTGGGCATTGAGTGGATTGAATAATGAATGGGGATTCCAGAGAAGAGAAAGCAGAATAAACAAACGACTAACTAACTATGCTTCCTCTTGAAACACCACTGAGACTACAAGAAGGGGACTTTTTTCCTTTCTTTTAAAGCCATAAGGGCAGAGGAACAAGAGCAACAAGATTTTGTAAAGACCATGGAGGAATGTGGACCTGGTACAACTACCACCAGTTTCTCTTGGAAGTGATCGGAAATGTAGAAGCTCAGGCTCCTCCCCACACTTACTGAGTTGGAATCTGCATTTTCCCAGTACATTCCTCTGATTGGCTTGCATATTTAAAGTTGGAGAAGTCCTGACTTGGAAGACTCTAAAATGAAATTCCAAGCCAGTGAGATTTATGCCACATGATCCCTAAAAACACTCAGGAACTGGAGGTACTGGTGTTCCCAGCAGCAGGTCTGGAGGGTGAAGAGGGTTGAAGTGGCCAAAATAAAGAGGGCTGGTAGCAAAGTTGTTTAAACAGCAGCCATACTACCCACCTGGAGCAGTCAGGCCAGTGCTCCCTCATAGCTGAGCAAACACACTAGGTTTATCTATTTGTTTGGCGGTACTGGGCCTTTGTGCTGCACACAGTTTCTCTAGTTGCGGTGCCCAGGCTTCTCATTCAGGTGTCTTCTCTTGTTGCGGAACTCCGGCTCTAGGTGTGCGGGTTTCAGTAGTTATGGCTCGTGGGCTCTAGAGTGTGGATCTGGAAGTTGTGGTACAGAGTAGTTGCTTACGGCACGTGGGATATTCCAACTAGGGCTTGAATCTGTGTCCCCTGCCTTGGCAGGCAGATTCTTAACCACTGGCCCACCAGGGGAATCCCAAGCTTTATTCTTTAAAGAGAGCAGATTATGTCTGAACTGAAGACACCAGGAACCACTTATGGATGCTGGGTGCTGAGACCTCCAGTCCTCTTCCCTAGCCACCAGAGTGCTGGCAGTTAGGGCTTCACCCTCCAGGTAGGGGCTTGGAAGAATCTTCTCCAGGGGTTTTGCCCAGTCCAAGAGGCAAGACTGAGATATTGGCACAGTGATCCCCCAGTTCAGTGGCCCAGCCCTTTCCTTTATACTGCTGTGGTGGTGTTTTTGCTTCTTCTTACCCTATAGCTCTGCTTTCAGAGCTACTTTGTAATTTTCCTGTCTGGTTATCATAACTCTTTGTTCTCTTTCCTCTCATCTCTAATATTTGTTTGGGGGAATCAGATGCCATTCTAAGACTCCATGTTCTTATTGAAGGAACTCAGCAGATTTTCACAGCCAGGGACCCGATAAGCAATTTTGCTACTGTGTGCAGGCTTCCAGATGACCTCTTTGCTGGTCACCATAAATCTCATGTTTGCTTTTTGTTGCCTTTCCAGTTTGTTTCCTAAATTAAAAGAGTGTTTCTAGTATTTTCTGCTGCCCCTCCCAACCCAATATATTTACTTACAGAATGTCTACACTACTTACCCATAAAACAAACACCAATTAGATGAAGGATTCATTCCTTCCTGCCCTGAGCAGAACTTAGCCTTGGTGGGCACATGGCAGTGGCAAGGGTTTAAGTCTCATTCTCTGTACTTGCTGTGATCTGATGATGGCTAGTGATCACTCTTTTGTTTTCAGTTCGTTTTCTTATTCTAAACACAGCCATACAAAGTAGTTTGGAATTTAGAAGGAAGAGAAATTGCTCAGAAATTTAAGAACATTCAAGCATTCCTTGTTTGTGTCCCACTTATGCCAAAGTAGACATTTTTAAGGAGTGTCACTTTCAGAAGAGACATCTGGTCTTTGTGAACTCAGTGTGGTTACCAGATTTCATAGATGACATTCAGCTGCTTTGAAGGGAGGCTGTCATACATAGTCCACTGACATGTAAACTCACAAGGAGTTTTGGGAAAAAAATTATGAGTTTAGGAAAGAAAACAATGCAGCCTAAGCTTCCACTTTTGATGCATTTTCCATCTTCTGTACCATTCTCCTCCAGCCCAGCTCAAAGCATCCAGACCCTTGTATTTGCCCAATGTGAAAGTTTATGAAAGTGAAAGTTGCTCAGTCATGTCTGACTCTTTGCTACCTCATGGACTGTAGCCTGCCAGGCTCCTCCATCCATGGGATTCCATGGGATTTTCCAGGCAAGAATACTGGAGTGAGTTGTGATTTCCTTCTCTAGGGGATCTTCCTGATCCAGGGATCGAACCTAGGTCTCCCACACTGCAGGGAGACTCTTTACCATCTGAGCCACCAGGGAAGCCTAAGAATACTGGAGGGGGTAGCCTATTGCTTCTCCAAGGGAATTTTCCTGACCCAGGAATCAAACTGTGGTCTCCTGCATTGCAGTCAGATTCTTTACCAGCTGAGCTTCCAGGGAATCCTAGTCAGACTTAAATATTTTAACATCTGCTGGTTAAGCCTTATCATGAATTTTCTGGTGTTCATTTATCATTCTATTTTACTTGAGGTCTGTGTTTTCCTTGTAAAATAAAGCAAGGATCTTCTGACCTTTTACAAAAAAGGGTGTTCTGGAAGTGGCCCTGCACGGCTCCTTAAATCCACCCTAGCTGGTCAAAAGAGCAAAGTTAGACAGGACAGCCAGATGCTTGTCAAATGTCAAAAGGCAGGCATCTCCTTATTGACTTTCACTCAGCATCTGTTTCTTCCAGCTTTCACAATCCGTGATTTCAGATTGCACAAGGCAACTTGCAATTAATTGTCAAATGGGTAGTTTAGACAATGACCATTCTGAGTTCCAAGGGGGATTTTTGTTGCTGTGGGTAAAATTGAGGAAAAGCATGATTGTTGTTACTGTTGGATGCTCTTCTCTTTTAGCAACTCCATGAGAGCAGCCCCCTGCCTCTCCTTTTGATCCTCTTCTCCCAAGTGCCCAGCATAGTGCCCTGCACACATATAATCAATAAATATTTGATGTTGAAAGAAACTTCATGAAAAATGAGCCTTTTTGCTTGGTCTCCAAAGCTGAATATATAAAAGTAGAAGAATTCATTTCAGGTTGGAGAAAATAATATTATTTAGGTAGGGGAATATAAGGTATGTTTGGGAGCTGGAAATTAGAAAATAGTCCACAGAAAAAGTGTTGAGAGGATGGAAGATATGAGGGGAAGATAGGAGAGTTAATTTGAGGATAAAATATGGAGGAGCTTAATGTCAAACTTAAGACTTTGAACTTTTGTCCTGAATCTGGACATTTGTGCCTATAGGGAATTAAACCAAGCCAGGACTCAGAGCAGAGGACTGGGAGGGGAGAAAGCCAAAGGTGCAAGGGGCTGATTCACAAGCTATTACCCTGAGATAATGAGTGAAGCACAAAGGGAGGCACCTCTGTCTTCCAGGGATGTGATCCTGTCTCCAGAACTAAATTTGCCAGACTTTCTTTGAAGGGACAAGCAATTTTAAATTAGACCCACTCCTGAATTCTAGTGCACAAGGCTCTGGCCCTTTCCCTTCCATGCCCTTCTATTCTAGGATGATTTCCAGTCAGCCTTTGTTTATCTAGTTACAAAGTCATCGCTGGAGCTGGGATCCCTCAAAAATTCTTTGTTTAAAACCCCTCACCAAACTGAAAGCAGTCAGAGACAGGTATCTATGGGGAGGATTTCCACATTGCATTTGTAAGTAACTGTTCACAGAACTGTCTATTAAGCCTAAGAACCAGAAATTTAGGAATTACAATTATACATGTTGGACTCTGGAGGCCTAGAAGAAACCTATTGGTTTGGGGAAGTTTGGTACCTGAAGATATTTGTAAAAATCAAAGCATTTTAGAATTGAAAGAAATCTCAGCACTAGTTTACTTCTGCCCTTCACCAGTTTACTGATGAATTTTCTCTCCCATATCCTCAACTGATCTATTTCAGTGAAATAGCAACTCTTAGGGCCCCTATTTCTTAAAGATTTTCATCAATCTTAGCATTATGAGATACAAAAATTGGCTTATGCTGTACATTTTCTAGTATTTGTGATACAGGATTTCATGATGGCTATGTGTTGGCTCTTGCTGAAAAAGGTCTGGGAGAGGGTATGAAAGAGACTGGACACTAGCCACTCCTGAGACTAAAAATATAATTGAGTTCAGGTCTATGGCACACGTTGGTTGCTTTACTCAAAAAAAATTTTTTTGCACGTCCCTTGAAGACTTTCAGATCAGTTGGCATATTCCTTGTGAAAGAAAAAGGTTATGGTGTGTTCATGTCAGAGACATAAAACATGCTCAGGATACTTCAGGAAGAGGTCAGATTAAGAAGAAACATCCACATCTCATTATAATCAGATCTTAAGCAATTAAAAATAATTATTCTCTTTGCTAGGTGACCTTATGGGATATAAAAGTTAGCATCTAGTCTAAATAAAGCTAAATTGGAGATCTTAAATCTAACAGCTCAAAAAAAAAAAAAAAAAAGGATAGTCCAATAAACCACAGTGACTGGATAACCCAATTAGTGGTTTTGGAGAAGGATAATCAAACATTAAATTAATTTCCCACTTGCTGCCAAGATTTTCTGCTTCTGAAGCTTAGGCTTGTTTGGTAGGGGACTTGGGTGAGGAAGGACAGCATTGACCTTTAGGTAAACAAGGAGATGTTATCATCATCAAGAAGTGCAGCTCTATGCCATCAAACCTTACTCTTCAACAGCTGATAATGACTCTGCAAATTACAGCTCTTAGCCAATTCTTCTCTTGGGGAAGGCAATGGCACCCCACCCCAGTACTCTTGCCTGGAAAATCCAATGGAAGGAGGAGCCTGGTGGGCTGCAGTCCCTGGGGTCGCTAACAGTCGGACAGACTGAGC